>VZSG01001018.1:119127-155758 GCA_013398315.1 Nothoprocta pentlandii
TTCTCCTCTGGTTTACATGCACCTGGCTAATGACACGCCTTTTTTTTTTTTTTTTTTGACGTTTTGGTTAATTTTCCTGCCTTTTCCTCACACGTTGCAATATTTCTTTGCACCCGTTGCCAAAACCTTACCTTACAGCAGACGCAGAAAGCTTTGAGAGGGTTCAGCCCCAGCCAGCCACTGTTGCCCGCATCTCGAAACCGGTTCATGAACTCTGTGTAAAGGGCCCGCTGGATCTTGGATAAACGCACCAAAATGACATGCTCTTCCTTCGAGGGCAGCTGAACTTTTAGCACATTGTGGCCCCGTCTGTGGAAGCAAAAAAGGAAGGTAAATAGAGGGAAGGGAACTTCCCTCTGTGATTTCTCACCCAGTCTGGCTGCAAGGAGAAAGCCCTCCAGTTGCAGGCTTCTCTTACGCATGACACTCGTGAGATACTGCTACCAACAGTCCCCAAACCAACAACCAGCAGCAGCTAGGGAGGTCTCCAACGTTACACGCTCCTAGCACAGGTCACTGTGTTAAGGTCACAGTGTTAAGAGGAGTGATGACAGACTTGTTTTCCACGACAGATGAAAACTGTAATTAAGAACTAAGGCCGATTTTTGTTCTCCCAGTGACTCTTCCTAACGGAGAGTTAATAAAATACTTCCAAATAACTGGTAGAAGATGTCAAAAGAGCATCCAAATTAGCTATTAAGACATCAAAATAAAGCCTGGAGGTCCTTCTAGTGTAGTTAGAGGTGCTGTTCTTCATAACCTGGATGTACAGTATCAAAGGAAATTAACTTTATTCCTAGTCCAAATGCAAACCAGAATCATAAAGATCACTCTTCAGCTGCTGACCAAACAAGACAGATCCAAGACAAGTAGGGGGCTTGTCTCCTCTGTGGTTTTCTCCATATGCTTAATCTCCTTCCACCAAGATAAAGCAGCTGTATAGAAGTCAAGCCCAAGCTGGCAGCACAATCAGCTGCACCGCACAAACTCAGCAGGCAAGCAAGCTGAGCTGGACTAAAGGAGCTGGCTTTGCAGGGACTGGACTAGGAAGAAGGCAGTGGGGACTCACCGTTGCACAAAGCCCTCCAGCAGGCTATGCAGGACGTGGCTGCGGTACCTCATGAGACGGACGTCTTGCGGGGTGCTGTCAATGCACTGCCCGTTGAGGATGGGGCGCTCGAACATGTTGCTGAATTCCTGCCGCGAGCCCAGGAAGTCGGGCCGGACAAAGTCCACCATGCACCAGTACTCGATGAGGTTGTTCTGGAGCGGGTAGCCGGTGAGCACGACGCGGCGGCGCGAGCGGATGTTCTTCAGCGCCTGCGACGTGCTGGCGTGGCAGTTCTTGATGCGGTGGCCCTCGTCACAAATGACCACGTCTGGGCCGGGGCGAGACAAGGCTTTTTCAATCCCTGGGGAGAAGGGACGACAAGCGCTGGTTTAAGAGCAAGTCCTGCCTTTACAGCGGCATCAGCTTCCAAAAAGGAAGTAGGGGAGATCTGGAGGGTAAAAAGCAACACCCATTGGTGGCAGAGACCAAGGCTGATTTGGGGAACCAGATGTGACCAGACACAGGTTCCCATTTAGCGTGATGTGGTAACGAGCAGACATCTGCTCATGGTCCATGTGGAGCAAGTTGAGCATCTTGTATTAGATACTACTAGCAAATCTCACACATACAAGCCCCGTCATCAGCGTAGCGACTTCCACTCCTGCACAAAAGACTGAACAGGAACTAAATGGCCTTCAGTCTCCTGAGAGCCAGACCTGCCGAGCAAGACTTGGCCAAATCAGGAATGTGGAAAGCCAGCAAGCTATTCCAGACTTGTTCTGACACTGAGGACCTCAATTTCTAGCCAAACTTGCTGAAGAGACCTGGGAGCACCTTCAATACAAGCAGCAAGTGACCACAGATCCACCCACCGTCAGCTCCCCGACAATCCTGCCACCACACAAAAAAGGAACCGTTCCCAGCAGCTAAGCAGGATTAACATTCCCTCTGTTAGCTTACAGATATAAGCAGTTACAGGTTATCTCCCTGTGCTGCTAGGGCTGGACAGGAGAATTATTTTTTGGGGGGACTCGGACCTTTCAGAAGCTCCTGCTGCCGGTCCTCCTCATCCAAGTCAATAATGACAGGGCCAGCTTGTTTCTTGCTTTTCTTCTTCCTGCCGGCAGCAAAGGACTTCTTCAGTGAGAGGAGCCGGTACATCTCATAGCCCATCAGCAGCACACCACCCTCTAGCACCCAGTCATTCACCACCTTTGCACGTGCGGCTGTCGTCCTGCAAAAAGGGGGGAAAAAAAGAATAAAAACAGAACTGTAAGCTGCTTCCTCAGTTCTGGTTGCAAGCACTGCCCTGCCGAACAAAAAGACCTGTTCAATTCATGAAAGCACTTTCTGGCATTCTATCAAACAGAGGAATACAATGAAGCTCTTTTCAGGAGACAAGCTGATAAAGAGGAGAAGAAACAAGCCCTTCAGTGTGCAGTGGGGCTGAGAATGGCAAAGGTGAAAATTTTCAGGGAAAAACAATGGAAAACACACGAGAGGCAGGGCACACGTCTCAGGAGTCCCAGGACTCCGCTGGGATGAGCAGGGTAGCATCAGAAACAAACCATGGCACTTCTGCCAGTCTTTACAGAAGTAGCTCCTCCTCTGGTCACTGGGTTCTTGTTCTCAGCAGACAGGGAAGAACAGAAAGGTGAGTCAGCAACGGGAGAAGAAAGTATAGGATATAAGAAAAGAACAAAAGAGGCAGCAAATCTCTTGCAGGTACTAAAACGCTGCCCAAAGGAGAGCAAATGCAGAGTGAAAAGGATCTGAGGGTCTAGGGCACAGATTAGCCCAAACTAAGCATACCACAACAGCAATCTGGCAACAGTTCCACAAGCAGCAGCCTAAGAGCTCAAAAGGGCTTTTATTGGCACCTACTTGTGTTCATCATTCAGGATGTGGACTTTGAAGGTGCGGGGCTGGACCTCTTTGGAGTTATAATCAGCAGGAAGGTTTTCAGGTGCCGGGAGCCACATGTTGAATTCTGCTAGCCAGTTTTGGAGCGTATTCACCTGAAAAAGTTAGCCATGGAGGGACTGAAAACCCCATTAAATCAGGCACTGGGGATTTTAAAAGCAGAAACGAGAGCAGGGAATGCCAGCATGCCCAGAAGGAGCAGACCACAGCATGCAAACTGAGGGACACAGGGAAGGGAGCAGGGGAGAAGGCTGAGGTTACGACAGAGCTTGCAGGGAGCTGGGCCACCAAACAACCTTCTCTGTGAAAAGAAAGGTGGTGCAAGGAAGTTCATCAGCCAGCCCTTCACACAGGCTACTTACAGGTACAATAGCAAGAACAGTCTTTGCCTCTGTGTGCCGAAAAAGTACATCCAAGAAAGAGATGACCTGTATGGTCTTGCCCAGGCCCATGCTGTGTGCTAAAATACACCCAAACCCGGTGCTGGTTTTAAATCTCTCCAGGGACTCCACCAAGTTGTCATAGAGGAATCGGATTCCACCAATCTAAGAGAGAAAAGTAGAAAAAGTGTCAAAAAGGTGGGAGAAAATAACAAAACGGGTGCTTATTTACAGAGCGACACAAACATTAGGATTCGATCAGCTTTTAAAATACAAACGGGATGTTTCAAGTTCACTGCAGTATTTTAAGCTAGGCAGGACTCAGAAGGAAGTTTTCAGATACTCATGAAACTTTCTGAGAAGATGATACTAATAAACCTCACATTCATTTGGAGCCAAAGAATTTGAGTCGGGGTTGGTCCGTTTGTTTATTAACATAATTTGATCTTAAAAATGCTTTACTAAACACGCAAGGCAAACATTCCTGCTCGTTCTTCCCAGATAGCACCATACCATCCATCACCAGGCTGCCCAGCTAGGAAACTTCTTGGGCAGCGCACTAAACTCCAATCTTTCTAAAACACTTTGCCTTTGAGAGCTGGGGGAATTCAGTTACAAATATAGTCAGAAACAAGAAAAATACTCCCGATTCTTCATCTTTTGATTGAGTATAAGTGTCAGCTCTTGAAATAATCATAAAGGACTCTGCTTATCAAATCACAAAAGTAGCTAAAATTATACACAGTCCAGCAATTTCTGTTTATCCAGAAGAGCCTCCACCACAAACAATTTGCCCACAGAGTTCAGCAAAGAGGTTCTGCTGAGATTACAAAGCAAGTGGCTGCACTCCTGGCATTTCCGAGCCTACCTGATGAGGTTTCACTGCGTGGGCAAGCTGGGGAGCCAGGAAAATGTCCTCTTCGTTTGGTGGATGATTGATGTTGACGATGACTTGCCCCAGAGCGTCGGACTGATTTAAGGCATCATTCACATGAGAGCCACTGCTCTCTTCACTGCCATCCTCCTGCCCTTCGTTGCCAGAGTCGCTGCTGTCCACGATCTGGAGGGCATCGTCCTCTCCTGAACTCAACTCAATCACTTCTGCAAAGTAACCAAAAGAGGAGAGCAGCAACGGTCAGCTTGACCTCCAGGTTTATCCAAACGTACACAGAGAGAAAATAAGGCTGCCACATTTTGCAGTTCAGTGTCTTGTGTGTTACACTGGCCTAATGACCTCTTCTGCCCAAGGAACACATCAGGTTGCTCAGATCAGCACATAAAAGCTGGAGCTTCCTAGTTTTTGGAGGACAAGAATTTGGGCTGAACCAAACAGAACAAAATGCAGTTTCTCCAAGAGCTTTATGTTCTTCCCCACGTGTCCTCCTACTTCCCAAATCCAGTCGTGCATTTATCTGCTGATACTCTGCTCCAAGGAGCACCAAGGAAACCAGGCACAAGCACTTTTTGGAGCTGTATAAAGGAGTCAGGTTAGACACATCTGTGACACTAAAAAAATATTTAAATTGCAAATTAAAAGCTTTTTATGTTTGTTTTCCCCGCAGCAAAGGACACCATATCTCATGTAAAGTGAGGCTCCTTAGCAGAACATTGAGCAAAAATTGGTACATTAAAAAAAAAAAGGCATTAAAAATAAACACAAGTTTCCAAGTCTGCCAGGCCAGGTTAGAAACGTCACTTCAGAAGTTAGAGGGCAGAGCTGGTCATATACTTGGAAACCACTAGGACCAATAAATCCGAAGTTATCCACTAGTGTAAAACAGGTAAAAACAGGAGAAAAAGCTGTTTCTCGGGGCTGACTGAATTGCATGTTGTGAGAAGAGCAGACAAGTGGTCGCTTACCATCTTTAATGCTGTTTTTCCCCTTAGCATCATCTTCGCTGCCGCTGCTGGTGCTATCTAGGCAGATGACTTCCTCAGCGAGGACCTGCGGGGGGAGCTGGGCAGCCTCCGCCGTTCGGAAAACAATGTCCTCTGCAAACACGACAATAAGTAACTCACAATAACAGCGAAAGAGACGAAACTGCTCCGAAAGCAGACAGTATTTCCTTCCACTTTTGCTCCAATAACTTAGCCCTGGAATTTTCCACAACAGACTCTCACTGTCTAACATACTGCTATGACTCAGCTTCCTGGGTCACAGTCTCCTTCTTTCTCAATGTGCCTGAACAATAGCCCATTGCTCGGGGCACCCTCGGCGCTGCCTGGGCCACAGGCACCATGGACATGGTAAAGCCCCATTTTTGTTGTTGTTTTGGCTGTCTCAGAAGCCAAAGACTTTCCTCCTCCTTCATTCCACTGTGTTTTGCACCCAGCAGAGACAGCACCCGTTCCTGGAGGGATGGAAATGGCCCTTTCTTAGCCAGGGCACTGCAATAATTATATTCCATGTATTATCAGGCACTTCTGCTGATCAAGGCCGTTTGCTTGTGTGTTTAAGCACTGCGATATAGGGGGAGAGGCTGGCTCAAGGGGGCCTGGAGAGCTCAGCTGCAGTGACTCAGCAAGCAAGCACGTTCTCCTGGGGTTGCAACCCACTCCTCAGCAGCTAAGGGGTTTTAAATAGCTTGCACTACTTTTCGTATGCAAAAAACTTTTAAGACATTTGCACTTAAAGGGGAATATACTTCTTCTCAAGAGGCAAAGCTGACTTAAGAACACCTTGCCCCCTGACACAACTCCCCAGAGAAGATGCACTTCTCTGCCCCCACACCAACCTGAAAGGCTGTGCTATTAACTGCATCATTTGATCTGGGTTAAAATAGATGCAAGACTGGAGATAAGGGCAGGATCTGGAAGCATCTCCTGCTTTGGGATGGAGGGGCGATGCGTAACCATGTGTACTGCCTGCTATCTCTCTGCTCATTTAAACGTGGAAGAAAAGGACACAGCTAAATTACAAACATCTGTACGCTCCGTCTGTTGTCCCAGCAGCACCAGAACTCGGGCACTACCAGACTGCCCAAAGTACAAATATCATCAGGCTAAAGGACATGGCATTTCTGACAAATGACCTTGTTTAAGCACTACACCAGTTATGAAAAGACAAGAGAGACCTAAGGACGGGCACCTGAGAGCACAAGGGCAAGCTATCTTCTTCTCCATTCACCTCCTAGCCCTCAAAGTCTTACTTTAGGGGCCATTTCCCACTGCTTACCAGGAAGAAACTCTATGGGTACAGTAGGAATAGCAGCTGGATAATCCTTCCGCTGCTGCTCGAGCCGTTTCCTTCTCTCCAACTCTTCCTGCTGGGCTGCTTTCGTCACGGCTTCCAGTTGGTCCTCACGCAACAGCTTTCTGATCACACGAGCAAAGAGAAAGTGGTTGGTTCCAAGGAAAGCAAGTCTCCCAAACAACTGGGTGGGCTGCACAGCTGGTGTGACAGAAGATTCCTGAGACAAGCTCCAGGTTGTCTGCCAGCTCCAGGGGCCAGCAATGTCATAGCCAAAAGGTACAGATAAATATCTGCAGCTATGTCAATACTGTGCTTCCCACCATCAGGCACTATGACTCAAGAAAGACAGAAATTTGACAGGAACAAAATACTGAATGGGTGAAAAACGTGACTCAGTAAGTAGATACTTGAACTAGGTCACCGAGGAGGAGTTCTCCTCTGCGAAAGCAGGTTATTTATTGCTATAAAGCTTATACAGACCAAAGCACGGAGTGATGCAAGGAAGCTATGGGAGGAGAAGAGACACCGCATCCAACTCAAAGTCATCACCTGGATTTTCCTCTCCCCCAGTGCTTTCAGGAATTAGGACTTCTCACAGCTTTAAAGCAACCATTTCAAATGCTGCTCTTAAGTGCATGACTTTTTCAGGTAATTTCTATCACTTTCAGAAGTTTCTTTTCACCTCTTTCTGTTTTACTCTTAGATAGACAGAACTACAAAACTGCACAGCTACTAGCAAGCAACAGAGGTGCTATTTTTCAGTTATGTGACTTTAAAACCAGCAGCAACAGACCATTTTCACTGTATCTTCTGTAACTTTGTATTGTACTCTGCTGAAATACCAAACAAGCTTGCACCCACATGCAGCATGCAGACTGAGAGCACGCTACTCCCACTGGTGAAATCCTAAGGTTCTGGAAAGAAAAGCCATCTGGTTTGCCAACAGTGGCAAAACGCAGCTCAAAAAGTCCTTGGACTCCTTTTTTTTTCACCCCAAAAGGCTAAATAGGAGCCTAAGTCCTAAATAGAAGCCCAAGTCTTTCCACCCTGCTGCTGCTCACCGTATGTTCCTCCGCATGTGAGAAGGTTTCTGAGCCCTCTTCTTTTTGGTGTCCTCAGAGGCCAGGCTCTTGTGCTGGTTCTGCAAGAGTCGCTCTGCCCGCTCGCTCTGAGATGAGGTAGTTGAAGTCGAGCGCTGCCACTCTCCATCCTCGGCGTGCTCAGCGTGCTCGCTGCTGAACACGGCGTCCTGGGGTTGCTCTGAAAGGACAAGGACACGATGACATGAGGACAATGGGCCCTCGCTGGGGGCTGTGAGTGTTCAAGAAGAAGGGGCCCTCATCCTTTCTTCTTGCTCACCTGCGAGGCTCTCACCAAGGGTCAAAGCTGGAGTCCTCTCCGAGCATGCCACTAAGGGAGCTCTAGGGTGGAGGGTCTGTTTCCAGCGAGAGCTAAGGCTACACCACTGAATTCCAAAAGGATCCCGAGAGAAAAGCAAGCAGTGATGGAAAGCCCTGCAGCCCACATGAAACCCACCCTGCTAGAAGGATCTCAACACCTTTTTCTTGGCTTCTTAGCGGAGCAGAAATTTCCAGTCATGTGCCATGCACGTAACCATCATCCAAGTCAACAGGCAAGAGGTTATCTGGCTCCAACGCAGGGTCACAGCCCAACAGGCAGCCCGGGGCTTTTATCACCAGCCTCCACTGCCACGATTTAAGTGCCAGCTGCTGGCAAGCTTCAGAGAAGACAAAAAGTAGGCAGCAAGAGGCTTTCCACAGCAGAAAGCACCATCACTCCCTCCCCTCAGCATTCCCCTGTTTCCAGACCCGTATTAATGGTGGATTTCAGTCATGTCAATGGTGGGTTTCAGTCCCAAAGCACTAGGCGAAGTGTCACCTTGTTGCACGTGGCGTTTGGCTCCTCAAGAGGCCGGCGCTGACCGAGCTCACGCGTGCAGATGGCACAACAGCAACGTTGCCGTTCAGAAGCTTCCCTTCAAGTAAACTGGTTCTGACAAGTCCTGCAGGAGCTTCTTTGAAATGCCTTACCCCCTCGCGCCAGGTGTGGAGATACCCTGAACCTCATCTTGGAATCACAGCCTGCGAGCTAATGACTGAACCCAAACGACACCAAGAACATGGAAGGAAAGGGGGGAAGAAGACACCAGAGCAGAACAAGGCAGCAACTGAAGCAAACCTGAGCACACAAGCACCACGTTGTGACCCTGCTCCTTCAGAAGGCTGTGAGCCCACACAAAGGAGGCTTCAGGAGACACCTCTAGAGTTGCTATGTTAATACGCCTGTTAAATTAACCTTACCATCGACGTCACCTCCTGAAATCGGGGTGGCAACAGCTAGGTTCACCATGGTGCAAAGCACTGGCCTTGCAGCCTGCTTCTCCAGACATCTCTGCAGACCTGTGAGCACTTGCTCAAAGTCAGAATTCAGGCAGGACTTCTGGATTCGCCCCACCATGGTCCACAACTGGCTGTGCAGCTCAAATGTTTCCGTATCAGTACTAGCAGGTTCTCCGTGTACTGGAAAAATGGGTAGCAGCAACTGGTGGGGCCCAACAGAGCTCGTGGTCAATGCACAGAGGAGCTACCTTGCAGGTGAACATGGAAGCAAAGAGGGTTCATTGCTGCAATCACACTGGTTCATCTCCCACGGCCAAGGCCTCTGTGCCCTTCCCTCCCACCACGTGTGCTACATGGAACAAGGTCCATCCCTAAGGATCACATTCACTCGCAGGCAGGGCTGGGAATGAAGCCCACGTGCGTGGGTTCCCGGGCAGGAGCTCTGCTGCTCGAGCTGAGGATGCATTCTGGTCGCATCACCTGCGGCTTGCTGGCACTGCTGCCTTCCCCGCCAGCCTCCTCGGCTCACACTTATGTAACTAGATCAAAAGATTGGATGAAATAGGGCAAAGGGAAGCAGGGAGGCAGCGCACGTGACCACATTCTCCGGGATGAGTCATTAAACCAGTGACTCTCCCCGATACAAATACTGCCATGGTTACACTGCTGCCACCTCACCCCAGGCCCACCGGGCCTTGACGAGGCCCTAAGGAGCTCCAAGCTCGGCTGGCACACGGGAGCTCCTCTTTCCCCCCAAGGTCACCCCGGGTGGGAGCAGCCGCTCGCTCGCCCCACGCCACGAAAGGACGAAGGCGACGTGAACAAAATCCAAAGACCGGGCAGCCCAGAGGTTAGGCCGCTACGTGTCTCCCCTCGATGCTTCCACGCGATCTCCACGCCTCATCCCACCTGTGCATTTACCTTTCCTTCCCTCTGCGCGTGGGACACAAGCTCCGTGGAATCGCACGCGCAGCCGCACGAGGCCGTTTGCTGATCAGAGCGCAGCTACCTGCCTCCCCGGGGACCCGGCCTTGCCACCGCAGCAAACAAAGCCGCCTAGAGAAACCTTAACTAGCGCAAGAGCGACGTCGGACCCTGCGCCACGAGCGGGCCGCGACGGGCACGAGTCCAGCTGGTGCTGCCCTGTGCTCCCCATCAACTGCCCCTGCACATGGATCGCGAGGCTCCCCATGGCAGCCACTCAGTTCCCACCTGGCAGCTTCTCCCGCGACCCACTAGGGCTCAGCCATGACCACAAACAGCACCCACACAGGTGGAAACCTGCGTGGTACAAGCGACAGATCTGCTCTGTGGAGGGAGAGAAGAGGCTGGAGAAGCAGGTGCCGTTAGGTAATCGAAGGACTAATTCCTGCCCCAATTCCTCCAAGCCTCGAGCCGCAAGAGAAATGCAATTATGGTTTTGTAACGGGATCTTGGCACGCTGCTCCGAGCTGGCCACGCGGGTACCGGCGCTCTAGGGAAGTTACCTGTTACCTGCTCCACCTCGATGAGAAAAGCAAAGCCACCAAGCTAGGGGCTGGCACAGCCTCGCACAGGGCCATTGGTCACGTATGCTCAGGCTCATGACCATTTCTGCTGCATGTTTTGTGCTGTGCTCACCAAGACCAGCACTAGGACCCTCCCAAGAGGGTTCCTGAGGTGCACCAGGACATGAATGTAGCACCAGTGCAGAGCACTCCCACATATCCCATAGAACAGCATGGGTGCCACGTAAAGAATATTCTCCAGCAGCTTCCAGTGGGCAGCGAGTCGCCCTCACGGCAACTGCTCTGCAAGGGAACTCAGGTCACTGCCAAGTGTCACGGAAAAGCAGGTTCATCTCTGAGGTGGGATGAGATTTCTTTAGCCAACAGGCTTCTCCCGACAGCGGGGAGGGCGAAAATCCATGTGAAAGCGGCACCCAATCTCTGTGTCAACATATCCACATGTAGATGAACATCCATGGGTACAGGTGAACATCCATGGGTACAGGTGAACATCCACGGGTCTAGCAACAGACAGACATGCCTAGGAGCACAGAAACGGTCGTTGTGATCACACTTGGGCTTGCTCTACCTGGAGCTGCTTCACCAGAAGGTGCCCAGGACCTCTCAGCGCCACCATGGCTCCACAAGAGGATATTTCCTTGCGCCGTGAGCCGCTTGCAGGCTGGAGAGGCGAGCTGGAGGCTTCCCGTCCTCCCCGGAGGCTGAGCTCGCTGCCAGCGCAGCGCCAAGCACTTCAGGGAAGGGGCAGCGCTGCGAGAACAGACCCATGTTTGTTTTTAAACTTGCTTCCTTACGGAAACACAGGATCCCGGATAGCACCATTTTGCTGAGTCCTCAAGAGTTATTTCCTACCCTAAGGACAGGGATTTGCAGGGACGGGGAGGAAGGCAGCCGCGGGCAAAGCAGAGCGGCTCCAGCTTCGGGACTTCCCTCCCTCTCATCCCGCACAAAGGGCACAGGAGCAGTTAAATGTGAATCCCCGTTTTGGGAATTCCCTGCAGTTTGCGGGCAGGAGCCTGCCCGGGACCAGCTGGCGCCGGGCAGCTCCGCTCCGGGCGGCCGCGAGCGGTCACAGCGCGGCGGGGAGCAAAGGCCAAGGCCGGCGACGCGCGCGGCGCCCGCAGACACTCGCCGGCGCTCGGAGCGCCAGGAGGCTCCGCGGCCGGCGGGAAAGCAGCGGGAAGAGCAGCCCTCTTGCTGCTGACTGGAGTTACAGCCGAGGGAAGAAGTTTGCAGATCCCAGGCATGGGATCCCTGGTGCCCACCGCCCCAAAGGCGGCCGGGTGGGACGGCAGGAGGACGCGGCTCCTCCGGCTGCCGCTCGGCTCCGGCGCCGCCGGGATGGCGCGGGGCCTTGGGCGCCGCTACGCCCCTCCCAGCCCCGAGCTCTTAACAAAGCCCTAATTATGTAAGGCTTATGTAACGGGCACACCTACCCCCCCACCCGGCGCCGCGGCCCCCGGCAGCCCGCCCGGCCCCCGGCGCCGCCCCGCGCGGGGACCGGGACGCTTGGAGCGGCTTCCGGCACGCCACCGCCTTCGGCTCCCTTCCCGCTCTCGCCTGCCACGGGGCCAGGACCCCGTCCAGGGCCGCCGCAGTCCCCACCACGGACCACAGTCCATGCGGAGCTGTCCCCCGTCCCCTGAGGAGGGATGGTGGTGGTGGCTCCCAGGTGACTTCACCCCGTGGGCATTGCCCCCAGTCGCGGCCACCGCAGTGTGGTGCAGGGATGAGTTTCGGGGTCCACAGCTGCCCAAGTCCTTTCCTGAGTGCCAGCATGCCAGCCTTCAGCCCAGCTGATCTTTGACATCTCCAAGATCTTCAGCCTTTGGGACGTTATCACCACGTTATCACCGCAAGCAGGCGCTGAGCCTGGTGTCCCGCTCCGCATCCTGAACACGTCCTCTGTCATCTCGGTGCTTGCGAAGCCACCGGTCACCGGAGGTTTGAGATTCCTCCATGAAGGCTGCAGGCAGGACAGCAGCTGCTTCGAGCCCCAGCCCGGGACCATGGGCTGTAGATGTGAAACGAGCTCTGAAGAAAATAGCCAAAATACAGGGCAAAGCCACTCAGGTTCCTTCTCGGGCTGGGAAGTTAAACCTCATCCAGGGAAAAACGTGATGAACGATAGGGCAGCGCGGGCCGTCTTCGCCCATCAGAGGGCTCGTGTGTAGCAGTGACCAAGAGGTGGCACTGAACAAAACAAACCCCTTCCCTGGCCTGGAGGGCTTCTTCCCGAGCAGGAGCTGAGGAACAGGAGCTAGGGAGATGCAACCCCAAAAGTAAAGGGAAAAGGAGCAGTCAGGAGACAAACGGCAATGTCACGCAGCCAACGTTGGTGACAGACAATATATCTTCTAACGGCGGGATTATGCAAGAGCAAACCAGGCCCCAAATACCCAAGAGCTCTCGGTCTGGCCGGGCCTCAACGCTGCATACACTGAGGAGACCCGAGTTACATAAACACCAAAGAGCACTTATATAACCTTTTGTATGGAGCACACTTGCAAAGATCAACACCCGGAGCCGGAGGAGGAGAGCAGGTAGCGGCTCCAGCCAAGTCCCGGCCCCGGCACCCGCGGGTCCCCCAAAATCCAGCTGGGGACGGCACGTCCTCTGCAGGACACTGGGCCATCATGGAGAAGGGGAGGTGCTGGTACCGAGCGGGCATCCGTGGGGCCCAGCGCTTGTCCTGGGACTGAGGACAGGGGCTGGAAATTCCAAATTAAACCTTTGCACGGTGCTTTGTGACGGGAAGAGCTGGAGAAATCCTGAATCCTGCTACCTGGAGCCTCGGCTCCCGAGATAGGAGCCAAATTGCTTTTCCCAAGCAATGTCCTCCACCATCTCCTCCCTCTCGCGTGCCCGTGGCCGGCATCGATGGTGCTGTGGGGACGGGGCACGACTGTCCCCTGTGCCCTGGGAGCCACCGAGTTGCATAAACCAGAGGCACCGACTGGGAAGTTGTTTCAGGCTCCGGCGCTGGGGAGTTCTCTACAAGCTGCTGCTTCAGCAACTGCACGTAGGAGGCAACCGAAACCTCCCCTTTCGGGCTAGCCCAGTTAACTAGTAACCCAGCAGGGACCTGAGCCTGCCAGATTAGAAGGAAAAAAATAACCCCTGGTATCTAAACCACATGTAACCTGCTTTCACCCCAAGACCTGACTTAGTTTTAAAGCAACACCCCCCAAACACAGACCTAAAAAACAAATCTGACTCTTTTTTATCATAGTGGTGAAATACTGATTCAGGGGAGCAAAGGGATCTCTGAAGTTGGGAGGGGAAACGGGACCGATCCGGGGGCTTGACGTACTCCCAGCACGGGAGCCCGGCTGGCTGTTACCCTTCTCCCCACTGTCCTTTCCACTTCTGCCCACTGTCCTTTCTAGGCACTGAGGAAAGAGGACGGGCAGGGGACGGAGCCTTCGGCATTATGCAATGATTACATAAGCGGCTGTTCACACTAGGTAGCCGGGACGGGTGGCATCAGCCTCGCACCGGGCTCCCCTGGGAGCCACGGGGTGTCCTAAGGGGGGGATTTTGGGTGCTGGGCGCTTCCAAGGGTGCCAGGTGGCAAGCAGGCAGGCTGCACAAGGCAAACGCTCGCCTTTGTGCCCATCCCTCGCCCTACAGCTTCACCTGGGACTGGTACAAAGGAGCAGGGAGAAGACGCTCAATGCTCGATCCCAACTTCGAGCAGCGCTGAGGAACAAGCCCAGCATCTTCCCAGCGTCCCTATGCTCCTGCGCCGCTGCTCAGGGTGGCAATAACATAGGGAAGGGAGGGATTTCAACGTGGGAACGTGTCCAAACACTGGTTTGGGGACACCAGAGCTCACCAGCAGGACCCAATCCACACGTGCAGGATGGGTCCATCCTCCTCTTTGGTAGGGAGGAAGCCCCAAGAAACTGGACAGGCATCAGTGCCGAGCAGCTCCCTACACTACGCTGGGATAACAGGCGATCTTCCCTCTCCCCTAAAGAGAATTTCCCCCTTTGAGCAACAAAACCAACTCGCCAATCATTTGCCAACAGCGCTGCCCTTGGCGGCGCGGCTCCCCAAAGCCCCGGCCCGGGAATTTTCAGGAATTTAAGGAATAAGGAGGAAGGCGGCGCGTGGGAGAGGGCTGCGCGTGGCGAGCCCACGCGCCCTGGCACCTCTCCCGCGAGGGCAGCCAGGCCGGCGGCCGGCGAGACAGCTAATGAGAGCGGCGGGGAAGGCGGCCGCGCGCGGGCGAGACGCCCCTCGCCCCAACACCTACCTCTGCGAGAAGAATGAGCCGAGCTCATCCGGGTTGGGAACGTGCTGACACCAGCACCAAAGGACCCCCAAAGGGCTGCTCAGGCACCCCGGTGGAGAAAAGGCCTTTAAAACGGGGGGCAAAACAGGAATGTGAAAGGGCCCAGACTCCTTGGGTGACCTCGGACACCCTGGGGACAGCCAGGGATGACTGTCCCAGCCAACTTCCCTGCTTTGGAGAGCGGACGGCGTGTGAAACCGGCCCCAGCCCTCCCGTCTGGATCGGTGCACGCACGAGGCTGAGCTGATCTGGAGACCTGCTCCTGCTCTTTGCTGTTGGACTCCCCCAAATCTCCCCATCTGTCGTTTTGGGGAGGCCTCTGAGCCCGTGTTCTCCCTCCGCGTGACCTACAGCCCCACATCCAGAAGCACCTTCCCCTGCCCTCTTCTCTGACCCATTAGCCTAGCTTGGGTTGCATAAGCCACTTGTGTCACCCCAGGTCCTCCTTTATCCAAACTCATTGCGTATCCTAATTCCCTTCTCCTCTCAGATCACACCCCCCTCACAACTAGTTTCTGCATCCAGAGGCTGAGGAAAGCAAGAAAAGGGGGATTCTTTTGCTTAGGATCCACTTCTGCCTGTAACAGACCCCAAATACAGCAAAACTGTAATGTTTCTGTAAAAACTCCAAGTAAAACCCACACCACACCAGAATGGGTTTTACTTAACGTGGAGCTGCAGTGCCTGGGGATCACTTTGGACCAGCCTCTTATCTTTCCAAACAAGCTCCGAGTGGATCTGCCACTGGAACAGGAGCTCTGCTTAACTTGGAGCCCGTCCCCATCACGAGCTGAATTACAAACTGCATTGGCCTCAAACGTATACGAAGTGGAAGGTTTTTCTTTTTCCCCACCCCAAAACACAAGGCTGCCAACCAGGACCCAACTGGAGAGGTGGCCACCCCAGAACAAACTGGGCTGCACAAGAAACTCCTGGGGTTTCACCAACATCCTCGGTTTCACGGGGACAAGAAACGAGCCACGCAGCTCTTAAAAGCCTATTAGGACTCGGGAATAAGCACCACGGGCTCCAAAATACTCCACGGATGAGCCAAGATCTTCCAACCTGAGCCGGCAGGACGCTGGGGACAGCGTGGAACGAACGTGGTGAGGGGAAAGGCAACAGCTGTGTTGGTAACTGCCACCTCTCCTGCTAGGAGCAGCTTTTGCAATAGTGCAACATGAGAGCGGCAGACAGGGACCCAGGGTGCCGGGCTGGGGATGTCTGCAGCATTCCCAGCCCCACGCACAAGTGCTTCCTCTTCAAACTCCGTCCAGCAAATTGATAAGCAGCACAGGGCATGGAAAAGTCCAGCCTTTCCATCCCCGCCCAGGACGGAACAAATTCGAAACAGCATCCTAACGGTGCAGAGCAGGGAGGCAAGAGCAAGGTGGGGAGGAAAACCACTGCGTCCTACCTGGGAACTTCTGGGACTCATCCAAGAGCAACATGCTGCTCAGCGCACCCGCCGAGGGGAGGTCTCGCTCTGCCCAAAGGGTCCCTCAGCTCTGCGCGTCCCGGGGCTCTTCCAGACTAAAGTTTCCAGGCAACTCGCTCTCCCGCCACGCTTCAGGTTGCTATCAGTAACTTTGCTTCAGAGCTCTACGGGCTGCACTTCACAGCGGCAGCAGGACGGGCTCGGCGAGCACAGATCCACCCCAAAGCCCGCCGCGCCGCAGGAGGGTGCCTCTTCTATAAGGAGTTACAGCAACGTGGGCAGCCGAAGGAGAAAGTTTCCGAAGGAGAAAGTTTCCTCCGTGCCCGCCCGGAGCGGGAGCCGAGGCGGCAGCCGCGGGGCCCGGCGCGGAGCCCGCGTTCAACTGGTGGCGGCGGCACGCGGGCAGCGCGGCGGGCGAATAAAATCCAGCTCCTTACATAACCGGGCGGGCTGGAGCGGGGCCCCGCGCGAGGGGAATCCCTACGGGCAACGGGGAGGCGCCAGCCGGCGCCGCGCTCGGCTCCTCGCGCCGGCGAGAGGGGCGAAAAGGCAGCGGCCAAACCCCAGGCAGCTCCGGCACGGCGCGAGCCTGGCCTGAGCAACGTGCTGCGCTCGGGAGGTGGTGCAGCTTGAGCCGAAGGGCTGCAAAAGCGGCCAGGATCTTTTTATTGCAGTTCTTTGCAACCATGGGAGAAGCCCGGCTGCTTTGCAACGCTGCCCAGCTTCACAGGAAACCCGTTACAGCTACGCAGATTTTACCCGAGAAGAAAAGAAAAATTTAAGTGGATGAAGCATAAGGAGCTCGGTATGGAGACCGCCCGGCACCCATCACTGGTGCAAGCAGCCCGGCTGCTGCACGAGAGCCTAAGGTGCTGGTCGAGGGGCAAAGGAGGGACAAACGTGGCAAGCAAAGGCCATAACCGAGGATCTTGCAGCCGGCCTTATTAGGACTTTTTGTAGGGTGGGAATAAATAACCCAAACACAGCCTCTGTATCTGCCCTAATGGACTTCTGAGACGAGGAAGCAAGATTTAAAGGAAGTATTTGCACAGAGACATGCAAACCTCTCATTTGCCAGCAACGGTTTAGAGCAGGACCTCCTGGAGGAGCTGGGCATATTACAGATAAGCCCAGCTTTTGGCAAGGCCAACCTCCCAGGCTGGATTCTCCTTCCTGCTCAGGGTCCCAAGACTAACTCAACAACTTCAGCTGTTGGCAACCGGGGGTGCCAGGCTTTGAGAATCACCTGCTTTTTAATTAATACTGCACTGTAAATTACAACTCCAGATCCTGTGAGCAAGACCTAAACCAACCGAGGGAAACCACAGAAGTCCTTCCGTTGATAGCTAAGAGGTTTGGGCTGAAATGTAGGGGATAACATCGGATTGTTTTGCCCCAATTTCTGCTGCTAAAGAGAACGCAGCAGAGTCGTGCTTTGCAAGAGGGATTTTGCCCTCCTTTATTTTAAACCCAGTTTTCATCCACGTGCAAAATGGACCTAAATCACAAGCCCTAAGTAGGCAGAAGGGCCATTTCCCAATTATTTCTAGTGGCTTTAACTTAGCCATTTATATTTAAAACCTTAAATGTTTTATGTACGCAAAGATCACCTCCAGATGTTTTAATTGCTAAAGTTGTTCTGACAGTGAATCAAACCAAAAGCTGCTGTGCACCTAGCCCCAAAAGATGTTATCTCACAGCTCTCTCCTCTCTGCTTGCCATTTGCATACTTCCAAGTGAAAATAACATCTTCTGATCTTTAAACTCCTACTTGGAATTTTTTTCATACTGAGTCAGTGAACTGCATGCTGAAGAAAATGAGAACAAGACATTTTCAGCATCTGCAGAAGAAATTACAGTTATTAAAATGAAAAAAAAAAAGAAGCGGGTATTGCATCAAAAAGCTTTGGGCCAAACCATCAGGCAGATGCTTCAAAAAGCTCAAATTTTGATCAAGGCAGCAAATCAAAATAGCAAATAAAGTGAAGATCAGTGACGCAACACTGTAGTTTAAGCATTTGAAGAATAGTTGTCATTTAATTCAAAGTTTCCTCTCCCACCAAGCTTGCCAATTCTTCTCGGCCAAAAATACTGTACATGCACAACACATAGCTGTGCACACAGATTATTTAAGTGGCGTTGTTTAAGACAGCAAAGCCGGATGAACTATGGAAAAGGGAGACCAAGGAGCTGTTGTGCAGTTCCATCTCAATGGGAAAGCCTGTCCAGCTCAACTAGAAGGAAAATGGGCATTGCTGAAAATATCAAGCAGAAGATTTGGACTCTGGTTTCCTCCAAGGCACATCAGACCTTGGCAAAGTCATGTTGTCCCTTCCCTACTATTAGGGACTCCGTGTTAAGGGGTTGCTACTTGCTTCTCTGTGATGCCCTCACCGCTTCCCACGTGGTGGAGGGAAGAGGGTGATACCCAGCAGCACCAGCTGGCACTGAGAACATGTGGGAAATAAAGGCCAATTCCCACGGTCGACAGAAAGCAGAGCTTTTGTCCAGCTACGTTTCCTCTTGCAGTCTTCTTCCTTGCAATCTTAGCATGACCTTTCTGCACTGCTCAGAAACTGGGATGGCTAGAAGCGCCAGTGCCAATATCCACTCGCTCCGTCGCGCGTCGGATACCAACGGCATCTTCTCATCCACCAGATTTCGCAACCCTCAGCATTAGATGAAAGCAGCCAAACACAGCATACGCTTATCAGACACTAAGCAGTGATGAAGGTGCTCCTGTTCCTCTCAAAACCAGGTAAAACTTCCTCTTTTAAATCTTCTTAACTATAAAGGCAGCTGCGAAAGGCATCAAAGTCCTGCAGTTGGCTACATGCTTGCTGACCCTCGAGTCACTCTATTCCAATAAATCACATTTAAACATTCTGATCTGCAAGGATACATATGTATGTGTGTGAATTTTTTTTTTATATAAAAAAAATTTTTTTTAAGCTAACGCAGGTTCCCATGACACTTTGGCAATGCTTAAACACAAGCCAATATGCAGGACATTCATTCACGGGTAAAACACTTGGCATGCAGAGAAGCTGACTTTTGTGTCTCTCAGATATCCCACGCCCCATCCTGTTTGCATGCAGCTCTTGGCTTGCAAGACCTTCTGCAGAAGGTTATCACAAGCATTAAAATCTAATTAAGAACTGCAAAATAGCCAGCAGTGCAGAGAAGTCGGGTCTGGTTACCCACATTTACCAGATTAGGGCTGCTGTGGGGCTACAGATTTAATGCTGAGCAGAGGTTTGTTACCCCCAGGATGTTGATCTTCCAGCAATGCCCATGGACCCTTCCAGGGAGCTCCTTGCAGTCAATTAAAATAAAAGCAGCAAAAGACAGAAAAGCTCCTCAATAAAGGTGGAAAAACAGATGTCTGTCACCTCTCTCCTGTCCCCAAAACTCACATCATGTTCGGCAGATTGAGGCGCAGGCTCCCATTGCCGTGGCCTGGGGACACACAGGAGAGCTGGAAAATCAAGGAACCCTCCTCACCTCCCTCCGTGCTTTGCTAACACATCCCCTTGCCAGTACAAGAAGGTCCATGCAGCCCTAGGAAAAATTAAACACCTTGTGCTCCCCAACAACAGCTCCTTTTATCCTTCCTCCACCCCTTATAAACGTGGATGCAAAATGATACCACACGGGGTATTATTTAACCAAGTATTGCTCAGAGACTGTTATCTTTTGCCTCTGCCTCTCAGTTTCATGCAGGTGAGTAGAGCATGACCCAATTTACAGGAATAGCTCGAGCTGAAAAGGAAAAACTCATGGAAATGAGCAGAGGATCCTGCTAAGCGAACAGATTGATACCAACCAAGCTCCTCTGCTGCCCTGCGAGGAGAGGAATTTGCTCTCTCCCCAGCCCCACGTGCTCATCTGGGCACTCCCACATGCAGAGCTGGGTTTGGTTCCAGCACCTAGTGGGGTTGGAGAAGAGTTGGGAGGAGAAGCCCATGGAGACGGACCGCGTCCCCACAGGGAATGCAGAGCCCAGTGCTCCAGGAGGAGGCTGCTTCAGACACGCCGCTCCCAAGGTCTGTGCTCATTAATCGACTCCTCCACATCATGTTAGGAGCAGATTTACCAAATAATTTCAGCTTTAACAACACCAGGTACTAATGAACTTTCTACTAAGTATGGCATTAACCACTTACTTCTCCCTTCAGGTTAGGTCAGGAAGTTATCCAGTCAGCTGCAAAGGGAATCCACTTTCAGTTTAATGGCACCCCAATAATAAGCCCCATGAGGATGCAGAGCTGAGCATGACCTCAAATATAACCCCTTCTTGTTGCTGTTTTCCGAGAACTTTTTTCTCCAACATCCAAGCAAAAATCATGCACAAACACCATCTAGCCACAGCCCTTCACCAAAAGGGACGTTTCTCTAGTAAGAGCCCAAGAAAAAGCAAAGACCTTAATGAACCTGAATTAACAGTGTTAATCATCTGAGTATTCCTGGTCTGATATCCCCAGGAACTAAAAGCTCAAGCTCTTAACAGCGCACGCTCAAGTTCAAACACAAGGAGCCACGGAACAAACAAGCTGGAATGTGCTCCAGGAGCAAGAGGTGATATTCCGTGGATCCTTCATGATGCTACTAAACCTCACGGACGGGGTGAGCAGCAGTTACTGAGCGCAAGGTGAGGACAAAGGTCTTTCTTCCTCCTCACTAACCTCTGTGTCAACTTGCCTTCAGCTTGGAGGTGAGACTTGACCCCAACGCCTTCCTCCTATGATGGTGCTGCAGTCCAAGCTGATGTCCTCCAGCCTCTTGGGATTTGGGATTCTGCCCCATCAATACAGGTGAGTCCCAAATTCACCCCTCTTAGAGTCCCCGTGTTCACACTAACCCTACAACAGGGCAGTTTTGTTTTGTTGCAGCACTTTGGCACGGGGCAAATAACGAGCACGAACGTGATGGAGAGCAGGGACTGCCTCCATCCATCATGGAGCTACCACCACCCCAAACCTGGGGACAAAGGAGGGGATAAGACAGGCAAAAATAACCAAGGTGGGCAACACAGGACAGAACCCAAGGCTAACAGCGGGTAGGTCTTGGCAGCATCACAGTTGCAGTCGTTTGGGCTATTGTTTGGTGTTTTCTGGTATGTGTGTACGTTAAAAACCGTACAGTTTGTTGCCTGCTATACCCCCTCCTTGCAAAGCAAACACAACCGACAGCCTTTGAGGACAGTACGTGAAGGCCTGTGCCCATAAGGACGCCTTGCACAGCACTGAAACAATCAGTTTCTTAACACTTTTCACCCCAGGCAGCACTTTAAAACCGTGTTTAAGGCAGCTCAAGAGGCAGGAAAAGATGCAACCTGTCACCCCTATAAAGGTGGGTTACACGTGCAACTAGGAGACCATCAACTGGAAACACTTTGATCACAATAATCCAAAACCATTTGAGAAAAAAAAAAAAAAACACTATTTCAAAAGGGAACAAGGAAAACTTCTAGTTTTATAATTTCTATCATTACCTCCCATTAAAACAAGCAATAATTTTCAGTAAGGGAAAAATCTAAGCAAGTTTTAGCCCTTCCAAGGAAACAACCATGGAGAAGTAGGGATCTTTTGGATCTTGTAGCGCTGGAAACAAGCAGGGGCCCTTGTGCAGCAGGGGCAGAGGACCTTCCACACAGGGCTCCTCATGAAACATCTTCAGAATAACCAAAAAAGCAAAAGGAGGAACAATGTGGATGGGGAGGGGCAAAGTTCTCCAAGAGATGGGGAAAATTAACCTTTTAAAATGATTAAATGTAATTGCACGCTCCCCAAGAGGATTTGCATGAACAGGGGTGACCTTCACCTGAAGCTATAAACATCAGATGGGCAAAAGTACCTCCTTTCATTTCTCAACTGATTTTTTGGCCAATTACATGTAAGTTGCCTTTTAGTGCTCCTCAGTGTTTCCTCCTTTGGTTAAAATTTATTTTTAAGCAGTTACTACAGAAATGCAAAGCATAAACACGTTTCCAGTGTTTTCTGCTAAGGTCTGAATTTAAATTATAGCAAAGAGCTTTTATTAAGGCTCAGCAATGTGCTGATATATACATGATAATCCCAAGAAATGATACGAGTATTCAATTGCAGCAACACTGATGTACATGATAAAATACATAGGTCTGTGACTGTAAAACCATGGGGGATGGATGGTCCTTTGGACATGAAAAAGTTGGTTCCTTTTGCTCCGCTGCCCTGGGAACTCTCATATCTGAACTAACACTTCCATTTCTGCTATTTTCCCAGTAAAGCCACGGAATGATTAAAATCAGAGGAATAAAATTCACGTGTGCAAACATTTTACATGCATTTTATATCAATATAGCAGTTTCCATCAGCAAGTTACGGAAAGAATTAAAAAATAAGTAAAACACACACACAAAGACGACAAGCTGCTTTGAAACCAAAAATACTTGGGGAACAAGGAAGCGAGAGAAGTACCTGCCTTTACCACATTCTGTGCTCAGAAAAGCAAGTCCAAGCTCAGAAGGCTGGAGCAGGGGCATTTGAAGACCTCTGCATTTTCTGAAGTTATTGAAAGTCATTGTTTTAAAGGAAGGGAATACAGGAGCACCCCCATACGCTGTTGTGTTATGATAAAGGGAGTTGGGGGGGCAAAGAGAGCTCAGGGAATTTCCACCTGAGCCACGTGCTCCTTTCTGCAACCCACAGATCATCAGCCCTTCTGTTGATTTATCCCCATCCCCATAAGTTGATTTATTTACTTCTTTTTTGTTGTTTTCCCAGAACTTATAGTCACTTCAGCAAGTCTATCCTCCTTGCAGGCTGTGGTTTTGGTTCGGTTACACAATGGACATGTTTTTGGCCAGGAATCCAAATTTAACCTACATTAAATCCCTATTTAAACTATAAACTAACACAAACACTTCTCCCTACCAATTCCCAGACAGATCCTAACCCTTATGTCGTCTGTAGAGGTGTCTCTCACCAAAATTAGTAACACCGGTTTTGTGTCACGAACGTATGTGCAGATTCACACCTCCATCCACTTACCATTCTCATCAAGTAAGTCTTCCTCGTCATCCCCATCGTTGTCCTCCTCCATCGCCTCCTCCTCATCTTCCTCCTCCTCCTCTTCCATATCCTCCTGCTCCAAGTCCGGGTCCAGGTCCGGATCACTCCCTGAGATTGACTCGTCTGACATGATTCCCAGTGGTGCTCCTTGTGCATTACCTGCTCATGTTCTACCGTGAGGCAGCCCTGGGAGAAGAGGAGAGATCCATACGTGAGGAACTCGCTACATCCCATCCTTCCCAAGGCTCAAAATCATACTGGAATTACAAATTTGCTACCAATTTTTTAAGTAATGATCATATCAGGCTGTGGGCAAAATTGTGTGCATAAAACAGAGGCACTAAGCGATGTAGCTTGATGAGAGATGTCTTGATATCAGAAGCAATATCAGAACCTGTAGATTAACAACTAAGCACTCAAAGCAGCCTCTCGGTGTTCTAGACACAGACGCAGCAACCTCTCATTATACAAAAAGGCAGAAATAAATACTCTAGGCAAACAATTTCAGAAGACAACAGTCCAAATGTGAGGCGCAGTATAAGGCTGGGAATTCAACACTGCTTCCCGGTGTCCTGGGCACCCACAAACATCATCACCCTATGCAGGGCAGGGCTCCAACAGGGACCCTGTCCTGACCTGGCTCTGCCTGCTCTGAAGTCACCCAGGGACTTCATGCAGCCTGAAGTCACTGTTACCTTAATAACTGTGCAGACCAACGCAGCAAAGATCCGGCTTTTAAAGGTTGTACGTGGCTTTGCAGAAGAGGAAAAGCAAACGTAAGGGATAGACACATCAAGGGGGAAATTGGGATTTTCTTCCACTAAAAGACAAGACAGGAGCTGGCTGCTAAATCCTCTGTTAAGCTACTCTAGGTCACCACAAATGAAATTGTGGTACAAAAGCCTGAAGATTAGGCCAAGGTGATGCCAAAGTGACAAGTTCATCAGTTCCGACCATGCGCTGCTACGTCAGGACACAGACTCCAGTCTGGGGGCTCCTCTTCCACGTTCACGGCGTTATCCTAAGGGAGCTGAGCAGAGCGGATGAGAAGACAGCAACACACCGAGAAAACAAGAGAAGCCATCCCGGGGAACATAAAGCAAAGGATGCATTCAAAAACCAGGGTGGAAAAAAAGCCCTAAATCTGAATTAGCTCAAGCAAAGCGGGGCCAGGTTGTCCAGACTCATTCAGCTTTTGTGGTCCAGCACCACAAGCTGCTCCCGACAAACACCCGGCTCAATCCTGCATTTGCTTCCAGAGTGCAGCTTGTTTGGGCTTTTTAAGACACTCCAATGTCCCTTTCCAGCTGCTACATGATCCAAATTAAAACAGAAAACATCGGTTTACTCTCAAAAATAGTCTGCCTGGGTTCAAACCTGTAATTGTAAAACTGCCCAGGCTTCCTTAGGGTGGAGGCGGTCGCTGCTGCTACCCTGGTGGCTGCTTGACGGTCACCTGGGATCACAAGGGGATTTATTTAGTTGCATGTTGCCCACGCTGGGCTGCAAAGATGCCTGCCAGAAACCTTCTCAACAGAAACTTTGTGAATAAAAAGTTGATGTTCTGCTCCTTTAGCAAACTTAAGCATCAACCAAAAAAAAAAAAGAAGTAGAAACAGCAGTGAATAAAATTAAGAGTTTAGGTTTTGTTTACAAGTCCGAAGTAAGGCTTAGGACAGCTTGGTTTTAGCAAACATCAGAATATCTCTCACTTAAACCTATCAACACCCCTATTCTATACTCTCCTGCAGAAAAACTGAAGAAGTCATTTAAAAGGACGCATATTCACCCAATAGAGAGTGGGGTTTGTTATTGAGCGATACTGGTCCAGCAGCTCCCCTTCAACCTGTTAACTCCAGAATCAACAGGAGCAGTTTTCCCCAAAGAAGTCCCCAGGTCCGCGCCTGAAGCCGCCTTTCATTGACTGCTTCAAGGTTTAAATCACTTCTCCCTTTCCTGTCTTGGGTTATTACAGCTCTAGCAAAGCAGTTTCTCAGCTGTGATTCACGGGCCGCCAGGGCTACAGAGGGAAGAAAACCCTGCCTTTATTCCCTCTTATTCAGCTCACTACCAAACGAAACGCTGCTAATTCCCTTCAGAAGCAACAGGAATATTATACTGGAGAATGGAAAAAGCAGCAGCCTGCGACTACAAGTGAGGGGGCAGAAGGGCATCTGAATAACCCTTCTGAGCAAGGGATGGGTGATCCAACACGGGGACACCGCATTTAATCTTGGCCCACATCCCTCGCAACGTCCGGGAGCCGTTTCGGACATGGGGACGGACTGTGGCGATCCTGCAGAAAGCGGGGGTGAGGAATATAAAACCCCAAATAAAACCCTTACCAGCCAAGCATCCCGCGAGCCCCCTGCGCCAGGGAGCTGCTCTGCTGTGACTCCGACCGGGAGGAAACAGGGGCTCTGCCCACGGCATCAGCAGCGGTTTCCACACCGCCTCGGAGGGCACTTCCATCCCAGGGCAAATTCCTTTTGTGTTTGCATATCAAAGCACTCGTTATTTGGCTACAGGATGGTGTATGGTTTTTAAAAGCAATTTGGGGCCCGTGAAGCTAAGGAAAGCGGGTTCCTACAAATCCACTCTTTTGAAACACTCCCAGGGTCCTCACCTGCAAAATGCCGCATGTGCAAGAGCGCTTTGGTCCACACCAGGGAAAGTATCAGGCTGTCTGAGGCCAGAAGCACAGGAAAGATTTGGCTTCCAGTAACTACTGACTTTCTTCTGCATTAAAACCATCACAAGCAAAGAAAAGGTCAGTCCCTCAATTCACCTCTATGGACTTTGTCCGGAGCACCTATAGTTAGAGAAGAACCATGAGGACCTGTGAAAGGAGTGAAATCCAGAGCCGAGATTTCAAGTAACAGGGAAACTTGTTCCCCATGTGAAAAGCAGGACAAGGCATGTCAATATTTTCAAATTATACCGAATATACTTATTAAAGCGAATTAACTTGGGGCAAATTTGCCCACCTTGCATTAGAGACACCAGCTCCCAAACTCCAGAAGGTTGATTATACAAGTAGTAAATGCAGCTTGTGGGAAAGGTCTAGCAAGGCTTTCTTTGATAGGTGCCCAAACAGTGGCAGGAAGGTCAAGAAAGAAATATAAACCAGCTTGGGTCACTGGGAAGTGAGCAATACAGCACTGCACTTTAAATAATGCTTGTTTGATTTATATAGTTCTCAGAAAAAGCCAAATTTGACTTCTTGCTGTATCCCTCCTCCAGCAAAGGGAACTGAATCAAGAAATGAAAATATTCCTTATGCCACCTACAGTTTACCAAAGAAACTTGAACACGAGCAAGAAAAGAAAGGGAAAAAAAAGTCTGCAGTAGGAGGGAATGGAAATAAACAGTTTTGAACTCCTTTGATATAAAGTTGACAATTAGCATATGGCAGTTCCAAACGGCTCCAGTCTGCCAAGGCATCAGGCACCAAACTAATTTTTATGGATTCTGCTGCAGATTTAAGATCCATAGAAGGAGTAAAAGGTATGAGAAACAAGGGTTTCTTCTAGAGCTGTGAGTACAACACTCGAGATCTTTGCCTCTCTCTCAGATCAGGTCTAACTAAGCCAGTAACTGGGATCATTATCAATCCCGTCGAAATAATCCCCGGAGCGCTTGTTTTGGTAACACTCAGGCTCAGCAGAAGAGACAATTCACCCGGGAAGCAACTGGATGCAAGAGCCTCCAGGGTTTGCTCCTAGGAACCGGAGAGCCGCTTTGGTCGCATGGTATCGTGGTGCCTCAAAACCTGCCACCGCTTTGGACGTGCCGGCTTGCAAGGGAGAATAGGGCTGCTCACCACCTCTCTGCCTGGAATATGGAAAAAATGCAATGTATTTTTTAAAGAATCAACTGCATCCTTGCACAAAAGGCCCAGGTGGAGATGATAAACACTATTGCACAAAGGAAACGGAACCAGGAGTCTCTCCTGTACGCACGATGTTGCTCAGCCTCCAAGCCACGAGCGTGACGCCCCATACACGGGCTCTACTGGAAAAGCAGGACAATGCAAAAGGAGACATACAAATATTAGCATTAAAATAATATATCTCAGGGGTTGCCGTAGCATTTGGGAGAACACACCCCACTGTTCAGGCCCAGTGAGAATTAAACTGTGTATTTTCCTTATGGACAAACTCAAGCACATGCAGGGCAAACTCAAACACATGCAAATGCAAAAGGCCACCGGAGCAGATGCTTAAAAGATGCTGTAAGGTGAATAACACTGGGATAATAATCTAGGAAAGCAGCTAAGAGTCACTGCTGGCAACTGGACATAACTCAGAGATAAAAAACGCTCCTATCTGCCAAATTCCTAAATTCCCTAAACTTTCATAAATACTCGAAATGTCTTTGGAAGTCCTGGGTCTTACTGGAGGGATGACACCCTACAGACACCCCTATCAACGCGGAGTCCGTATTTTATGCTTGCAAGAGAAAGATCAAGAGCATCTGCTGCAAGTTGCAAAATGAAAACCCTTACGCTTTTGTGTTTTTCTTCTCAAAATAATGTGTATTTCTTCTCAAAAATGTTATTTGGGTATTTCTTCTCAAAAAACAAGCGCAAGCCCGACTGCTCAATCGCTTTCCACGCCTGCTCTCCCTGCAAAGTTCATTTCGGACCCGCGGAAGCTGCTTGACGAGGAGCCAAGGGCAGGGAGGGAGGACAGAAGGCAGCGCCGGGACGCCGGCCTCTCCGGGCTCCCTGCTGCTGTCCCAGGCTAACGGGAGCGCGCGGCGTGAGCGCGGCATCCCCACGCTCTGCTACCTGCTAAAACAAACCAGCCTGGACTTTCTGACCCCATCTCTACCTTTCTCCCCTCTTTTCATCGAGGTTGATGGTTTTTTCACTCTGTCTGCTCCTCTGTCTTCAGGACACCAATTCCGGATCGTTATTTCAATCGTTCTTCATCTGGGCTGAACTCAGAGATGTGCAGAGCAGCTTTAACTTTCCTTTCAATGGCTGTTCTTGCATGCAATTAATAGCACTTGCTAAGAGGAAAAACGAGTGACCTGGCACTTGCAGTGTGGATTTACAGGCAACACTGGGGCACTGCATTTGATTTCACTCCTAATTCTCTCTCTGCAAAGATGCAAGTGGCAAAAAATGGAAGATTTTCTAGCAGATGCACTTTCTGACCACAATACAAGTAGATATATACATGAAAAGGTCCAACATTAGCAGTCAAACATCTCTGGATCCCATTCTATTAAAATAAGCATTTCACTACCCCAAAATACTGATTTAGCTGGAATACTGGATCTCCTTTTCTCCTTGTTTTCCAGGAGTGCTGGGGCAGGTGGGAGAGGAAGGAAAAGGGCACCTCCAAACAATTTTGAGTTTTTGGGGTATTGTTTTCAAGAGAGGATAAGAAAAAGGAATTTCTTACAGAATTAGCACGAGCAAGCAGATGGATCACTTCCTTAATGCTCTGCGTTCGTTATTTTAAGCAGTCAACTATTGTCATTAGAGAATAAACAAAATCAGATCACGTATTAACAGCCTCAGCTCCCCACATTCCTTGGAGAACAGGATGTGGACAGAGGCTTAAAACTGCTGGCTGGGGGATATTTGCCTCTGCAGCGTCTGAGAAGCTCCAGAGTAAAGGGCTTCCCAAATTTAAAAAAAAAAAAAAAAAAAACAACTTCCCCAGGAAATTCTCTTCTAGAGATAACAGGGCGACAGCCCAGGATCCAGGATAAAAGCAGGAGATGTTCTCCTCCAGGCTAATGATTTTTCCCCTAATATTTCACTTCCAAAGCAGCTAACTTCTGCACCCTTAAATCACCTCTACTGCATGCAATGATCTTCTTGCCATCCCGTTTTAATGCCATTGCTCTACCCTCACTGGAGCTTATGCTACATTTCATATTCTGAGCACACTGCAAGCTCCTGATTTTATACCTATTTTTTGGTCCTGTGCTCCGAGGTTGTTGACACCTACAGGCAAGAAGCTTCCAACCTGTTTGATGGTGCAGCATTTTGATATAAGAAAATATCCTCTGTTGCTTCCACAGTCCCTCTACCAAGAAGAATGTTCATTCCCTGCAAAAACAATCCAACCTGTCATGTTTTGCATGCGAGGAACCTAATCCTACCTCCATCTTTAGAGAGACTCTGAAAGAGATTGACAGTAAGTGACACTTTGTAGATTTTACAGGCACCCAAAGGGTAATAAACATTTGGCCTTGGTCAAGTTGTGCAATTTTCCCCCAGGTCAAATTTTAAAAAGAAGGTGGCTCTTTGTAAATACAAACACTGATCAAAAGGACGGAGCACGGGCCTAGAACATGAATCTCCTCATACTTCAGCTTCTCCTTTTCCCTTTTTTTTAAAGGGTCCAGGTATCATTGGGTGATTCACAGCTGCAGGGAGAGGCATCTGCTTCTGAAGTTCCTCATGGTTTTTAATTGTAAAAAGAAAAAAAAAAATCAATGCAACTGCCACATTTTTGAGGCACTGGAAATACCTCTCTCCCCAGCGCAAACACTTCAAAATCACCCAGGTCTCCAAGTAAAAACCTGAAAGCCCTCCTCATGTAGGCTCCTAACAACATAACATATTTAATTATAGCTTCTGTGAACAGGTCCTGGCAATTATGTGTGGGTATGAGCATGAAAAAGACAAAAGGTATAGAGTCCTCTTCTGGAAGGAGGAAGATGAGGAGCCTTCACCTACAAAACCTGGTAACCAGCACTGACAAATTCCCTGGGTCAGGACTCCTCAATGAACTTGAGATTTCTAGAAGGAAACAACTACAAGGGGACAGGAATCCATCCACACCATCCCTGCAACCAAGGACAAATGGGTAATTTCTTTAAACTGAGCAAGAGGAATTTGTTTCTGCTGTCATCCCCTTGCCTGAGATCAGGAACTAATAATTAGTATTTAAATAAAAAGAAATCCAAACCTCCATCTCTCTCCTTTCATTTGCATGATTCATACTATATCACACTTTGGGTGAGCAGACATCCCAAACTGACCTGGAAAAGTGACTTTTTCCAGAATTTTTCTTTAACCATCAGGATTTTGTTTAGTTCCATCTCAGAAACCTTTGCTTTACCTGCTTAGAAACTATGGCTCCTGGTACCCACAGCTTCCTCCACTTCAAGTCTAGTTTCCTCAGAAGAGCAGGGTCTCCTGCCCTATCCTACACATCTTAAGGCAGCTGTGGTGTTCTGCCCATAAGTACATGTTGATATATACATATCCTCATGCAAATTTTTCCCAGACAACAGCAGTTGGAGATAAAGTAGCAGGAGTTGAAAAGTTAAAGAATGATATAAAGTTTTTTTTCGAGGAGGATTATATTGCATCTGATTTAAAACAGCAAGAGCCCAGTAACCAATTTAAAAATACTAGCATCTTTCATTGTTTTCAGAACCATTCTGGTTTGCATGGAGAGGATGGAGAGAAAGAAGTTAGAGCCTAAGTTTGCTCTGTGGCTTCCCAATAAGTGCCAAGAGCCATCCAGAACACCTCAAAGAGCCCAAAAAATGACACCCCAAGCTGCAACAGGGCTCTCCACATGCCTCGTGTTGCAGCAGATTCCCTGGGGCCAGTAGATTCCCCAGCCAGACTCCACCAGCCCTTCAGAGAAGCATCTGCCTCCAGCAGCCCTGGGCAAGGAGGGAAAAAATGCATACATGGGGAGGGACCTTCACCCTTGAAACACCTCCAGAACAAAGCAGGTAAAAGGAGCTATGGAGAAGCCAGAAGATCACATTTTTGCACCCAATATCAGCACTTGTAAGGACGTAAAGACTGCAAGTAAAGAAAGATTGCTGGTTCAGACAACTTCCAGACAGCAAGGAGCTTCCGAGAGGAAAAACAAGACAGGATCCTCTCAACAGACAGATTTTATCTGTATGTCTCACTGCACGGGATATCCCAGAAGTGCAAAGAAGAGAATAAAAGACCTTTGTCTTCCTCATGAAGTTTAATATAAGCAACAATAGAGGAAAAGTAGCTCCTGGTAGGAGAAGGCTCAGAGGAAGGAGCCTCCTCCAGCAAGAAAGTCTCTTCCATGGAGAAGAAAAGACATTTGCCCTTCCCCAAAACCAACAGGCACATCCACAGCATGTGGATGCAAAACACTGCCACATCCTGGGGCATGGGTTCAAGCTCCAAGACAGCTCCAAAACTAAGCAGATCACTTCACTAAACTCCAGTTTTAGCCCAAAGAGACATCTAACCTCATGATCAGGTGAGGTCTGCTTGGCATGAGCAACTGTCCCTATATCATGTCCCCACACCTGATGTTTCACCAACGCCTTTATCATGAAACTATCAAGTTAAGCTGAAATATTTCAAGAGATGAGATATCCTAATTTCCCTTAATAAAGTACAAGCATCTTCCTAATGCCTCCAGTGATTAATCACACTCATTGTTAACAATCTGTGCCTCTTTTCTAATTTAAAATAATCTTTTTTTTTTCCCCCTGTTTCAGATACTAAGAGCTGTCCTATCTGTTTCCGCTAAATTAAAGGACCCTCTGGTGCACAGCCTGCTCTGCCCACGAGAAATTTAAATACCTCACGACAAGCTAAACCAACTGGGCCCTCTCAAAAAAGTTTTAACCCAAGTGACTTAATCATCCAAGCAGCTTTTCAACCATTCAATGCCCTCTTTTCTTTCAAGTATCTCTTTAAAAGCACTAACACCGAAGCTGGTTAAAATATTCCTGAACCAGCTTCACTTCCGGAGCCCTATTCAGCACTTCCTACTTAAGCACCTAGTCAGGGATGGGAATTGCTAATAAAAAAGTAATTAGCCTGCCCCCAGCAGCTCCCACTCGTACATTACTCGGAGGGCTCACATTCCATCGTATGTCTGCTACGGCCCCTCCATCCTTTCCAAGGTCACTGCTTTCTGGAGGCAAATTTCCTCCTCCTAGAGCCAGGGGCTGCTGTTTTCCCTGCGAGGCGCGTAACTTTGCGCTGAGCCTCTATAAAGACATTTTTGTCCATGTTAGACCCAGTTAAGCAAACAATTCAGGGGACGCGGCACAGCTGGCCTTCCTTCCCCATGCCTCACTGCTCCCTTAACATCAACGTTATTTAAATCAAAGCTGTGGATTTAAAGCAGGCTCTTGGATTACACATTCTTCCAGGCCACTCCTGAAAATACTACTAAGTGCTGGACCACATACAAATCCCAGAAAAAAAAAATTTTCCATCCCTCGTTTCCCACTGCTGCTCTTTCAAATCGACCCTATGGCTCTGTGACCATAAACGAAGTCACATCCATTGAATGAGATTCATTTTTCAACAGCACCCTCACCAATTCACATCAGAGAAATAATATATTATCCTATAAACTCCATATATATGTACCCACACAGCGTGTGTATACATACTGTTTTTTCTTTTGCAAGAATTGTAATTACAAGCTTTTTGATCACGCAGATCCCTGGCAGATCATTGACCCTGATCAGGCACCAAGCAGCTGCCTCTACTTCAGTCATTTTGAGTAAATCCTCTCTTCAGTCCCCGTCAATCGGGCCCTTTTTCAGCAGGGCCCTGTTCTCCACGTAGATTCAGCAGTCTACAAGAGCACCTCCATGCTGCTATCCCCTTTGTCAGCCTCATGATTAAGTGTTTTCTTGGGCTGTGAGTTTTTTGATGCTTTAAATATTGGCATTTGAGTGTCACACACAACCAGACAAGGTTGTAAATATCAATACACTTCGTCAACCTATTTATTCCATATTTGACAACTCCAAGTATAATAACCCACACTCAATTGATACCAGTAGGCTGGACAAGACAAAGTGTCTAAAAGACTGAAGAAAATCTTTAGAAATCAGGCTTCAGAGAGAGAGTCACTCATCACAGTCCCAATGGACTAGAAAAGCCTTCTTCACAAGCCACAATATTGACACGGGAAGAAGGTGCAAGTCAGGGTGATGCTCCCTCCACCAGGTTTCTATTGTTTCCCACCCTGTGCTTGCCCTGCAAACTCTTTGTATTTGATCAGTCATATTGGGCAAGTAACGGAAGGGCTCGGCAGCTTCTGTTAATCAATTCTGTCCCTGTCTAGCTCCAGCTCTTTGTTAATTAGATCAAGCTCGCTCTCCACAGAGAATGCCAGAGCAACGGTATCTGCCTGTAATCTGCCAAATCACGACAAAAACCTCTTTAATTGCTTTTATAAGTTTGGTGCCACTCTTGTTATGTAAAAGCGCGCTCTGTTTTGCATGTTAGGCCTTGATCAAAGTCCTCCTCGTGCTCAGCGCAAGCCTCAGTGTATTTCCAACGCCAGAAAGCAGATGGATACATCGAGCTTTTCCAACTTCCATTTTCTACTTATCTGTCAGCAAAAGGCCACTAGCACTGAACTAATTAGAGTCCTTCTGCTAATACGCCCGCTCCTTGGCTAGAAACTTCAGTTACAGCAGGATAAAGAGCTCTGGCCACTCCACCACAACTACCAACGCTCAGTCTGACTGCACACAGGCGTGAGGACAAGGACAGGGTGCTCTTTATGTATTCTGAAAACTGTGCTAATAACATTTATTCTACAAGCCACCCTGACAACATCTCTGATGTTTCTTGGCTTCATTTGGAAGCAGCTAGCTAAAAACCTTCCCCTTAAGATTTCCGTATCTTTGAACGATGTTTTGAGTCATTAAGTTATTCAGCACTTTCGCTCTCCAGCGTGGGATCAATATTCGCTCTAAACAGATACATACCAACCTTTAAGTCTCTTCTGGTGTTTGGAAAAAGCAATTTTCACTATTCTCTGCGTTGCTGCCTTCTTCCTTTCACTCCTCCTGCATTCAGACTTGCAGATACACCTGCAGAACAGGAAGTTTGGGACAAGCTGAAAGGCCACCACACGCTGCTTCAAATCACAGCTCCTAATTGCACCGTTTGGGGGATGCCGAAAATGCTGTTATTACATTTAAAGAGAACTAACTTTTCCATTTCTTTATTCTTTTTAAGATGAGCTCTAGTCGACTTCAAAATACCACAGGAATTTGGGAGGTGTCAGACTGACCCCGACTCCAGCATTCACATTGAACATGAGCAGGATTTCAGTTGTCACAGCTGCACTGAGATTACAAGTGCGCTGAATCAGTCTCACTTGCAGGATTAACCTGACATTTTGCTGTTCCACTTCAGATATAAAATTGAGTCAATATTATATCTACCCTTCAAGAATTACTAAAAGCCCAATTTTCCATGCTTTGAGGTATTTTTCTCCATAGGTTTTACGTCTGCACAGCTAGATACTGTGTTCATCTTTTCACACTTTCTTTCCCACAACTTGCTTCAACTTTGACACTCTAAGCCTGTTTGCAAATACGTACGATTCACATTCAGAGGTCAGCACGCATTAATTATTAATCAGCAGCTTTCTTAATATTACTTTGAATGAGAACTCATCATACAGCTAGTTTTAAAAAGGATGCCTGAAACAAGTTTCTAAACTTGCCAGTTCAGCCCCTTTTCCCCTTCTCTTGCAGCTACTGCTCACAGCACCTTCCTCTTTCTCACAAGATGCAATGAGAATTTATTTCACCACCTAGTTTATCCCTTTCTCACACAAATAAAAATACACACTGTACCATCTCTCTTTAAGTGTCTGCTTCTCAATGAGCACAAAACCCTTGAAACTAAACATAAGGTTTCTAAAAGTCAGACCAGAAAAGTCAAACCAAACCAGAAACCAAGTTTTCATTCACAGCTTCAGAATACCTGAAGATCTGATTCTACATATTCTATTCCACAGGCCTGAATCTTTCATTTCTGTGTGTTCTATATTTTTGCAAATCCTTTCTGAACACCATCTTGCAAAGAAAAAAAAAGTCACAACTTTCCATAAACTCTTCTATTTTTATGTAGTTTAAACACAATAAATTTGAGTCTTACGATGAGCGTTCTCTGAAACAAGCCCAGAAATTATTAACTTAACTAAAAAATACTATGTAGAAAATATTCTACAGAAACAGAAAATGCAGATTTTAAAGTTATACCTGTTCCAAGCACCTCCAGCAAAATCAAAAGGCAATAAAGTGCCTCTCCCCCCAAACAAACTGTAAATAATCTTTATTATCAGAGTAACAACTTTGTTAACAGAGGACATTTCTCCTGCAGAATTTCTCCCACTTTATACGTCACTACACGTTTAGGCTCTGGATTTGGATGCGATCAAACAGGCTTCAGGTGGATCCTCACAGGAAAAGGGCTCATTTCGATACCACTCCCACTCGGCCCCGTAACCCGACGCAGGCAGCCTGCAGAGCCGCGCTGAAAGGCCAGGTATATACGTATATATACATACGTATGCACACAAATCGTAAGGCATGGGGGGCAGCAAGCTATACGTGAGTCAGCAGGGACGCTAACGGCTGTGCCATCCCTCCCTTTCACTTCTTAGAATATGTGACATATCCTGAGCTTGGGGCCTCTTTTGGTCCCTGAAGCAGAGGGGAATTTAACAGGGACCATCAGGAGGCTGAGGGGGCTGTGAGAGTTGGGTTGGTGGCTCCGGAGATGGAAAGGCTGCAGGTGAGTCCACAGCACCTACCTGGGGTTACAGGGAGCACGGAGGCAGGTTCCGCACGGGAAGGAGGGCGGCAGCAGCGGCTCCGACCCGCTCCAAGGAAAAGGTCCTGCCCTGCGAGGCCAGCCAAGCACCGGGACAGGCCGGGAAGGGGGAATCTCCATCCTGGGAGGTTTAAGATCCTACTGAGCCCTGAGCAACCCGCTCCGAACGCGGTGCTGATCCCGCTCCGAGCGCCCGAGGTCCTTCCTCAACCTGAGCTCTCCAAAGTCCTCAGTCTGGGTTCCAGCGCCCGCTAGCATGACCTAGTCCAACCTGCAATGCCAGGTCGCACCTTCCAGCTCCCCGCCACAACACAGCCACCACCAGGATGGCACCGAAAACACACACCTCTATTTCCCCACACACACACACCATGAAAACACATGACGTCCCCATTCAAAACGGGACGGGCAACACTCCCCAACAGCAAAATGGAGAAGGCAACGCAGGGCATTCAGAACAGCTCTTCCCTAAAGCAGCAACTGCTTTTTTTTCCCCTCCAGAAACCTCACGTTATACCGAAACTCCCATTAAGGAACAACCCCCGTATTAAGAGGCCGACAAGAACAAAGGAAAAGCGGCTCCGAATCCTCGCGGGGCGGCCCTGGCCCTCTCGCCCCGACGGGCGGGCCTGTCCCCATCCCTCTGCCGGACGCCGCTACCCCTCGAGCGGGGCTCCCAAAACAAAGGCCGCTCTTCCCCTCGCTTTGGCACCGGGCCGGGCGGGCGGGCTCGGCGGTCCCGACTCTCCACCCTCCCCTTTCTAAAACCTCTTCGGGGCCATAAAAAAATGGCAGTTGCCAGCGAACCTGCACGGCGACGGCGCGAGGGGAGAACTTTTGAGCGCC
>VZSG01001018.1:157307-169919 GCA_013398315.1 Nothoprocta pentlandii
TATTCCAGTCTCCAGGCCCAGCTCTGGCAGACCCACCTGGTGCCCCGACCCCAAGGGGACCCGTGGGCGAGAACAGATGGCCCCAGTCACCTCCCTCCCCCAGCCCAAGCACATCCCTCTCCTTTAGCGACTCCCACACATCCAAGGAACAGCCCAGCCTTGTTTCCGTCACTCAGCAGAGCTGACCGATGTCCCATGACTGATCCCAGGCCCCGAGGAGCAAGGAAGACAATGGAGCCACTATGCTGACACGGGAAAGGCCATCAGATCAGCAGGCAACGGCTTTAATATTTCTCTTTAAATTCTCATTTGCAGCCTGACTCGGTTTCCTAGGCAGTATCGCTTACAAGGATTAGCAGCTGCAGAGGACATTAGTACAACTCCTCTTCTGAGGTTTTTTTGCAGCTTAATGGGCAGGAAGTGCTGGGGATGAGACTGCAGCTTCTGACACTGTGGCTAGAAGCTGCTCCAAAGCTCCCCGTCTTTCCCCTGTGCTCTTTTTCTGGCCTAGAATCGCCTCTCAATTAACGGTACAAAAATAAAGCCCGTGTCATCTGTCCCTCCTAAACTGCGTATGCATTATTCATCCATATGCCCTAATTGATTCTCTCATATCCATGAGCACTTCTGCTCGTGGTCACTTTGTTCTTGTGCTTTGGAGCACGATTTATAAGATTTTTGTGCTACTTTTAAAGGCACTGCCAGAGCTTTACCTTTCATAGCTGCTCTGATCAGGGCTCCAGCTTAAGCCCCCCAGTACCATGAGGCCTCAGCCTTGTACCCAGAGGAAGGTATCCATCAAGCAACCCTCCTGCACTGACCATCAGTGTCCCAGGTGGGACAACCCTTCTGCCTGGAGCCATCAAGTGGCACCTCTTTCAAAGCAGCTAATAAATCACTGACCTCATCGCTGGCAAAAGCGTGTTGGGTTGAATGGGCTCATAAATCACAGCAGCTGCTTCTGAAGTACACCAGCAACGGGGTTACAAGAGCTGGTGGACACGCTATTCTCAGACCCTTCCAAGCATGGAAGTTGTGCCACGATAGCACAGCTCCAGCTTCCTGGAAAGCTGGGATTTGAGTGTGGCATCCCCATCCCACCCACTTAGCTTAATCTGTGTTGACTCACATAGACCCTGTAACAGTACAGAGACCTTTTCCCCTCACACCTCTGCCCATTTCTGCTTTGTTTCTTCCCACACACTCCCACCATGAAGAAGGAGCTGTGGTCCAGCCATTCCCTTACTTGTGGCAGGGCAGGCACATCCAAACAGCAGGGAGGGAGAACCAGGGATGCTCCCAGGCAGTTTCCCTCTGGAGAGGCAGACTCAAAAAGAGAGAGGGTGGGAAGGAAAGTGGAAGCCACAAAGAGAAGAATGTTCCACTTAAAAGAGGCTCTCCACTTCGGGACTTGGCCAAGGAGGTCCTAAGGAACCTCATCACAGAGGAGAACTAGCTAAAGTTACAGCTTCCCCGTTTCAGGGACATTTAAGCAGCAGCACAATGTTCAGCATGAGCTTGGCTCCTGCCCCAGCACTCAGCCTGCAGCTTTTCCTGTTGCCCACTAGAAGGGGCTAAGAACTAGCCATCACTGAGAAGAGCAACCCATAACTCCTAACACACAAGGTAGAGGCAGCCCTCATCCCACAAACCAGCCCCGGCATTTCCTCTGGCTCCAAATCAGAGCAACCCAGGAGAGATTTGGTGTCATTAGCGAGCACAGCCTCGCTGCTTGGAGAGCTGGCATTTATTTTATTTTCTTATCCCTCCGTGATGAGCTGCTTTAGGGGAAGATTAGAGTATTGAAATGTTGTAATGCCATTACATAACGCAGTAGAGCACTGCTCAGCCTCCGGCACTGCGTAAGGGAGCCCGATGCAGCGGGAAGGTAAAGCCAGGCAGAGTCCCGCTCATTTCTCCCCCAGAGGGGCATTGGAGGAGCTGGCAACTTCAGGCAAGGAAAGAGAAGAGCAAGGAATATATACAGGAACAGGAGGGAACCAGGGTGAAAGATGAAGCGGCACTCAAGAAAACTAAAGCCATGAGTTTAAGACTCAATACAAGGGAGCATCTTAGTGGAAAGTATCACACAGGCACCCACAGCAGAATATTTGGCTAAAGCAGAGCTTGCATTGCCAGCTCACCTGCTACAACCACCAGCTCTGACACGTGGACAAGGGCTGCTAGGCCAGTTCTCAACCCACCTAGAGGGTCCTGCAATGGTCACACCTCTTCCAGAGGCAAAGCCAAGCTCAGCTGCAGCACACACAGCTGAATTATTGTGCTACCTGTAAAAGACCATCAGTAAATATATATATATAGATTATATTGCGTTCTTCTTCTTGCTCTGCTTAACCAGGACCACCTGCAGTAGAACAACTCAGTACTAAACAGTGCAAAACCAGAGGCTTCCATGGAGGCACTACCAGGTGCTTAGTTGCTTCTGAGCTCAGCCAGAGGAGCTAAACATCCTCAACCTTTTGTCTCCCCCTCAACTCTCCTTTTAAGCCCTCTTTCCAAGCCAGCTCATTCTAGCAGGTGCAGCAAGATGGGCCCAATGGCTCCCTCACAACCCTTGCGAAATGCATTAACCTTCTGGAAGTGGTTCTTCTAGCCTTCTAACCTTCTAGCTGTAGAAGGGGGAAGACATCCCAATCCACGAGGTGAACGCATCTCCATCATCACTCCTTTGCCAAGGCTTCCTTTCTAGTAACACCTCTCCTGAGGAATTCATTTTGGTGTCTGCCTTGCCAGGGGAACTCTTCCCCTCCAGAGCAACACTGTCCCCCCAACTAGAGCTGCAGATGATTAGGCCTTGAGGCACTGATGAAATTTAATGGCCCTAACGAGAACCACCTGGGTCTTTGCCCACCCCCACGTTCCACTCATTGGCCCAGGAGACCATTTAAGCTCAGCCTTGGCCCTTCAATTATCTGCTTGAGCTGTATTATAATATATATATATCAGCTTGCTTAGTGCTGGTGCATGTTAATTCAGCCTTCAAACTTTGGATGGACTTCTCAGCTTAACCTCATGCTTGGCTGCTCTCTGCCTGCCTGGTAACTGCTCTGTTTGGTCTTATTTGGGGGTGTTGGAGGGTCACCAAAGGTGACCATTACCTGCAGGTTGGCTTCCCAACTTGACCTCTAGTTTTAGAAGCAGCAACTCTAGCTACCTACAGGAGCTGTTAGGGAGCAGGGGTGACTCCCTGGCCAACCCTCTCCTGGGGCCCTGCAAGCCAGGCTGACCTTTTCTGTGGGTGCAGCAGCAGGAGAAAAGGCAAAAATATTGCCCCAAAACTGCCCCAGTTCCATCTGCCACCAGCATACATGGTTCCTCAGACCCTGCCACTGCTATTTCAGGTCATCTCCTTCTACTTGCAGTGGTGGAGGCTCCATAACCATGGCCTGGTTGTGAGGGGCGCTGGTAGACAGGGCACTTACAGACTAGCCAGGGACCACCATGATTTGGTTTTGTTCAGTTGACAGCTGCATTTTAATCACATCTGGAGAGTTATCCTCAGCGATGAGGATGGTAGAGGAAGGAGTTTGTTGGGGTCAGATATCTGCAAGTGAGTGACTAGTAATAAAAGGCTTTTTCAGGTTTTTTTTTTTGAGCACAGATGCAACAGGCAGAGGGATTTGGTGGATTATGAAGGTTTGGGTAGAGATCTTAGTCCTCTTGTCATATTAATGCTGGTAAGACCTACATTTGTTCCTTCAGCCGGTAGACTCAACAAGGGTTTACTGTTAATCTGCAGCCGTAAAACAAGATAGCCAGCTTTTCTCTGTGCTTACTTTGTACACGCTTTCTTGGAGAGCGAATCTTTTGTTCGTTAGCTCACCTGTGCTCCCGGGAAACCCTTTGATTTAAGGTGTCTGCATGGAGGAATTAGTGTTGATTCCACGTTTTTGCTTATTAGCCCATAATGCTTCTTTCTTGGCATGAGGTTCCCGGGGTAATAGACCACGTGAGACCTGCTGTGTTCACACGCACAACCGCTCGCCCTGGCAGGCTGAGCCTTGCCGAGAGTTGCTCCTTCCCCAACACCCCTTGGACCCAGTGTAACAGCCTCTGCAGAGCCCTGCAACCGTCCAGCACACCGAGCCTGCTGTTTTGGTGGGGTCTCTCCTCCATGCACAGCAATCAGCCCTTCATGAAACTCCATACAGCGTGTCATAAGTCATAATATCTCATGATTGCAGTTATATTTTGCGTTTCTGCTCTGATATGCTTCCCTGTTTATTAGCAGTGGCTGTTTATTCCTTGCGGTGCCCAGATGTCTTTCTGATACCTTGGAAGAGTCTGGCGTGGAATTAGTCATGCTAATGGCATACATCAGTGTGACTGAAATCCCCAATTCATCGTGCTCTGCCCTCGCTGCATGTCCTATCTTTGGGAAAAAATAATGTCTTCACAGCCCAGTTATTCCTGCTTTCTCAGTGTGAAAATATTGTCATAATTTAATGCTCTTTGCGGTCTGTGTGACCCAGCGCAGTGGGTGGCATTTGAATTTTGGGATAATCTAAGATCATTGTAGTCTGCTTCTCCCCCACAGTAGGTGATCTCATTGCAAAAAACAACCACCAAACAGCACCCATTTCAACCAAATTAGTGTCTCTTCCTTCCCTTGACTCCTCCAGCTTCACAGTTGCTTCTCAGGTTCAGGATCTTATGGAAGCCTCTGCCTTAATCAGCATGTGGTTTCAGTTGTGCAAGAGCCAATTCTGGGTTGCCCTTTGGAAAAATAACTTTAGTTGTGGATGCATTTCAGCAGGAATAATTTGGAAGGCTATCAAGGAGGTAATCTGGAGGCTGCTAGTGTCCATGGGAGCCGGCTTTGACCTGCTTACGAGTCGCAGTTCTTCGGGAACACAGTTCCTGCTATTTCAAGCATAGTGTCCTGATGCAGAAAATGAGAAGCGATGCTAAAAACTTATGCAGTTTTTTTTTTTTGCATAAAATTTGGAGTTTAACTCCCATCTTTCCTTTTGCTAAGCACCGCAGTGGGGAAAAGGAAGAGGAGGAGTAAACATAAGAATCTGCTGAAGTTCCCTCGTGTAGATGAACTTTTTGTACTTCACAGGGGAGCAGAAAAGCTTCTTGTTCTGTTTAGAGGCTACAGAATCACAGTCTTACCCTCTACCCTCCATCCCTTTTGATGGTCTTGGTTGGCAAATAGCCTTGACCAGCGGCTCAGTGAGAGCCTTGACCTCTTGAGCAGAGTCCTAGAAACCAACACGGCCTAAACCTGGGAGCAGCTTAAGGAAAAACACAGCTGTGGGTTGCTAAAGCTTCCTCCAAATCATCCTGAGTTGCTTTAGCTTCTCCAGCAGGATCAGAGTTGCTCCTCTACCAAGAAGATCCAAGATCCTATACCCAAGAAAGCCTGCAAGAAAACTTATAACCTCCATGACAGCTCTCTCCTGTAGCAATGTCGTTGATAAAGGGGATTTAATTGCTTTTGTTGGGTAGTTACTACCCCTGAGAACCCCACTTATGCCCTTGATGATATTATTTACATCTTTTTTTAATCACAGGCCATGTTTCAAAACAACCCTGTCCTCCCCATCATGTAGCTGCCCTTGGCAGCTCTGCTGAACACCCACGCATCTTCATCTGCATCCAGGACAGGTTTGGGCTAATGTGTTTTTAATATGTTTTCATGTGTCTAATGTGGGGAACCGCAGGGTCCATGTTCAGCATGGGACATCTAGGATATTTTGGATGTGCGGGAGAGCAGGGAGAACTTTACTCTGGCAGAGGAAAGTGCCTCTGAGGTTCCACCTCGGCACCTTACATGGTGACCACCAACGTGGCCATCTCCAGCTCACGCTTGTTCTCCGTGCTGCTTCCTTGCTCCCTTCCGCTCCTCTTCCTCATCTGCCTGACATGGGTGAGGAGATGGGAACAGAGAGCAAATCCAGCTCCGCGTCACAATGCAGCTTCTGTCTCCCTGCTGTCTGCGCCCTCATCTAGACCACACAGAGAACAACTTGGCCAATAATTTACTGAAGTAAATTGGCATGAGGAAGGCGGGAGCTATTAGTAACAGCTTATTCCCAGGCATCCAAGATTACTATGCAGGAAAATTTAAAAAAAGGGCAAATTAATGAGGCAGTTGTCCACGCCGCAGCCGAGCTGCGCGCCCCCAGCGTGGGGGATTGTGGCAGAGCCTGGAAACACTGCATAGCAACCAGAGTTCTGTGATGTATTAGGGGAAAAATTCCCGACAAACCACAAAAAGAGCCGGCAGAAGCCACGGAATGCCTGGAAGTGCAACCAGGGAGGCTGGGAAACCCTCAGCCGAGCGAGGGGGGATGAGTTTATCCGGGTGAGCCGGGACTCCGATGCACTAGGACATGGAGTGGCGAGCGGAGAAGACACAGGGCATGGAGCTGATGGATGGGGCGGACAGTTCTCTGCTCCTTTGCATGGTTGTCTGTCCCACAGAGATAAACAGTGGGCAGAGAAGGTTTTTCCCCATTAATGGGCTCCCACAAGAGCCCAGAAGGGATCACACCTGAATAAGGATGCTGGGATCTCTGCTGCGCGACCACCTCCTTCCAAGGTGCTGCAAGGAGCTCAGTGCAAAACCTCTCGGGGCTTGCAGCAGGACTGCCAAGCTCCTTCAGGCTGGAGATGGCTCTGCAGCACCACAGCGACTTGTTTTTCTTAGTCATCTCTCATTTTCTTAGTCATATTTCACCAGTCCACACCCTGCGCTGGAAACTGCGTGCGTGCAGCCTGGCTGCAGAGCAGATCCCCCAGCTGCAGCGCCGGGGAGACATTACCAAATCCATGGGAGAGGTTCGTGACACAAGTGCTCCCGGCACTTTCTCACCATCGTGATCCGTGACGGGAACGGAGAGGCGCTGAGCACCGTTTGCAAACCTGGATGTGGCCACCACGGCAAAAGCAGGGGGTGAAATCTAGGAGTCCTTCCAGAAAGCCCTGCTGGGACACCCAGTGCTGCAGCAGACCCTGTAACGTGAGGGAGAAGGGAGCTGCCACCCTCCTCGCTCAGCCTCCCCCTGGCAAAATCCCCTGGGGATTATTCCCAACGGAGCAAACTTCCACCACCGTTTCCCAGGAGGAAAACCGCCTGAGAGGTGGCCTTGGCATGGGGTGTCCCCAGGGTGGTGCTTTCCCCTTCGCACGCAGGTGAAGGGCTGCAGCTCCGCTGACTACAGGATCCACGCGTTGGCAAAAGCCTCCGTGAAAGCTCATCCAGGAGAGAAATGCAACATTGGCAAGGGCAGCGAAGCCTCATGGAGGAAAGTGAAGCCCACAGGGTGACTGCAGGCTGCCAAATAGCTCTGTGAACTTGCCTAGCTGCGGGAATGGTGAATTCTTCCATCTCGCCCATTTTTGTAAGGCTCTTACGATGTGAGAAGCTAATGAAGGGCAGCGAGATGTTGGTCACTCCCGAGTGAGGAGGGATTTAGCTCGGAAAAGCTGGAGCTGCAAGACCCAGGATGTCCCTTGCTAGGAGAGGCTGCCTTTTGCAGAAGGGACGCCCAGGGCGTTGCACGTTTCCATCCATAGATGTTGCTGCAAGACAAACCCTGGATATCCCTCTCTTGGGCTTCAGGTAACCACAGCTGGTTTGCAAAGCTTCCTTTTGCCAGCAGCTACAGCAGGTAATGCCCTTCCCAAATCCCTTGGGGCTTCATCTGTGCATGGATTCATCCGCCCGCTTCTGCTCCCGCCGCTTGCGGGCAGCTCTCTCTAGAGCATAATGTTATTTAGCATTAACGAGCAGGGGGTTTGGATACCCCAAGGGACCCCTCAGGCAGGTAGGGTGGCCTGATGTACCTGTCCGTGCTGAAGCTAAGCCTGGGAATGGCCCGGAGAGGCTCCTGTGACAGCGGTTTGAAATGTCTACGGTGAAATCCTGCCTTTATTTTGCCAGCTTATTTTAATTTATTTAGTTTATTTTAAACCAGGCAACCAGGGCTTTACTCCCGTGGCCTGAAGGCAAAACCAGATCTCGCAATACACAGGCACCACGCAAACGTGTGTTTTATGGAAAAGATGGAGAAGAGCACCAGCGTCTCGAAAGGTGAATACGACTCCCTCTTCCCTCCTGACTCGAAGCTTTGTGTCAGTATTCCTATAATCTCCTGTGAGATCTGCTGTCCATACAGCCCATTTGAGCTGTAAAGCATCTCTCATTGGCTTCTCATTGCTCCAAAAACTCATTTTTCCCCCCAGGCTACTGACTTCAGTACCGTGTCTTCACACGTCAGCTCCCACTATGAACATGAGGATTTTTCAAGGTGATGTTGCCTTGTGACCGGGTGCGATAAAAACATTCGTGGGAGAGGGGAACCTAGGGCAGGTGCCCTGGGTGAACTCCAGCACCAGTCAGTGCACCCTGCCTCTTTGCAGCTTTAAATTCAATCACTTGAAATGATGATTTTTGCCCTGCTGTTGAATTTTAGGTGCCATTAGGGCAGCTTCAGTGCCTCTTTCTGAAGGTGGCTAAACTTCAGTGTGAGCAAAGTGATCTGTGCTTGGTCTTTACAAGGGGTCAGGTCCAAACGTCTCGTGCACACAAGGCTGATTGGAGCTGATAGCCCATAGAGCTTTAAAAGCCGGAAATGCCATCACTATAAAGCTAAAGATTTTAACTGGAGAACCTACACGTGAAAAACCATCACATATTTATTACTAAGAACCTTGAGGGAACCCCTCAGTGGTAGAGCCGCTCATGAATCAAAAATTAACTTGTTTACACACATCCGCAGCACCTGGAATCACTGCAGCCCCTCTTCATTAACTTGCTTATTGCCTTCCCACGGATCACAACTGCCACATACTTGACCCATTTAATTCCTGTGGAGAGAAGTCACCAAGAAAAGAGGGCAGATATATAACCTGCTCTGGATTTAAAGCCTGATAATCTCTCTCAAGAAGAGAGCAAAAATAATTTCCTTCCCCTCAAAAGAATAGTTGTGTTAAACCCCAACTTTCTCCTGGCTTTGTGTACTCTTTGTTTTTTAAAAGCTGCTGCTGTTACAAGTAATCCCGAAGATCCTTGTGGCTGGAAAACATTCATAGGCATTTGTTTATATCCCCAGTGTGCTCCTTGCAGGCATTTCACAGCATGCTGTGTGCAATCTCCTCTTGTTTTCTCCCATACGAAGAGTTTCCTTTGCTGTTTGGAGAGCTGTTTTATATGGTAACAGAAGAAATAAGAAGAAAAACTCTTGTTAAATGGCACGAACTCAGAAGGCATGAACTTTTAACACATTTCCAGTTCCAGAAGCTAATTTCACGTTAACAGAAGCTCATCACATGGGTGATTACCTTAACATCTCCTTTGTGCTCGCTATGGCCTATGTGCCTGGTGTTTCCCAGCTGGGAACACGGACAGCTTTGAGGCTGCCCGTGGCGCCCTCCTTCCCGCAACGCAGCGGCCGAGCGGTGCGTGTGCGTTCCTTAAAATTCCTGTGGACTTTCTGCTTGCAAACGCAGCTGTGCTGCTGCTCAGCTAGGCAGAGCTGGGAGCTGCTGGCATCAGCCTGAGCGGAGGCTTTTGGCACTGCCATATGCTGGGAGAAATCTGTTTGCCTGCTCGCTGCCTCCTCGTTAGCACCCGAGCTGATAAACTACGTTCTTTTGCATTTCTGTGCTCCCGATGAACTACATTCTTTTGCATTTCTGGGCTCCTAGATATAGATGTGGCTCCTCTCTCCAGGCTGGGCTAAATTCTCGGCCAAACAGTGGCTTGGGGGGAGCTGGCTGCTAAGCGGGGTCTGTGCTGCTGTCCCAAAGCATGGGGTCGCTGCCTGCCTGGTGCCAAGCCCTGCAGATCCCCGTGTCAAGAAGAGCTAGTGCAGCTGCCCATGGCATGGTCCTTCAAGTGCCAACTGCTTCTACTGGCCTAGAGTTGCTAAAAAAATCAGCAAATGGTAGCTGGGTTTCTGTCAAAAGAGGTGTCTCCTTAGTCCCTCCACACGAATGCTGGTTTTATCTTGTGCTGCTGTTGCTGCTGCTGTCCCTCGCTCTGTCTCCACCTGGGAAGTGGAATGTGTGACCTGCGGCAAGGAACGTCTCCCCACACTTTGCTCTGCCTCCTTGCAGAGGGTCACTCAGGTGCTCTTCCTCTCCCTGCTTCACCTGCTGCTCTTCTGCGAAAGAGCAAAGCAGACCTGGCAGAATGGCATCGAATATCTGATGCTTTTACCTCATAGTTCTCCAGGCAGCGCTCAGGTGGTTTTCATAGAGCCATAGAATCATTATGGTTGGAAAAGACCTTCAAGATCATCCAGTCTGACCGTAAGCCCTTCAAGACCACCCTGCTAAACCATGTCCCTAAGCGCCTCATCCAATTTTTTTGGACACTGCCGGGGATGGTGACTCCACCACTTCCCAGGGCAGCCTGTTCCAGTCTTGGACTATGTTTTCCATATAGAAATTTTGCTCGCTGTGTGCATGCCCAGGGCTCTTTCCAAGCACATCAGCCCTGGGTGATTGCTTGTTCTGCCGGGCTTTGGGCCGCTTGGCTCTCTTTGCTCTCCCCCTCTGGAGGATGCCAGCTGGGTGCAATGATCTTGGTGTGCCACCTAGTGACTGGACAATTCTCCTGTCGCACACAACGTGTCCTGGGCACACAGAGGGTGCCTGGATTTTGGACCTGTTCGCCCACGTTGCCAGGACTGCAGGTGGCCACATCCGCTCCCGCTCCGCCTTGTCCAGCTCTGCCTGCACACTGGGGTGCGCTGATCCCTCCTGCTTCCTCCCGCTTGCCGAGGAACCTGCCTTCATTGCCCAGGATTGGGATTCCTGCTGGCTTGTGCCATGTCCCGAGGCTTGGGAGCTGTGGAGAAACACCCTGCAGGTCACCTGCATCTTAGCGAGGCAGGTTCAAACCCTCTAGAGCGCACAGGTCGTGGCATTGCCCTTTCCAAGTGCCGAGAAGGGACTGAACTCCATTACTGCATTTCTGTTGCTTGATTATCACTTATTACTCACCTGCTGTGAGTCACGCATCAAAAGTGTGCAGCAGAGTCTGGTAGTTTCTACCTGGGTACCTACTGCTTAAGCAACCACAATTGCGAGCAGAAACAAGATAAGGAGCAAACTGGCACCCCCAAGCAGATAGAGGTGACTGGTGCAGGGTCCTTCCTGCACTTCCCCCCTTATCTGTGCTTGAGGTGACCTCTGGTGACACAGCTTGAGTCTTCCCGGCTTCTCTTACCAGGGTTGCTCTGCCCTGGATTCCTCTATTAATTCCTCCTTAAGTCTAGAAGCTTATCAGAGCTTGGCGAAGTGGTTTTATCTTCTCCCTGAGAAGTGCTGGTCGTACCAAGGTATTTACGGTGAGTTGATCTGGGGTGCGACAGCCGTTGGGAGAAAAGACCTTTTCCCATTGTGGTCTTTTTGCTGGAAGGGGAGCTCACACTTTGAATCGGTTTTGATTTGTGACTACCCGTGGACCCTCCGAGGTGAATATGTTGTCTTCCTGCCTGGAGAACCGCTGCAGACAAACATGCAGCAATAGCTGTCACCTCCTTGCACACAACTGGCTCTCTCTGAGACCTCTCAGCCACCAGAGTGCCCAGGACAGGAGGCACAAATGCACTGCTGGTGTCTCCGTACATGACCTGCATCTCACAGGGATGGTCCCTCTCCTGGAGCACCTGGTGGTACCAAAGTACTGGCATGAGGGTGGGGGTTCGATTACGGCTACATGTAGAGCCCGGGTGCCTTTGTACTGCCCCTCTGCCCCTGAGGGCCCGTCATTGCTGCAGTGCTTCCCGCAGGGAGTCCCCACCGGAGGTGTGGGAGGTTGCAGACATGGCCCTTGCCTGCAAAGCCGTCGCTTCTGCAGGAGCAGCGGCCGAGCCAGCCCTCCAGTGTAACCAGCTCTTCATAGCCAGCTTGGCCACATGGTGCCCTCTGCTCAGGGAAGACCAGGGCTGGATCCCAATGTTCTCTTAGAAGCGGCTCTCTCTCTAGCGCAACGCTGATGTTGCAGGAGCTGAAAACCCCCAACCTGTCGCCTTGGGGCTTACGTGAATGCTCTCTTCCCCCGTCCCACTTAAGGAAACTCTGTCCAGCCACCTTGCAGAGAGGGGCAGCTGTGGGAGGGCTGCTGTAGCGACGCTGCAGGCATCTCCCATAGCTTGGATCCTCCCGCCAGCAATGGTGGCGGGGGAGAGATGCTTGAGCTTCTTAGGTCTTCCTCCCCCTCAGGGAGGGGAATCTTGCTGCGAGCGCACAGATCACCTCCCAGGGTAACTCAAAATGCCAGCGGCAAGGGAAAATGCAACTGTTACCCTTGTAAAAGCACAAAGTGCGCTGGCCTGCACAGGGCTAATCCCTGGAGGGGAAAGGAGCCAGCAGGCAAGGCTCTGCATGCGGGAAGCAAACAGGGACAGGGCAATGCAGCACTGAGGGTTTTCTCCGCACATGCGTTGAACACACACGTATTCTGATGGATGATTACGGGAAAACACTAGGAAGAGGCTAAGCCCCCTATAGCTTGGAGGAAGGACCAGGACGGGAACATGGCGGCGCCTCGCAGCCACCCACGGCGAGGAACTACAACTCCCAGGCTCCTCCGCGGCGCCGCGGCGGCGCGCCCTCCCCCCCAGGCGC
>VZSG01001018.1:170349-215665 GCA_013398315.1 Nothoprocta pentlandii
CCCCCACCCGCCGCGGCCTTTAACCTTCCGTTGCGGCCGGTGCCTCCCCGGCCGCTTCCGGGCACCGGGGCCCCGCCGCGGGTTTGTTCCGGTAGTGCCCGGCCGAGCACGTGTCGGTGCCGGGAAACGCAGCCCCCCCCCCGAGAAGCCGAGCCTTAAAAATACGGGGCTCGGGCTTAAATAGCCCGCCCTGCCGTGAGCCGGGGGTGCGGGAGGCTCCTCCCGTGGCGCCGGGTCACGGAGGGCCCTGGAGCAGCCCCCGGCGCGGTGCCGAAACCGGGATTTGCCCCCGGACGCTCTGGAGAGGAGCGAGGCCTGCCCTGGAGCTGTCGCTGTTGACAGTTGGGCCCCTCGGAGCCGCCTTGGCCCTGGTGCTCTCTGGCTGTCCCCGGGATTCAGCCTCCTTAAAGGCCCTTTATCCACCAAGAGGCATCTTTTAAAAAGTAAAGAACTTCATTCTGTTAAAGTGAAGTATGGGAAGACCATACTTACTGGTGTGTTTGCTGAGTGTTTAGGTAGATACTGGTTTCTGAGCCCAAATTTTTCACTGTGGGTTTACGCTTCTGCCGTAGACTTCTCCCCTCTGTTGTCCCCTTGGCCATGCTAAAAAATGTATTTAAGAGCAACAAGAAACTGGCCTGTTTAAGGTAGGTAGGCGGGGAGAAGTTGCTAGAGTTTGAATTGGCCCCGTGTAGATGCAGAAATCCTCCTGTAACTTCTGTTTGCGTTTGGATTTAAACATGTGGTCCTTCAGCAAAATCCATTTCTTTTTTCTTTAAGCTATTTTTAATATGGCTCTTTCCTTTTATGTGCCTAAGGTATGGCTTTTGCACTTGTTCCCCACGTAACCACGCTGTCGGTGGGCTTACGGGCTTCGCAAACTGCTTTATTTGTGCTTTAAAGTGCTTGTCCGTGGCGAAGTCGCGGTGCTGAGCACCTCGGGGTCCTTTTTAGGAGCATTAACAGCAGCGGGTGAGTGACCTCTGCCGTTCTTGCAGTCGATGTGACGCTCAAATACGGGAGGAACAAAAGGTTCAGTTGCATTGCTTGAATTTACGCTCTCTTATCAAGGTTTGTGGTTAAGAGATCAGCGAGACCTGTATTTCTCAGCTGTTTAGAGCTTAACTTACTAAGGTGTAGGACTCCTAAGACGTGAGCTCAAAAACGTACAAATACCTCAAAGTTTTAGGCCTGAATGCTCCTCTGGGTGCCTCTCTTTTTTCATTCAGAAAAATACAAAGTTCCCAGCGATGCTGCTAAGCAGTAGGAGTTGAAAATAGTGTTTAATGTAGAAGCTGCGAGATGCTGAAACGCAGCGGGGGTTTCAGTGGACGTGTTCACAGTTAGGGCACGTTTAAGGTTATAAACGTTTGTGTTTCAAAGCTGGAGTAGGTTTTGCTTCTGTCAGCTGTATGTAATCGAAATATGATGCTCTGACAGTAGAGATGTTGGGTTAAGTGATGAAAATGTCTTTTTTTTTTTTTCCCCTCCTCTTAGGCGTTATAATTGACATATGCAGTAGGGCTGTATTTCTTTTTCCAAATATTACTTTACAAAAAAAAAAGACGTGGATTTAAATGCAAGAGGAGAGAGCTGCACCCTGTTGTGGTAAATACTGGAAAGAGCTTGAGGTGGAATGTGTTTGCCAGCCTGTCCAAGGGAAATGGTGAGATCCAGGGTGATTCCAGGCCTCAGGTGCCTTCCTACTGTTCAGACTTTAGTTTACCGAGGTCTTCACTTACCTGTTGCTGTTCCTGCCGGAGCAGCCTTTCTTATTTGCTATCTAGCTGGAGAAATGAAGAGTTTTGCGTGGAATAAACTACTCCTGAGATTCCAGAGCAGCCCACGTGGGCCTTGCACGAGCTTTGGGGATCACATTTCTCTGGGAAGCACATTTTGGGGTACAGAAGGAAGCTGGAGAGGGCTGAAGGGCTTCAGTGCAGTTGCCATTGCAGCATTTCCAAGGCCCACGGTAGATTTGGCTCAGTGTTGTTTATCTGAGATGTTTTAAAGCTCAGAAATGCTGCTGGCAAGTGTTGCTGAGGTAATGAAGAAGGAGACGAACCTTTTTGGACTTGGAATAATTTTATTTTCCAAAGGAGTGTGTGTGTGTGTGTGTGTGTGTGTGAATATTCTTGATATTTTACCCTGCTTGCATTCAGGCAGTGGTTTGTTTTTTTTTTTTTTTTCCCTAAAAATGATTTATGCTTTTGCATCAAATCTATTGGTCTAGTTTTGTGATGAATGAATAATGAATGCTCTAAATAAATGACGAGTAATTACCATTATCCTTTTTTTATTTTACTTTTTTAAAATCATCATCTTTTTCTGCATGCTGCTGCAGTTTTTTGTTTTGCTTTGTTAGTGTATGCTCCTTTTATATAGTACTTATTAAAATGATGTTCTTCAGATGGGGTGTGTTGTAGCTGTGGGTTTATTTGTTTTCCACAGTCCTTGGCCTGATGATTTTTGTGCCGTTTCTACCAGTTTCATCCTCAGCTGGATGATCTTCAGCTCTTGTCTTGCCTTTAGTAACTCATCACTGTTCTTATATTACAGCACTAGGGTGCATATTGACTGTTATATGAATTATATGCTGGCTTTTTCTGTACATCTTTGGATGTGAAGAGTTTTTTATTATTATTTTGTCTCCTTCCTTTGATTTCTTCACTTCCCCCTTGCCTATTTCTCAGTACGAGGCCTCCTTTTACCTTAGCATTGGCTGTTGCTTCCTCCGGACTTGCTCAGGGTCTTTCCCTAAAGTAGCATCTCTTCCAGCAATCCCAGCCTGTCCGGCTAGCAACTAATGGCCCCGGCAGTATTTTGAGATGGATTTGGCTGTAGTTTGATCTGTTAATATTTCTAGTGGACTTTTATAAGATTGGAGGGGGAAAAACATGATGTCTGTGTAATTTAGAGGTTTAAATACCACCTAAGCAAGAGCTTGCTTTGTTAAATGGTACCTTAACAACACCCCTCTGACTGCAAGGGAAACTCACATTTGAAGATGGGGAAATAAATCTCCTGACAGCAAGATTTATTTCCCTCATCTAAACTAAAATTTATTTCCCTCATCTAAACTTTTCTAAAATATTTATTTATTTCCCTCATCTAAACTAAAACCTCATAAACTGATTGCAATAGCCTCAGTGCTCTCTATTGGGGTGACTGAGCCAGGACCTGTCCATGGAAACCTTGAATAGGGGTGAGACAGAGACCCTCTCCCTTCCCCAGCCTCATCTGGCCTTCGCTGCCGGGTGTTAAACTGGCATCGTGACAGGGATCAGAGTCTCCTGGCTCTGGTTTTGTGAGTGAATCCAGGAGCAGTAGCTGCCAGGACCAACTCCGCTCACTTGGTGCCCAGGCGTTCGGAATTCAGGTAGAATTTTCAGTGGCTTGGATTCTGAAAACACTTGTAGCTAGGGTGACTTCCCATGGTGACCAAGGTTGTCGGACAGCAGTTGAGTGGTGTGCGAAATACGTGCATGTTCGTCTTGCAGATCCAGAAGTTTTCTGGATTTAAGGTGAAATTCAGCAGTGTTTTATTGCTTAGTTTTCGCTCTTGTTCTTTTTTGCTGGATATTTTACTTGCCTCTTCCAAGTGGCTTTTAATCTTTGATTTGGATGATTTGAATGAATCCATCACAACTTTGTAGGACTTATTAGTAATTTACTTATTTTCTTTTGCTTGTTTCTTGTCTCTGCTGCAGGCTAAGCCATGACTTCAGGATCTGGGCATGTGGACTCCAAAGCCGAGCTCACTGCTTTGCTTGAGCAATGGGAGAAAGAACATGGCAGTGGGCAAGACATGGTCCCCATTCTCACCAGGTAAGTTCCAGCAAATAAATTTTGATATTGCCCCAAAGCTTCTTTTACTGTGTTTTTTTTGCTTAAGGTTTTTTAAATAGTTGATTAGCTGTTGGTAAATTGTGTTCTTTGGTCTGAAAGTTGTGCAGTGAGTGTAGTATATTTAAATACATGTAATTTTAGTGTGAGCCTTATCTTGCAAAGCTCTTAGACAGAAGGTCTCAAACATGAACTTAATAATCTGAAATAACAGAAATCAGGGAGAAGTTGAACCACTTTTTACAGGCTTCAGGTGAGGACACCGAACTTAGCTCAAGAAGGCAAGCTATGAAAATGGTGTTTCAGCAGAGTGGTAGTGTTGGAGTTTGTGCTTATAACAACACCGGTCAGATTGTGTGAAAGGATGAAAGAGAGTCAACAGGATGAATTTAGGGGATCATATAGAGGATTTTATTGAAGCTTATAGAGATTTTATTGAAGCTTATTGGATGTGCCTATATGGAGCTGTTAAAATTCTCTTTTTCAGTGATGGACAGACATAGTCACATGTTGTATTTGTGAGGAAAATATCCCCTGGGCCAGTAAGTTACTTTTTAGGAGATTTGCAGCTGACAGTAGCAGCATTATTGATAGCACATCCTCTACTACAGGAAGAACAGTCAGAATCTCAGTTGTGTGTGTGGTTTTCTGAGGCAAAAACCTCTTGGGTTAACTAGTAATATTCTTGTTTTTATGGTAATCTTATAATAATTCCACACAAAATCAATTGTTCCTCCCCATTCCTCCTCCTACCTCAAGGCAGACCACAGGAGGAAGGATTTAAAATGTTTGCTGGTACAGTAGGAACAGCCCAGGTTTGTGTAAGGCACTTCTCTGTTGTTGCATGAGGTACCTCAGTTCCTGAACTCTGAGGCTCTGTTCCCGAACTGGCCCTCGATGGGAACAGCACAAGACAAGCAGAGCTGCTTTGCACACATCTGTGCTGAGTCCCACCTAGTTGGTAACACCTTATTTGCCTTTTTTTGCTGTTTTTAACACCCTTTTAAAAAATGAGGGAGATGAGCAGCGAAAATACCAATCCTAATCCCTTAAAATGAGCAGGTTTCCTGAAAAACGAGACATGTTTCTTGTATCTTTGTGTATTTGTTGTATCTTTGTGCCTTGGAAGAATCATATGTGCTGCTTCCAGACTTTTTATTGCAGTCACGAGTGCCAGAAATTTACTGTGGTCTAAGCAATGTAAAGAAATCTGAATTTAAAATTAAAGATGTATTTTCTTGTGTGTAGCGTTCTGGCACTTGCTGTTCCTCAGCTCTTTCAGTTCCCTACATTATTTGTGCCTAAATGAGTCAGACCACCCTCCTGCGGCTCTCCAAGAGTTCTGTGCAGCGGGTAGGTTGTTACGGATGAGGAAAGCTTGGGAATTTTGGCTTTAGTGGAGGTTTGCTTAGAGTAGAGAGCAGAGGGGTTTGCTGGCCCTGGGAGATGCTTTATTTGCATCCTTTCAGGTGTCAGGGCAAGTCTGGAGCATGGGATTTCACCACTGGTTTAATGTTTGATCCTTGGATGAGATGTTCTGAGCGCGCAGTGACTCCAGCCATCGGTGGCTCGTGTATTGGGGTAGAGTCACCTCTTAGAGCCACTGTTGCACCTCTGGGGCTTGGCACAGAGCAAGCTCTGCTCACACTTGTTGGCAAGGGGCCTTTTTCTGCTTCCTTCTGCCCTCCGGGCTGAGCGAGAGCGCTTCCCCATGCGGAGGGAAGTCTGTTGGATGCAATACGTGAGCGCGCAGCAGTAATTACACAGCAGCAACCACCTGGTGGCTGAGGGGCCACGGGTGAATTGTCAGCTCCAAAGAAATTCGTTTTCTGGGTTAATTACCCTTTAGCTTAGTTTTCTGGGCTGTCGGAAGGTATCAGTGTAAGAAAAACGGGGTCAGCAAATGAGCAATACATAATATTGTTCTTGGAAAAAAACAGATAATATAGATTGAAATGATCCTCCCAGAGCATTAGTTTGTAGTCTAAGTGCACCTTGTGTTGAAACTGGCTGGCAATTCCTGGGAACCATGACCTTCCAGGGCTCTGGAGAGCCAATATTTGGGCTGTCTTAAGTTACACTATCTGGATCAGTGGGGATGTAGCACAGCTGAGATGCTTGTGTGTAGCCCCCTGCCCCTTCTTTCCTCACCCTCAGGGTGAGCTCAGTTTGTAGCAAGAGAAAATGGGGCTCTAACCTTTTTGCAAATGACCTGCAAAGGCATTTGGAAAGAGAGGGGCAAGAAATAAGACAAAAAGAAGAGGGAAAGACACCACCACCACCTTCAGCCACACAAAACTTCAGATTTTGCACACACACAAAAATCTGAATGATGAGGGAACCAACATAATACTAAGGAAGTGGCAAAACCTGAATAAATATTAACTACTTCTGTGACTTGCTGCTTTTTTTTTTTTTGTTAAAGCCCTTTCCACAGAGCATGTAACTGTTATGAAAACAGATTGAGCTTTCTTAGTCCTCAGTTCTTCTCTCCCTTCAGTGAGGAACAGATAGACCCTCTAGAGAGAGATTCATCCAACAGTCTCTCTGTATGAGACACTTCTTTTTGAAGCCGCCTTTACATGCTTTAAAAAAGAAAAGGATAATATAAAAAAAAAAGCTCGATCTCCTCCCATTTTGAATGTCGGTTTTAAAGCTGCAATGGTGTTTTTTTTTTTCTTTCTATTCTGTTCAATGATTGTGTCTCAGAAAACCCACGGTCAGCGATTCGCTGCCCATCTCATTGAGCTCCTGTCCTTGTCCTGGGGGCAGCTCCACACTGGTGTGTTTGGCCGCCTACCTAACCAGGCTGGAGAGAGGAGCCTTGCCCTGGCGAGCCTCCAAAATGCCAATTAGCACCTCAAAACACCTGATAACTCTGCCGTTCAACTTCTCAGCTCCCCGTTTGTCCCAGCTGCCTGTTGGCAGGCACCCCTCAAGCTATTAGTTTCTATGGAGGGAGGGATAAAAATTAGTTTCTATGGAGGAGCTGGCGGTGGAGTGGTTAAGGAACTGGCTTTTTTTTGCCAGAAATCTGTGAGAGCTCAAGCTGAACCACCTGTTAGCAAGAGGCCCCATTTGCCTCTCTTCAGATTCAGGGTTATTGCAAGGAAATAATCGAACCCCGTAGGATCAACAGTTTACTGAGGGTTAATTGTGAGAGGGCAGCAAAGCGCCCAAGTTCCCTCCTCATTCCCAAGAAGGCAGTTTGCTGTTGCTGCAATCCGGGCAGGCCATACAACATCATCCCTTGGCACGCTGCCGGGTCGGTGTCACTCACAAAGGCAAACCTGAGCACGTGGTTTTGCCCCTAATCAGTCCTGGCAGCACAGGGGAGTTTGCTGGAAAGTAACTGGAGTGGAGCAGGAATCCTGCAAGGGGAAATCTGCGTGTGAAAGACAGTTTCCCAGGAATTCCTGCAGCCTTCCCGCAGTTTTCCATGCCCACTACTAAGTCAATTCCCTAGCCGTGGATGCTGGCAGTAGGTTCTGCACCCTACAGTAGACTTCAGTAGAAGGGAGGGAATGAGGTTTTATCCCAAGGGAATAAAGATGAATTTGGTAATGCTTTTTAATGCTCACTCTCTATTTCACATCCAACATTATATGTTTCTGCTGGGAAACTTCTTGAAGAAAAACACTGCACGTCTATGGGAATACTTATTGTTTGACCTGTTCATTTCTTTTAAATAGAAATGATTCATTCCTGCGTTACTTGATCCAAGTGAATTGAGCACAGGATTTCTTGCATCTTCTTAGGCCGTTTCTCAGTTTAGGGGAAGATGCAACTTTAAAACTGCATCTGATCTTTTGCTGCTACATTAAATGCTCCTTTGTAGCCCTTTGAAGGTCTGTGCATGGGTAGCCAGCTGAGTTTTTCCTTCTCCTGGTTGCCAAAATAGCTGACACACTTGGTAAAAAAAAAAAAAAAAAAAGATAATTGAGTTTGGATGGAGCTGAAGAGATACAAGTAGAACAAAATAAGAAATAAAGAGGTGTGATACGGGGAGTTTCTGGCAGGATGTGTTGTTGGATGCCACTAGGATTCTCAGGGAGCAAATGAAAGGCAATGCCCACCTGCATTATATCTCAGGAGAGCTTGCTCAAGCAGCAAGAGATTTCTGGCAGGATAAGCTTTGCTCTGGTTCTCTTTAGAACCGACTGAAGTGAGATGAGATTACCTGTTTCTGAGGAGGAGAATTTGCTCTGTTCACAGCTTCTCCTCTTGGAGTTTTGGCAGGCAGCCTCCTCCTGAGCAGTGCTCTTGTGCTGCACTGGGACCTTGATAAGAGCCCAGTGTGTTTGGGGTGGGTTGAAATGAGATATTAGAGGCAAGTCTCTCATTTTTTTTTCCCTCATTCTCCTCTAGCAGACAAGCCTGAAATCCTCTGGTAGCACTAAATACAGTTTAAGTGAGAGGTGATGAGCTGTTTTATTAACAAACTGTGAGGAGCTGCCTCCTAGGAGCAGTCTGAGCATGGATTCTGTTTATTTTCTGTCATTTTTATTTTTTTCCATAGAATGTCTGAGCTGATTGAGAAGGAGACTGAAGAGTACCGCAAAGGAGATCCGGACCCTTTTGATGACCGACATCCAGGTGAGATTTGGTGAATGTGTTTGCCAGCCCCAACTGGTACCCGATAACGCACATTTAATAATAAGCAATATTTAGCTTGAACATGGTCTGCTGCTTAACAAGGTCTGGTATTGCTTTCAAACTGGGGAACTGTGTCATCATGATACCTGGCAGTCTTGAAGTTTGTTTTCGACATTTCAAGGCCCTGGATAGAGTTTTGAAAGAGCGTTTCGGCATTTTATGAAATATGGGTATGATTATGTTAACAAGTTGCAATTAAAGGGAAGTACTGGGTCCGAGTTGCACAGGGAGGGCAGTCAGTCTTAAATTATCTTGAACTGCCTTTTGAGTTTGCAATTGGACAAGTGTAGTGCTTTGGGATTAGTTTGTTTGTTTGTTAATTTTATTTTCTATTTTGAGATAATTTATTTCCAAATTCCTGGAAACAGCTTGTCTGCCATCCTTACCTTCACTGTCCATAGAAATGACACTCTTAGGCCATTAAGATCACTTGTGCCTTGACTAATAGGACATTATTTTACAGAGGTAATGCCTCCTAGAAGAAATATTAACTCAGTTACTAATTTTAACAATTTATTCTGTAATTCTCCTTCTGAGAGAGATTTCCTTCTGATCTGAGGGTAGCTGTTCAGTATTAAACTTGAGGTCCTGAGATATCCAGCTGATTTTTCTCCCTGTTTCTCCTGCAGGTCGAGCAGACCCAGAGTGCATGCTGGGGCACTTGCTGAGGATACTTTTCAAGAATGATGATTTCATGAACGCGGTAGGTTTGCCCTGGGAGCTGCACCTGACAATCCCCGCCACCTTCTCATGCTTCCTGTCCACTTTGTGCTTGTTTTATTTTGCTGGTGTTGGGCCTATTTCTTCCAGAACAGTTTTCCTTAAATAGAGCTTAATAGTGACTTGTTTGCCACTGTTGTAATGCCTCAAGGAAATGGGGCATTTATTAACTGTTCAGGAGTGATGGAATATTTATAGTAATAACTGAATTAGTTCTTCTCCAAGTTTATCACTCTGAAGAAACTCCTGTTCCTCTAATATAAATTTAAAAGAATAATTAACTTTCAGAATGGGAATTAATACCACTAATTCCAGTGTCTACAGTGTCTACCCTTAAATACTTGGAAATGCTGGACAAGGGCAGAGGAGCATAGTAATTCTCGGAGGCTTAGGGAGAGGATTAGGAGGCAAAAGTCTGGCTCTTCTCTTGCCTTGCTACACTCGTAATATCAATTTATTGCTAGAGTGTTTGTTACCTTCATCTCCCTACAAATATTGACATACCTGGTTGTAGGGATTCTGCCAGAATGCTTTTTGAATTGTATTTTTATGCATTTGGCTTTACAAATCTGAATAACAGATTTGAAGGAAATCCTGTTTCTCTGAGAAGTTACTTTAACTTTTGAGGTGTTGGAGAATGCAACACCCTGACTACCTATAGATCCAAGGTTGACATATATCTTTCATTTTATTCTTCTGCCGCTGTGGGATTTCACTGCCCTGGTTTTGCTCAGAGGTGATGTTCACACCAGTGCTGTTCTTGGTCTTCTCTAGCTGGTGAATGCTTACGTGATGACGAGCAGAGAGCCTCCCCTAAACACCGCTGCCTGCCGCCTCCTTCTGGATATCATGCCAGGACTGGAAACTGCTGTTGTCTTTCAGGAAAAGGTATTTTTTATCCTAAGGCTTGATTCATAAACCTAGCATGTTCCATACTCCAACAGTTCCTTAAACAGGAGAAGTCAGTAGAAAGAAAGACTGAAACTCTGTCTCGGGCAAACAGTCTATTCAGCCTTATTAATGTTCTTGTAGCTACTTCAGCCTTAACTTGTTCAGCTCACAAAATCTGGGGTGCTCCATACTTCTAGGACCTATATCTCTCTATAATGGAGACTGATTTGTGCAGCAGAGGAACTGGGATTTAATATTTTGGGAAATATTATGCTTTGAATGGATGTCTTACAGACCTGGAGCAGGCCATATAGAGTGTTAAGCCTCTCTGGAGCAGACTCAGCCAGTAATTTACAGCCACAGCAGACTGGTACCATTATTAGAGCTAAGTGATCAGCAGGTCATACTCAGAGCAATCTAAAATCCACATATTTTGTGGGGTTTATCTAGAACTGTGTAGGGCAGCAGAATCAGACTCCAGCATCTTTGCACGTCTGTGTTTTGAAGGAGCGTGTAGGGAGGTCGAAAATGAGGAGAAAGTTCATGCCACTCTTAAGCCCCAGTTTCCTGATCTATAAAATTAAGAGAATCTTAAATTTGGAAATGAGATAATGCTCTCTATATAAATCAAATGGGTTTCTTTAAAGTTATGAATACGAGGTCTGGGAACATGATAAGAAGGAAGAGCAGTATGCTGCCTCTGTGAATTGAATTTAATTTGAGGCTTTTAACCTGTCTGCCCTTGAAGACTTAATTTTTCATCCCTAAAAGTTTCAAGAGAAACGATAGTTTGCTGGTTAGAGAGGATTTAGATATAACTTGTATGCAGGAGATTTCGGGACAGTTAACCAAGCACACTGTTTTAAAGAGTCTATATTATTCTAGTCATAAAGAGTCCCTCTGGTGGCCAATGTACCCATCTCATTGATTTTTTTTTTCTTTTTAATGATTTAAGAACACTTAAATAATAATATGAATTTGAATATATAATGGGCAGTGCTTTAAGAATCTGTGAGCTGAGAGTTCTCACAGAAATATATGCCTTCTGGTCATTGCTTTTAGCTGATCTGTTATCATGCTGTAACTAGAGCGATTCAAAATCATGTGCAAGATTCCTTTTAATGTAATAACGTGTTGTATGCTGCTTCAAGGTCCCATAATGATTTAGAGGGGGTGGGAAAAAAGAAACCTACAGTCTTGCCCATTGTATTTTAGTTCACAGTTTTAATTTTAATTTGCACTTACGCAGCCTGGTTGAACAAACGCGTGTCAGGCTGTGTTCAAATACCGCCTCGTTTATTACTACTAAAAGCATTAACTATATTTAATGTGAAGATTTTCATTTAGTAGCAGCTGATAAACTTCCACACGCTTCTCTTTTTCTGAAACTATCCTGGATTTGTGACCATGTTGATGCTTGCTCTTTGAGTTCGTGAGTAGTCATTAATGGAAATAGTTCCTCAGGCAGCAGCCAGCTGGCTTAAGTGGCTTCTCTCTTTGGCCCTGCTAAGCTTTGAGGCTTCCAGTGAACTACAAGAATCTTGGCCAATTTTGATTCTGCTTGGTATAAATTCAACACCAGACCTTTCCAACCTGCTAAATTGCTGGCAGTTTACATGAGTGAAACTGGCACTTTAGTAATTTCTTTTTTTTTCTGGTGGTGTTTGTTTGGTTAACCAATTTAAACTTGTCTTTTGCCACTTTCTAGGCAGTAAGTTGAATTACCGCTCTGGAAGCTTTCTGCAGGTGTGCAAGTCTTGATCCTGGATATCTAATGCCTGGGAATGGTTTTATGCAGCTTGTTGTTTTGCTTCCTGCAGCTTGTTGTTTTGCTTCCCTGTAGTTTAATATTTTCATTCATAACTTAAGCAGCAGGAAATCCAAGCCAGTCATCAGGCTGAGACAGGAAGAATTGTTACTAGTAGATGTTTTCATTTGCACCGGGGAGGAAAAAAGCAAGTCTAACTGTTGGAATTATTCTCCCTTTCCTCATTCTAGGAAGGCATAGTTGAAAATCTGTTCAAGTGGGCACGTGAGGCTGATCAGCCCTTGAGGACCTACGCAACAGGGCTCCTGGGGGGAGCTATGGAAAACCAAGACATTGCTGCAAATTACAGGGATGAGAACTCGCAATTGGTAATGATCTATAGATCTGCCTTTTTTTCTTTAGAGGACAGATATGTGTATCTCTTTTTTGTTGTTATTGAGGAGCTCATAATTCATGAGTTAATATACAGTCAGTTGGAATGACTTGGAAGCAGGTAGGGGTGACAAATACGGATCTCTGGATGCTGTACAGCTTCAAAACACGGATGAATTCATCCAACTCTTGGCACAGGAAAAGCCTCTAAGAATAAAAAAGAGGCCTTGAGGTCTTGTAGGACTGCAGCCTGAGAGCTACTGCTTGCAAAGGGAACATTACTTGGGGGATAGACTGGGATAATGGGATTATGGTGCAACTTGGTATTTGCTCCTCTTGGCACCATTCTGACTGATCTGCTCTTGATGGCTTTCTTGCCACTTCTCAGACAGAAAGAGAATGCATGCAGGTAACTTATTTGTAATAAAAGTAGTTGTAACAAAAAAGGTTGGAGTTACCTTGTCATTTAAGCATTATTTCTCCAGGCCAACTACTGCACCACGGCATGATTGATGTTTTATGTTAAGGAGGTGGTTTATGTTAAGAGCAAGAATATGGCCAGTGCGCTTGGGTGTTCACACTTGCTTATTTGTATAACAGGTGGCTTTGGTGCTTCGACGACTGCGAGAGTTACAGGTTACTGAAATGACCACGAAACAAGAAAACAAGAGGCCCAGCCCTCGGAAGGTGCCGTTGGATCCGCTGCTGGCCCTGGATGAGGAGGCCGTGGATATGGATTACGGGGAGATGGCAGTAGACGGAGAGCAAGAGGAAGTTGCTGGGGATATGGAGATCTCTTTTCACCTCGATTCGGGTCACAAGACCAGTAGCAGAGTGAACTCTGCCACGAAACTAGATGATGGGGGCCTGAGAAAAAGCAAATCAGGGAAGCAGCACGAGAGAGACGGCTTCCGGAAGGCCAAGCAAAAACTGGGCTTCTCTGCTTCGGAACCAGAGCGGATGTTCGTGGAACTGTCCAACAGCAGCTGGTCAGAAATGTCCCCGTGGGTGATTGGCACTAACTATACACTTTACCCTTTGACTGCTGCCATAGAGCAGAGATTAATTCTTCAGTACCTGACTCCCTTAGGGGAGTATCAAGAGGTGAGCATTTGAAGGTGGGAGGAAGCACTTTGAGTTTGAGTTATTCTAGTGAAGCTACTATATTGTAAGGAGGAGTCTGGAGAATTGTTTTATCGCTTGGAGATCACTAGGCTTTCCTAAGTGGTTGATGATGTTGTTTCAAACTGCTTGAAGTCATAGGGGTGCCAGGAATGTGGTGTGTGGTCTGGTAGTCCGAGCCTGGCACCTGGAGTTTTAATCCTGGATTCTCTGTTCTTCCAAGTGGTGCTTATATGACACAGGGCAAGTTGCTTTATTTGAAGTACAGACATTTTCCTTGTTACTCTTGAAGAGTTGAGAGACTCTAGCATTAAGCTGCTGAGGAATCTGAAACTCAAATCCTGAGTGAAATGGCCTGTGTAGAACTTCAGCAGTGGTTCTGATAAGAACTGACAGTGTCTACGTTGGATACTTTTGAGGACTGCTGATATGAGTGTGGACAAAAAAATAAAACCCTATCAAATTATGTTACCATAAGCCTCCATTTAGCATAGGTTTGCAGCCTACCTATGTATCTGCTTCATTGTTTTTTTTTTCCAGCTGAATTTATTGCATTGAGATGGAGCAGAGCAACACACACAGTTTTGCTTTGTGCTGTACGTTTGTGTGTGTCGGTGCACTTGCGTGCCCTGCTTCGAGAGCTGAAGAAACATTATCCCTTAATACCCTGCGTGCTGACTGGATCCCTTCGTATGCCGGCAATAATAGGATAGAAAAGTAGGAATTAATGCTATAAAGCTGTTACACAAAGAATTATGCAAGGGTTTTGGTCTCTTGCCCTGCTCCTGTTTTTTCTGTTCCGTTGTTGGTAGTTGTCTTTGCACAGATGGAAGGTGGAAGCTATTGCCAGGGTGGGATCTGTGTGGATTTGCCATAGCTGCTCGTGAAGGAGAGTCTTAAGATTTGCATGTGGCAGCTATGCTGCACCCTGCTGCAGTCAGCAGATGCATTACAAGAGGTCTGTTAACCTTTATGGCTTCCTATGGGTGAAGCTGGTTACCACTGACCTCTCGTAACAGGTATCTGCTAATAGAAGCAGACCTCCGCTTTCCCATGAAATACTCAGCTAGCCTCCTAAATTTGATTTTTCTTCCTAGCTGCTGCCCATCTTTATGCAACTGGGGTCGAGAGAGCTGATGATGTACTACATCGACCTGAAGCGAACCAATGATGTGCTGCTCACGTTTGAAGCCCTTAAGGTAAACTGCTTTCATGCAAAAAAACTTGCTTTAAACACAGTGAAACACTGAACGCATGTCTGCTGCGCGTGGTGAAGGCCAGCGGTCACCCCGTAGGCCTGTCCATCTTGCAGGCTGTCCTGGGACTGCACTTGGCTTTGACACCACTTGAATGCTTTGGGTCTTTGTTTTCTTTAACTCTAGAATATGAAAAAAACAGAGGGGAAATAAAAGGGTCTTAAAAATAATCCAGTCAAGATCTTCCAAGCCCTCCTAGATGCGACCAGGTGCCCCATGCTCTGGGTGTCCCTGCTGGAGCAGGGGGTTGGACTACATGATCTCTAGAGGTCCCTTCCAACCTCAACCATTTAGAGATACTTTGATCGCAAGATAAGTGCGAGCTACCTTTCTGAAAATGATAAAAACTCTTTTCTCTACCCAAATGCTCGTGTTTCTGCTGCCCTTAGGTGGCACTCCTAAGTTACTCTTTGGCCTGTCATCTCAAGGCACCTTTGTAAGGGGTGAGAAGCCTAAGCAGCTCCCTCTCAGAAGCTCCAACGTGAAATCCATGCTTGATGTTTGAAACATGATTGCTTATGTGATCTGTAGTTTATCCCCCGCTGAGAAATGAAAACACAAAATAACCTCCCTCTCTGATGCTGAAATGCGGCAGCATTAGGCTCACGTAGGAAACAAGAGCTACATATTGAGTGTCTGTACCCATTCTTACCCCAAATCTGCAACATGTGAAGGTGATGGACGGAAGAGAAAGGGTTGTTAGGTCTTTTCTTGAGGTGCTGCTGGTTTCTGCCATCCACTTTCCTGCAGGGGAGAGGAAGTGGACAACAGTTGGAAGAAATCCAATCTAACCTGCATTTCTATTTCCTTAGCACTTGGCATCGCTGCTGCTGCACAACAAGTTTGCGACGGAGTTCGTTGCTCACGGAGGGGTGCAAAAACTGCTCGAGATCCCCCGTCCTTCTATGGCAGCCACGGGAGTCTCCATGTGTTTATATTATTTGTCCTACAACCAAGATGCCATGGAGAGGGTAAGAGACTTTCTTTTAATAGAACTGTAGCGATTCCCATGGTTTTGAGGGACTTGACGCTTCTTACCCAATTCCAACAGGGAATAAACATCTCTAAGCTAAAAAGCAAGTCCATGTATGAGACCTTGTATGTGCAGAGTCGACGGAAAGTCTTGGAGAACAGTTACTGCCCTCTAGACTTGGGACATTTGTCCTCTGTATGTTTGCCTGGGAACCCTCATTTTCTGTGGACTAACTTGATTCTCTTTTGCAGTCTGTTTGTCATCCTTCTCACCCATCTTGTGCTTCCTAGGTGTGCATGCACCCCCACAACGTGCTCTCGGACGTCGTGAACTACACGCTGTGGCTCATGGAGTGCTCCCACGCCTCGGGCTGCTGCCATGCTACCATGTTCTTCTCCATTTGCTTCTCCTTCCGTGCTGTCCTGGAGCTGTTTGACAGGCACGATGGCCTCCGTCGGCTGGTGAACCTGGTAAGGCTTGTAGCCTCCTTGCACGCTGTTGTAATGTCAGGCTTTGCACCTTTTACAGGTAGTTACTGCACATAGTTCACATATTTCTTCCTGTTCCACGTGCACATGTGGTGTTGCCACATTCCTTTTGGATGCCAACACATCCAACCAGGTTCCAGGAGAAATACAGCTATGTTTGTGCTGTGCTGCAGCAGAACTGCATTAGTCATGTATCCTATTAACCTAATTATATAGTCTTGGTGCAAAAGCTGCTCCATGTGCACAGTCCTGCTGGGTGTGCTCCCCACAGCTGAGCTTGGTGCTAGTTCAAGGCCCCCCCCTCCCCTTTCTGTAGATAAGCACGCTGGAGATCTTAAACCTGGAAGACCAGGGAGCCCTGCTGAGCGACGACGAGATCTTTGCGAGCCGCCAGACCGGGAAGCACACGTGCATGGCCCTGCGCAGGTACTTCGAGGCTCACCTGGCCATCAAGCTGGAGCAAGTGAAGCAGTCGCTTCAGCGCACCGAGGGTGGCATTCTCGTCCACCCGCAGCCCCCCTACAAGGTGAGCAGCACCTGGTGAACTTTTAATATCGTGGTGGTCCTTTTTTCAGTGATTCTGAGTTGCAGGGATGTGTGAATCTCTGAGGCCAGCAGAATCACTAGGTCGTGTGTTATTGATAGGATTTGCTTGTGCTTTTTTTCTCCTCTCCTTGGGCTGTCACTGCCATTGAAAACACATAGAAAAGCCTTTGAGGTGCATCTAAACTCTATCTGATTATTGTTCCTGTTTTGCTGCCATGATTCTACCACTGTATTTCAAAAACTTAAGCTAAAGATATTAAAGCCAAGTTATTTTTGATACTCATGGACTTCTTTAGATGCTTTTGAGCTCTAAAAGGACATATTCTGCTATTGCAGATAAGTGTATGACTGGAAAATCTTGACTATGAGTTTTTCATTTGATAATGGCAAAACAAACTTGTCTGTAAGGCACCATTTATTTATTTATTTGAGATGAGAGACACTTATTGGCCATTATATTTTCCTCCCTTTGCCCTGCAAAATGATTTTAAAACACAATTTTATGGATGCTTGTTCCTGAGGAGCACATCATTTGTGCTTTGCTTATGATGGTTTTCCAGAAATCCTGACACGATAAAACCGAAGTTCCTCTGGCATCTATAAAAATACCACTTTGTTTTCTGTAAATAAAAGTAACATGGAAAAGCTTGTCGTTTGTGTGATTTAAGAATTTTCAAGCTGGGGATGAAGGACAAGCTTGTTAGGAATACCCTTTTACTTAGTATTTTCTGTGGTTGCAACTTAGGAACTCTGTATCTCAGTGGTTTTGCAGCCTCTCTCAATTCTGTAGCGGAGTTGTCTCCTGAATAACAGTCTATTAACCACTAGATTAGGAGTTTAAAAGCAGCTTGGAATTTTAATAAAATTCCTCTAAATTCATTTAACCTTTCTTTAGCAGCAAAGAAACTTGAAGCATTTTATTCTTAAGCTTATTATTGCCTGTGATAGCGGCAGTTGCTTCTTTTTCTTCTCATAGCTGGAGAATAGCTCACAGAGTGAGTATTTCATCTGCAAGAAAGAGAATAGCTTCTCTCTTTTGATGTGGATGCTGCTAATTCCCAGCAGTGAAGGGCTAAAACTGCATGTTTGTAGCCTTTAATCTTTCTAACTCGTTTCCTTCCAGGCCTGTTCTTACACCCATGAGCAGATCGTGGAGATGATGGAGTTCCTCATCGAGTACGGGCCAGCACAGCTCTACTGGGAGCCCGCCGAGGTCTTTCTCAAGTTGTCTTGCGTGCAGCTCATGCTGCAGCTCATTTCGATAGCGTGCAACTGGAAGACGTACTATGCAAGGTGAGCTGTTTGCTGTAGCATTGCACTTCTTCAGGACAACAAGTTGTGGCTATTGGGCAGGACATCAAGACTCTTGGGTTTCCTCCCTGTCACACTTCCGTGCTGTTGCCTCTCTCTCAATTTGTTGATCGTTTTGTTGAAGGACTGTGTTATCATCAGAGGCTAGAAAACCTTTAAAGCAGGGTTTGAAGTCAAGATGTATCTTCATTCTGGAGGGAGCTGGAATGTCAGTTTGGATCTCTCAAGCTTATCTGGCTCAAGGAAGGGCTTTTGGTTGGTATTTGAAGTTTACTGAGCAGATATAACTGTGTGAGAGACTTGTAGACAACAAGACAGCATATGAGAGAGGAGAAAGGGATTGCAGTTTTTTTCTCTTGCTTTCTTGGGGTTTGAGAGTCCTTAGTTGAATTACCTGCCATGAATTTGTAGAGAAGTTCATCTTGGGATGTTGCTTTTTCGTCCTGTCTGCTCTTCTGGCCACAGACGTGCTGTGGAGGCCCCATGATATTCTGTTATGTCTCCATGGCACCTCTTTGCTTCCTTCCTTCTCTCTCCCAAATCTTCAGCATCCGTATTGTTAACTAAAAAGAGTGTGTGCTACCCCAAGCCCTGATAGGAGAACATTGAGACCCTATCCCCCTGTTCAAAGGGAGGATGGTTAGAAGGTTCCTGCCTCTGTTTACCTAATGAACCTCTACCCAAGGCGGGAGGTGTAGGCCTCCCTGGAGATGCACTCGCTGGTGAGTCAGTGTCTGCTGCAGGCAGCTGCCGTGAGCTCTGTGCTTGTTGCTAGTGCTTCCCCATCCCTGCTGTCTGCAGGAGCTCCTGGCCTCGAAAGCTCTTGAAGTCTGTTTTGCTTCTGCAGTCCCCTGCCTCCTCCTGCCTCTCAGGTTGCGCTCTCCTGGGTAGTTCCTGTTCTCCCCTCTCTAGTTCCCAGGTTCCTAATTGCTGCCTGACTTTACTACTACCTTGCCACCTTAAGCCAAACCTTCCTTTTCCCTCTGCAGAGCGTGGGGTTTGTGCCCTTGCCTTGGTCCTGCCCTAAACTTCCTCCCCAAAGGCCCTTGCCACCTCAGTCTGTGGCTGGTACGTCAGCCTATATTCCTCATGTCTCTCCTCTCTGGATTCCTGCTTTTAGAATGGAAAACTTCAAAACCAAAGGGAGCCTTCAGAAACTTCTCACGCGACTGATTTACTCTTATTGTTGCTGGAGTAGGGTAGATTGGACACTATTTTAGGTCATTGAAACGTCTCTAAACATACCCACGTTTAAGAAATTCTTTTTTTTTTCTGTTGTCATCTTCCAGGAACGACACGGTAAGATACGCTTTGGATGTGCTGGCCATCCTGACTGTGGTTCCTAAAATCCAGTTGCAGCTGGCAGAACCTGTGGATGTGTTGGATGAAGCCGGATCTACCGTTTCCACCGTGGGTAAGCTGCATGTGGCTGGTCGTGGTCCTCTTCTAAACGCTGTTTCAGGTGGTTGCTTCTCACCTACGGTGGGACGAGGGCTAAAATAATTTGTATATTCAGAGTTACTGTCAGAAATGCAAATGAAAAGCAGAGCAGACTGTGGTTTAAAATGGTGTCACGATTGGCACTGTGGTTGGGTTTTATATTTGAAGGTCTGGTCTTTGACTCTCTTCTTTTCCAAGACCTCATTAAACACAGATACAGGCAAATCCCCTTTTGCAAGGGGACTGTTAGGTTCTTTCAGCTTCCCAGAAATTTAGATCTCCTGAGGATATGGCATTTGGGAATATGGGAGAGGAATAATTACTATTATGTATTTGAGTTATTCTTGAATTGACTGCCTGCAGATTCAGTATGCCAATGCATGAGATGCGGCTGGACCGGATCCAAGTCCTATGCAGTAAATGGGGCCTGGCTTATTTAAGGAGAGGTCAGGGAAAGGTGGAAATGGGGAGTACTCCATGTAGGTGGGAGGCAATTTCTTTTGTATGAAGCCTTTCCTTTCTTGGAGGAAGTTTTTGATCCGAAATGGATGCAAAAATAATCTCTCTGGCTGTAGAAGACAGTAATTTTGATACTAGGTCTTTCTAGAAAGCGGTGGCTCTGTTGTTGTGGTTGTTGCCTTCATAACAAGGTCTTCTTTCCCTTGGTTTCTACCTTGTTAATGTTTATACAAGAGAGTTGCTTTCTGTAACAGGAATCACAGACGTGCTCATGCGTTTCCCTGCTTCATGATGAAGCAGAGGAGCATCAATGAAGGAAAATGTTTTGCTGGAAGATAGAAAAATCTCTTTGGGGCTAGCTAGAAGGAAAAATATCACTTAAAAGGTCTTGGGATGAGTGGGAATTACAGATTTTCCTCAGATTTGCAGAAGACTCCCCTTGTCTGATGAACTGTGTAGGGTAAGTTTGGAGTATTAAAGTATTTCTTTCCCTCTCACTAGGTATTAGCATCATCCTTGGAGTGGCCGAGGGTGAGTTTTTCATCCACGATGCAGAGATTCAGAAATCAGCCCTTCAGATCATCATCAACTGCGTGTGCGGCCCCGATAACCGCATCTCGAGCATCGGCAAGTTCATCTCGGGGACTCCTCGGCGAAAGCTTCCTCAGGCCAAGAGCAGCGAGCACACGCTGGCCAAGATGTGGAACGTGGTGCAGTCCAACAACGGCATCAAAGTGCTGCTCTCCTTGCTCTCCATCAAGATGCCCATCACGGACGCGGACCAGATCCGCGCGTTGGCCTGCAAGGCCTTGGTGGGGCTCTCGCGCAGCAGCACCGTGCGGCAGATCATCAGCAAGCTGCCCCTCTTCAGCAGCTGCCAAATTCAGCAGCTGATGAAGGAGCCCGTGCTGCAGGACAAGCGCAGCGAGCACGTCAAGTTCTGCAAGTACGCGGCGGAGCTCATCGAGCGCGTCTCGGGGAAGCCCTTGCTCATCGGCACCGACGTCTCCCTGGCCCGGCTGCAGAAAGCCGACGTGGTGGCGCAGTCGAGGATCACCTTTCCCGAGAAGGAGCTGCTGCTCCTCATCCGCAACCACCTCATCTCCAAGGGCCTGGGCGAAACGGCCTCGGTGCTCACCAAAGAGGCCGACCTGCCCATGACGGCGGCGTCGCACTCGTCCGCCTTCACGCCGGTGGCGGCGGCTGCGTCCCCGGTGGCCCTGCCGCGCGCTCCGCGCATGGCCAACGGCATCCCGGCCCGCCTCAACAGCCACGCGGCCGTGGCCTCCGGCGCCGCCTCGGCCCACGTGCAGGCCAGGCCCTCGGCGGCGCAGGGCCCGCTTGCCCTGCCGGGCCCTTCCTACGCCAGCAGCTCCCCTCTCATCGGCAGGATCAGCTTCGTGCGTGAGCGGCCGTCCCCCTGCAACGGCCGCAAAATCCGGGTGCTGCGGCAAAAATCGGACCATGGCGCCTACAGCCAGAGCCCGGCTATCAAAAAGCAGCTGGACAGGCACCTTCCTTCCCCGCCCACGCTGGACAGTATAATCACAGAGTACCTTAGGGAGCAGCACGCCCGCTGCAAGAACCCCGTTGCCACCTGTCCCCCTTTCTCTCTCTTTACGCCCCACCAGTGCCCTGAGCCAAAACAGAGGCGCCAAGCGCCCACTAACTTTACCTCACGGCTGACCCGCAGGGCGGCCTTCCCGAAGTACGGAGGGGTGGATGGTGGCTGCTTTGATAGACACCTTATCTTTAGCAGGTAAGGGAGAAGGGCGTTTCTTGGTTCCTCTCTAAGCGTCGCCTGAGCCAAAAAGCCTTGCCTGGATTCGGGCTGGGGAGGCCCACGGTGGCATCTCCCTGGACTCACGAGCGTTCTCACCTGAGCGTGACAACTGGGAGAGCTTTGGTAGAGGTGGTTTTGGAAGCTCTTCTGTTTCTCTTGCTCCTTAGTGCAAGTTCTTAGTACATGCAGTTGCCGTCTGCGTTTTCAGGGTCACAAAAAGTTCTTAGTGCCATTAGCCAAGGAAAGCCCTGGCTTTGTTCCCGTTTGGACGGTGAGTACGCAGCGCTAATTGTACAGGAGAGAGAGAGCATGGCCTTGAGGTTGGTTGGCCGGCAGACCCAGCCCTGCTGGCAAACAGATGACAACAGGATCCCTATTCTTGTCCTTGCAGAGCAGCCTGCAGCACTGCTAATCTTTCTACATGGCTTTTTTTTCTTTGCTGGGGTTACCCTGGGGGGAAAAAAGATGACACACAAAGGAAAAAAATCTTTGCAGTAAAACCACCCTCACCTTGAACATGATGACAGGTTATTTATCTGATGTCTCTAAAAGACTGTTAGAAGTCACTTACCAGCTGTGCATTTTTCCAAGTGGCAGCGTTAGAGATTTTCCCACAAACCATCTACAACGACAGACTCCCAAGTGCTTCAGTGCAGTCATGTGCTGTAACAGAAGTACTTAAATCGTGCAAGACGAGCCCTGAAACGTAGCAAACACCATATAGGCACTCAAGCAGTTGACTTAAAGTTGACACCTAGTTTTCCCATGAAGAAAATCACTCCTTTTAGCTATGTAACACTTACAGGCTGGACCTAAGATCACCATCGAGCAGTTCGTCATCTTTTTCTTATTATTGCCTTTTGGGTCATTCTTGTGTTTCTTCTTTCTTCAGGTTCCGTCCAATTTCTGTGTTCCGGGAAGCGAATGAGGATGAAAGCGGCTTTACGTGCTGCGCGTTTTCGGCACGGGAACGATTTTTAATGCTGGGAACTTGCACAGGGCAGCTGAAGCTCTACAACGTGTTCAGTGGACAGGAGGAGGCCAGTTACAATTGCCATAACTCGGCCATCACGCACCTTGAGCCATCTCGGGTAAGTAGCTGAAGACTGTGAATTTTGGAAACCGTCAAAGCCTAATCCCTGATATATTTTAAATCCATTTGGATACGTAAATCCAAAACGTTGACTGGCCTGAAATACCTCTCATAAAAGTACTAGAGGGGAGAGCAATATAGCAGTTGCGTGTTCCCGCTCTGCAGTTTCATGAAATTCTTCTCTTCTTCCCAGTAAAATAGAAAAGATGCAAAGTAGCTGTGCACTTTTGTAAATAATAAATACGTGTGGCTGGATGTGAGGGAAATGCTTCAAGTGACAATGTATTTAGGGGAGATAACAGAGTTTATAACAGTTCTTTGTTGTAAAAAGGAATTTGGCAGCGGGTGGATGGTTCTAGGAGGGAATAAAGGTAATGTGATTTATAATAGTGAGCTCCACTCACAATATATTGCATATTAAACATGGATTATCTTGCTTCTATATGCTATTAACCATATAACCATATTAACCATAGAAAAACCAGAAGTCTTTTCTTTGCTACCTGTAACGTTTTTTTGTCTGTATTCTATATAAAATCAGATTAGTCCCATAGGACTAGCGAGCACAAAATCTGCTGTCCTCAAAATCACCTTGTAAGCCCAACTTAAGATGTACAGATATGGTGATAACCTGTGTTTTCTCTGTCGTTGCTTTCTCGCCCCTCCCACCGCTCCCATTTGGAAATGCAGGATGGATCTTTATTGCTGACGTCGGCTACGTGGAGCCAGCCTTTGTCTGCGCTGTGGGGAATGAAGTCTGTCTTTGATATGAAGTAGGTACCCTCTGATCCCACTGCGCTGCAATTAGGCAGAGTCCCAAAGAAGAAGCTCCGAAAGGAGAGGATAACACAACTTTCTCAATGTATATTATGTTCCAGAGAGATTAATGTGCCTCAAACCTCTGTGTGGTTTTTTTCCTTTTCATATTACTGTGTTTGCTCCAGCAAATAAAGCACTGCATCCATGGCAGACCCTGTTGCAGCAGTAACTTGTTCATAGGTCTTGTGATCTTGCTGCTCGTGGCTTTTTGCTGACCTATAAAGGCCATGTGGCTGTGATACATTTCTGAATATGCCAGTTAGGAAGAAAAGTCTGTCCTAGATATCAGGGGGTTGGTTTTTCTTGTGTCGTTGGAGCCTCTGCTGCAGATGATGTTGCAACATCTGCTTCTCACAAGGAGCTTCAATCTGCAGTTCCTTGACTTGCTCCCCAACTTTATCTACAGGCATTCCTTCCCTGATGACCACTATGTGGAGTTCAGCAAGCACTCTCAGGACAGAGTCATTGGCACAAAAGGGGACATTGCCCATGTAAGTATGAACGGAAGTCTTGACTGTGAAGCTAGGGCAGTAATATATCCATCACAGAGCATTTATCAATAGATCTGGGTGCGTTGGTGCTGTAAAAGGTGAACTAAGAGGCTTTAGAGGAGAAGCTTTGAAAGGGCTTATATGTGTTGCTTGTTCTGGTCTGCTCGGTTTAGAGAGACTGTGCTGGACACAATGTTTTTTTTTTCTAAATTGCCTCTCTTGCCATATTTTTAGTAATGAAAAAAAACATGTTCCCCCATGATCAGCAGTGGAGGGAAACGGGCTATGGAAAGTGTTTTTTCTTGTGCTCCCCTCATAATTTTCAGCTGTCACCAATTTAAACTAACTGGTTCAGCAAATGCTCTGGTAATTTTGTCCTAGTATCTGTAAATCGGTCAAGCAAGTGATTGCTTCTCCACAGTGCTAATTTACGCTGGTAGTAAGCACTGTCTTTCTGACAGAGCATTTACATAAAAAATATTCAAATGAAATTAACTTATTCAAATTGTGCGTTATTTTATTTATTGCTCTTGATTTGCTTTAGTGTTTGTGTTAAGCAAATTATCTGTTCCTGCCAACTTTAAACTTTACTTATTGGATCAGCATGTTGTGCTTCTCTAATAAATAAACTGTTTTCCAATGGCAGAAAACTTTCCTCTGTGTAAGTCTTCTCCCATAGTTTTTTGCCTTTTTTCTACTTTTTTTTTTTTGAGTTTTGATGTTTTTATACACCATCTGCTCTAAAACCAGTTCTGTTTCTGGAACAGACTCTGCCTAAGTGGTACCTCTTGTCTGGAGCTTCCCCCACCCGCTTTTCACAATGAAGTTGGGTGTTTTTTTGGAGCTAGTCCTAGTCTTGTTGAAGTATTTTGGCAACCTGCAGTAAACTGAGTGCTGCCCAAAACATTGTGTAAGACTTGGTTGCAACTGTGAAAAACTATTAAAGGGCTGGCAAGAAGGATTTTATGAAATGAAAAAGTGTTAGGTTGATTCTAGAAACAATCTAGAAGGGGGAACATGGGGTGTCTTTAGCTACTGATACGTTACCCATTGTGACTAATCTTTCTGTTTTCTTTTTAATCTAAAAGATCTATGATATTCAGACGGGCAACAAGCTATTGACTCTGTTTAACCCAGATCTGGCCAACAACTACAAGAAGAACTGTGCCACCTTCAACCCCACTGATGACCTCGTCCTAAACGACGGCGTCCTCTGGGATGTCAGATCGGCACAAGCCATACACAAGTTTGACAAATTCAACATGACCATCAGTGGTGTTTTCCACCCCAACGGGCTAGAGGTCATAGTCAACACGGAAATTGTATCCTTCGGCCACGGTGGCAACTGATAAGGCTGGGACGTGGAGCACTTGGTTTGATTAAAGGAGTATAGATGCTCTGCTCTGCTAGAGGGTCTGCGTAGCACTGACAGCTTCTGTTTGTGAGTTGAGTAAGTAGGAGCTGTCAGACAGATGCTCATTTAAATGCAGGCCCTGCCCTGACGTGGTGTAGAGGAAATACTTGAGAGAGATTTCTTGTTCCCATATACACCGTGTGGTCTCTCCGCTCTCTTCTCTTTCCATCCTTTTCCAAGATCTAAGAACTGGGAATGACATTTGAGTAAGAAATTCCTGATTCTCAACATAGTTGAGGAATTACGCTGCTGAAATGAGAGTCAGGTTGTGTCATGCTTGCAAGAGGATGGCAGCAAGGCTTCCTGAGTGCTGCTAATCGGTTGTTTATCCCTGAACTGCAAAAGTAATGGGAACTTTTCAGTTGTTTGTTGCTCCTTAGCCTGGATTCTTCAGTGGGACCTCCGGACTTTCCATTTGCTGCACACGGTACCTGCACTGGATCAGTGTCGTGTGGTCTTCAACTATACTGGCACGGTGATGTATGGAGGTAGGATTTCTCTTAGCATTACATAGCTCTCCTTGGCCGTGTCTGCTTAGAGATATATCCTCTTTTTTTCCTTTTACTCACAGTTATTTATGGTGAAACAGGTAAGACGCCAGCTCCTTGCAGCCAAGGGCTGTGCCATGCAGTCCACTTGATGCAAGTGACTGTAGCCAACGTAGCAACACTGGGAGGGTGTCACATACAAGGTCTGGCTGTAACTTAGATGCTTGTTCAGGGAAATTGGAAGCTTCAGGGAGTTTGTCTAACTTTCAGCTGTACTGACATACATGAACTCAAAGATATCTATATATATATTTTATATATATGTATTTCATAATACTGCTTGGATTGCTGAGAAAAGGAAATGAACCTTGGGTTGCTTTCTCTAACTTCATTGATATCACAACTCATTTTTGAGATGAAAAAATCAACCTCTTGAAAAGGAAAATAGATGTACCGTCAGATCTGATGATCCGTGAAAAAAAATAATTTTATCTTTTGGGTGTTAGCTTTAATAATTGCAATATTAAGGCGGGCAGCTCTGGAAGAGTAGATATTAAATGAGTCTTCCAAGGATATCAAGTAAAAATGAAATTCATATCAGTCTGGTATGATTGATTAAGGGTAGCATTATAAATGGAAAGTGGGCTAGTGGAATAATTTTTGCCTGTTTCAGCTATGTTGCAGGCAGATGATGAAGATGACCTTCTGGAGGAGAGAATGAGAAGTCCCTTTGGCTCTTCTTTCAGGACGTTCAATGCAACAGATTATAAACCAATAGGTGAGAGCAAAGGAGGAGCAGGCAGCTTGGCCTGTGGATTGGAAGGTTCTGCTGGATAACGCTCGCTTCTTCCTCCCTCTTGGCATGCAGCAGGATCAGCTCTGCTGTGACACGATCGAGGCACAAGGGTTGTGTTTAACACTGAAATAGGCTAATCTATAATGTCTTTTCAGTGTGGGATTTCCTTGCTTGCTGGAAAAGCTGCTAGTCAGCTGTTCTGGCTTTGTTTTCTTTTCTCCTTCCTAAGTAGGATGTAATCTAAGATAGTAGGTCATTTGGCCAAGGTGTCATTAATCATGTTTCATGAGGGCCTTTTTCATTTTCACTTTGTTTTCCTATTCCCTTTAGCTTTATCCAATTCTGCCAACTCAGAATGCTGTCACTCTGGCCTCCAGTTTGCAGCGCTCTTGGAGAGCTGAGCTAATTGCTATAACAGATATAAACAGATGTGGCTTCTGCTGTTGAAATGAAACACAGCTCCTCACTCAGTCCCCTAGTTGCCACCTACCCTAGAAGATTATCTGTTGTTTACAGTACTTGAGAGAAGCTGCTAAATGTATTATCAAGGGAGGAGGCACTGTGGAAACCAGATTAAGAAGTTATCAGGTTATTTTTATGACAGTCTCCAACACTTTTGTAGCTTTTTGCCTTTTTTTTCCCCAAGTTGACTTCCATTCAGATGTTTTCACTTTTATTTCAACTGTTGCTACTTTTTGCATCATTTTAGGGTCTGCTTTTAAACATGTATTGTTAGATCTTTTATTAAGTGTTAAATACCTGCAGTTAACCACCAAGTTTGTGTTTTCTAGCTACCATAGATGTAAAACGGAATATCTTTGACTTGTGCACGGACAGCAAGGATTGCTATCTGGCTGTTATTGAGGTAAAGGCGCTAAGAATAAATGCTGCTTCTCATGGCTGTGGTCTGAGAGCAATGCTTTTTGGTTTCTGAAAGCCTTCAGAACATGATTCTGGAGTTCCTGCTGTTAAATTCATATTTTATGCAGTGGTGTTACCCAGTAAAGGTGCTCTTAGTTGCTCGCTGTCCACCTGCAGCTTTGGCCTAAAAACACTTGCTTTTCTGTCTCTGAGCCGACAGACCCCAGAACCCATTTAGCTCCCTTCTTCAAACGCTTATCACTCTAGAATAAATTTCCTACAGAAGATGTTTTTTCCTTGTAAGCTTAGAGAAATGCATTTTTTTCTGATTTATACAGACAACTTGCTTTTGAAATTGGTATTATAGCAAATACATGGGAAATACAATCTTTCCGGGGCTTCCCATAGATCCTTTTTTCTGAATCTCTCATAAAATTCTTTTTTTCACTTGTCTTCCTAGCAATGTTTTCCCAGGAGCTAAGGATTTGGAGCAAGAAATACCAAGTGAAAAAATTGGTTTGTTAGGAGGGAAGTTAGATGCAACTAATGTATCTACTTCCCTGACTGATGAAATGTTCTGCTGTAGTGACTCTCTTAAAATCCTGTAAGCATAATATTCTGCAAACCACTAGACCCGTGGTCTTTACAGACCTAAAAAAGCAAGTCAAGAATTTGCAGTAAGACAGGCTTCTCTTTTATATACTAAAATTGGGCTGGGTAAGGTGGTGAGGCCAAAATGCACAAACTTGCTCTTACAGGAACCCCTGGAAATGCTGAGAAACATTTCTATAAAATGATTCCCTCCCCAGCAGTCAGATCATGTTTGTACCTACAGTAGCTGCAATTGCTCTGCAGGGCATGCCAAAGAATTGGGCTGTCTTGTTGGTTTGGGCACTTAATGCCCAAAGATGTATTAAAGATCCAGTAAAGATTTAAAATCTATTAGTAAGAGTGTAAGAGAACCAGAAAGCAAGTATTTATATCACTGCTGGGGCCTGAAGCTGAAAGAGTCACCATCTTTCAGTGCTAATGGTGCTGCTGTTAGCAAATGGGGAAAGAAAAGTTAAAAGTGGAGTGGTTTTTTTTGGTAATGTTTTAGTAATTGAGATCAGGCACATCCTTGAATGTGACTGTAGAACTTTGTGGTGGGCTGGCTGCTATATTGTGGGCATTTTCCCTTCAGAACCAAGGGAGCATGGATGCCATGAACATGGACACGGTTTGCAGGCTATATGAAGTGGGCAGACAGCGCTTGGCAGAAGATGAAGAAGATGAAGAGGAAGATCAGGTGAGAAATACAGCATAAACTTAGTTGTTGAAGACTAGCTGTTATTCGTATACACATAGGAGGCTTTGTGTATTTATTACTATGTACTTATTAGCCCTAAGCTGCAGAGGCCTTGTTTGGTCTCCCTTAATGCGTAGCAGATCATTTTGCATGTAGTGTGATTTATGACTTATCTGTGCAGGAAACAGAGTATACAGTAATAGTGCACTGTAAACCGACATGCTATGTTATAATTCACTTATTAATTTCTCTAAATTTCTACTCTGATCAGAAACCTTGCTAATTGCTCTGCTTATTTCTCAAGATATTTTAACACCAACTGCAGCCAGTGGTGTTTGGGGTGGGGGTGGGATATTTTTTCAATTTAAGTATGTGAAATGTTCATCCTTTCACTTAACTTGTCACTAGTTTCTAAATGAGATGTAGCTTGTGATTTAGTGCAGTGAAACTGCACAGTACTTCTACTAGAGCAGAATGTTTTACGAGGTTTTAAGCAAGCTGCCCATTTGCATGGGGATGTCTTGGTTTCAAAATCAAACCAACCATTCCAACTCTGACAACCTGCTAAAAGAGCTCCTCAGGATACAGTTGGTCCAATATACATGTGTGAGTCCAAGACAGATTTGTAGCTTTTCTGGGGTCAGGTGTTTTAGAACAGGCAAAGACTGTATGCTGCAATTCCCCAAACGTTTTTAAATGGTTTATTCTCTGCTCTCTGGTGTCTGCATTCTAGTAAAGCATATGTTTGTATTTCCTGTGGGAAAAGCTGACTTCACCTTTTTCCAGTGAATGCAAGAAGGTAATGTTTCATTTTTTTTTCCCCAGACTGTATGGAAAGCTGGACTTCTGATACTCTTTCTGTCTCTGAATCTCCTTGTTACTAGGCTAAACCTTTTACTTTCTAGCTGGGAAGACTGGACTGCAGATCCCTGGAAAGAGTAACTTTCTTTGCACTTCCTTGCTAATTGTTATAATTTTACTGTAATTCTGAAGATAAAGCAGTGGTTATGTTTTGTACACAGAGTTTGAGGGCTTTTCCTCTGAGTTACAAGGTTGCAGCTGAAGGTTCCTCCTTTGGAAATCAGCATCCACTGTATCTAGCCCTAGGTTGAGTTCAGCTTGGGATCTTTAATCTGTGTGACAAACAGAATTCCTTGAGAAGTAATGGGGAAGAAAATTCCTTTAGCTATCCTGTGCTTGCCTTAAATAGGCACTGGTTTCTATTTTTGTGTTCACTGCCAATGTTTTTTGACATCTTTTAGCCTTTTTTTTAATAAATCTTAAAGAAGAGTTTGTAAATTGAGATCTGCAGTGAGCAGTGATCAACTAGCAGCTCTCGACAGTTTTATGGTGATGCTGGTAAGTGTTGACTTCAGTGGAGATCTGTATTTGAATCAGAAATAGCACTGAATGCTGTGGTTTCGGGCTGCAAGACGAGGTGTGGAACAAAGATAAGGACCTCGTGCCCATCACATGGGATGACCTCCTGTAACGGAGGTAACTCCAGCTGTAACTTGAATATTCTTAACAAGTTTTGAGGAAAACCCGGGGAAGAATCGGACAAAGCTCTGGCCTCTGCTTGCAAACTGAGAGACCTGCTGCCAGTGTGAAATTGCTGCTCGTGGTCCCTGTTTCTGAGGGTTTTAGATGTTTCCCAGACTGTAACTTATTAAAAATGAAGCTTCTTCCAAAGAGGCGTTTCACTTCAAACAGCATTTATGAGCCCCAAATTCTATGAAATCTGTGTATATTTAGCAAAATACAAAGTTTCACTCTGGAGCAACATGGAGGAACAACAATATACAGATATGGGCCAAACTTGGTGGTCTCTCAGGCTTGCAAAATCCAGCTTTTTCTCTCCCTAGAGACATCCTGCATTGAACTGGAATGAGCAGACACTGGCGCTGAGCTCTTGGCTAAGGCCCCGCAGCATCACTTGCTTCCTGGGGAGCAGGAGTTGTGTGTGTACCTGTGCTTAAATGTATGGAGGTGCCACTTGCTCAGACACCAATTGCTCGGTCGCTTTCTGTGGCTTAGGCTTTGCAAAGCAGGGACTAACCTTGCAGACTTGCTGGAGCTTCTTGCAGATGCTCTGAAACACCTTTTGGCAAAGAGGTGTTTGCTGCTCTTTTTCCTGAAAATTGTGGGGAGCCAGCTGGGCTAATCAGCACTGATTTGATGTCACTTTGGTCAGGATTTTTAGAGCCAATGTTCATCGGATTGACCCTTATATCTTCACTCCTTGACTTGATGTGCGTGTATTTTTATATGGAGACTACAAGCAGACAAGGCCCGTGAGTGCAGGGGGTGACATTTTGGTGTAGAAAGCAACAAATACTCAACCAGGAGCCCGTTTCCTTAGTTAAGCCTTGCTTGGGAGTCACGTGCTGAACAAAATCACTCTGAAATTGTGCTTGAGACGGGTGGATTGCAGGGCAAAATACCTGCCCAGCAGTTGTGATATCTGGGGATATCAGTTCTGATGAATATCTGCTGGTAGCTCTGCAGCAGCCTTCTGAAAAGCAAATGATTTGGAGTCTGTCAGACCTGGGTTTAGCAGCAATGCTCAGTTTATAGGTGCTTTTCAGTCCTTCCGTTAACCCGAGTTAATGACTTACTCCTCCGCTCTCCCTGCCAAAAGCACCTGATCTGTTACATAAATTACTCCCGGATTAAGCGATCAGTGAACCGGGGTAGCTCCTGTTTGGTGCTCCTGCAGAAAAACTGTGTGGTTTTCCTTGAAACACTGGAGACCAGCAGTGCTGCACGTGGATGCTGCCCTGGTTGCTGAGCAAGCCTTTGGCATCAGGTCTCTGGAGAGCTGCCTTCTCCTGGTTTTGACCAGCGTTGTGGTGTCATTGAGCCCCATGAAACCACCTCCTCTTTCATTTATACACTGCCCAAGGGTTAGATTTCACAAAAATAAGATGATTATCTGAGTTATTGGCTCACTTACTAGAGCGGAGATATTAGGGAATCAGAAAAGCCCAATACAAGGGGACTGGCTCAGGACAGAGTGGAGTCCAAGCTGGAAACGTAAGTCCAGATGACACAATATGAGGAGGGGATCATTTTCAGGCTGTGTGTTTTCCCCCTTAGTTATCATAGGGTGTTTTTTGGAGTTAGTTCTTCAAGAACTTTGTTTTTCCTCAGTGGCACATGATGTGGATGAGGTTGCATCTGTGAAGCATTTTGCTTATTGTCCTATTGGGAGATATTTAAGGTTTCAGCAGCAAAATTGTCTCCCTTCGCTGCCCTGTAAAGCGCGTCCAGCTTCTCTTGCCAGAACTGGAGAACTGGTTGAGATTCATCCTGCAGAGCCTCGGGGCTGTGTGGTGCTCATGCCTGGGGTGCAGCTGCCTTTGTGGGCTGCTTGGCAAGATTCTGGGTGGTGGGAAATGAAATTTGTGCATTTAAGGCAGTACGTTGTATTGTAACAGACGGAACATCTGGTTTGGCCAGCGTGCAGCATGGTTGTCCTCAGCTTTCTATGTGGTCTTTGTGAGCCCAGTTTATTCTTTGATTTTCTTAGAACTCTTCCCCCTTTCTGTCTGCAGCGTTTCCAGTGTGTTTGAGAACTATGAGCCCAGGTACTGTCAGCTGCTTGGCTTGCACTGTGTCATCAGGGCCACAGGTTTTCCAGGAGCTGCCCATGAAATCTGCAGGAGATGTGGTTTATCCTGAACCCCCACTTAACTGGGAACAAGCATTTTCAGATAAATGTTTCAACTGCTAATAATATAGCAATATAAATAATAAGTAATAGCAATATAAATAACTATAAGTAAATTATAAAAGTTAAATAATATAAATAATTAATACAAGTATAGTAATATAAATAATATACATAGGCTTCTTGCACAGATGAACAGGAATGTTGGAGCTCTGGCTTTTCCCAGAGAACGTATGAAAGGGATGTTTTCCTCAAAGACCTGTTTACGTGACATAAGACATACTCCAAAACAGATATTTTTGAGGAAAATGTTTTAGCAGGGTTTGCACTTGTAGCCAGATTCTTATATAGTAAGAGATGCTGCCGTTGCTACGTCAGCCTATTCTGTTGTTTCAGGATCTGGTTTCACTAGCTGTCAGATAGAGCAAACATTTTATAGTAAATTATAAGGAAATAGTAAATTATAAGGAAATTATAGTATTCCTTAATAAAACTGCTTTGGCAGAGAGAAAAGCATGGTTTGTTCCATAGCAATAAATAAATAAAATTAACTTTTGTCTAATGCATTTTCCTGGAATTCCCAGAGTAGCTGGGATGCAGGAAAATAAAACGAGCTTCTGCTGCGGCCTCAACCGAAAGGCTGAGAGAAGGGCTGGAACAAATTTCCACGTGTAGCAGGACAGCTCAGTTACCTGCCACATTTTAAAATGCCTTCACGTGCACGTGTTGTGTCGTGCAGCCAGGCAAACGGGCTTGTGTCCAAGCTCGCGTGAGACACGAGCATTTCCTGGGCAAAACAGAGGTTGGTCAATTAGATCAATGTGCCAGCCCAAGAGAGGTCCAGTTGCCCTCAAGGTTTTGTCGTGGATGCCTTTTTCGTTCACAGCAGGTAAGTGGTTACTGTTAGGCTAAACCTACTTACCTGGGACAGGAGAATAACTGCTTTTTGTTTCTCCACTCCGTTTTTGCCTCTGTGCCCCGCTGTTTGCTGTGTGTGCTGTCTCCTGTCTTGCATCTGCCCATATCTCCGTCTGCCTGCAAGCCCATGGTAAGCCTCCTTGCTTGCTACTTGTACTAACTTCTAGCCATCCCCGTTTTTCACTCTGTGACCTCGTGTCCGTGAAGAATTAGGAAATCTAACACTAAAGCAAGTAAGAAGGTACAGGTAGGAAAACCCCTGTGGTGTGAAAGACACGGATACTTCCAACTATTACTCAAATTTACCTCCAGGCAAGCTGGGACTAAGCCAAGGGGAGCAGGTAATTCAGGGAACTCCAGACTCCTGAATAAAGAGTCCTGAACTCCATACGTACCTGACTTCCTAGATGGGCATATTACTATTTTTAAGCTTTTTATTTGTCCCCACTGCCTATTGTTCTGGGGGTGCTGAGAGGTGGGTGGAGGAGGAAGCTGCATGGAAGCTCTCCATGACCGAGAGGCAGATGTGCTCTCTCCTGGGAGCCGCTTAGCCAAGGAGCAGAAGCTGCTAATGTGCTTCCCAGATGCTGCTTCGGAAGCAAAGGGAGGAATTGTCAGGAGATAAGGCAAGAATTGTGTGTGGAGAAGGAGAAGTTACTGGAAGAGGGAGAGACATAGTCCTCTCCCCTAATAAAAATGCTCTGGTATCTGATAAACTGGTATTTGAGGAGAAATACTTCCTTTTATGAAGGCCCAGCCCTTTCCTGTGTCAGGAAAAAAGGTAGCACTTAAAATAATATTCTTGCTTTGGAAGAGACTAGTTCACTAAAAATGTTTGCCTCTTGTCTATGAGAAATTGGGGAGAGGAGGAAGCTTTCTTTCTTGAGAAAGAGTGGAAAAGTTTTACGTTTGGTTAACTATTTTATAGGTCAAGAAAAGGAGGCCAGACAGAGGCCAGACCCCCCCACCAGTACCAAGAGCAGGAGCAGAGGCCATTGGGCAGGCAACTAGGGACATAATAAATATTTCTTTTGGACTTTGACCTCAAGTGGAGGAAGGAAAAATAAGTCAATGAATTAGGCAAAAAGATGAAGCTTTTCTGGTAACAGCCAAAGCAGTGGCAGATGATTTAAGAAAAATAATAGGTTTGTAATCCTTACCTCAGTTTGGAGACTTAAGGTCCCTAATATTGCCAGAAAAGCCCCATGGGATCTTGTTTTGGCAACTGACACACGACCGAATTGTGAATTTGAGAGACTTCGTAATATTCGGTCAAGTAGTGTTCAGTTTGGTCCGTGTAGTCACAAAAATAATTTTGGGGGGATTCAAGAAATGAGATGTTAGAGCTTCAGAAGTCTAATAGTGCTTATAAAGTAAGCTGGTGTGTCCTCATTGTAGCTTTCTTTCCACTGTGTGCAAGTGAGCAAAGACTGAAAACCGTTCCAAAAGCATCATGAGAACTTAGCCTGTAACAAGGCAGAGTGCAAAGTCATTTGGTGGGTTTTTTTAGCAAAAAAAATTATCAAGCAGAAGGAGAAATTCTGGTCTCTTCTGTAGCCTTGTGCCAGGGCAGGTTAGTATTGACCTGCAGTGCTGTTTGCTCAATACCCTGAAATGAAACTATTAAACAGTGCAGAAATAGGCTAAAATCAAACACTTGAAGAAATTCTGACTTAATATATTATGTTTGTATCAGGGTGTGAGAGGTTGGAGTTTGCTGGACCTTTCAGTGTCTTGTTAAGAGATGAACACCACGGAGTAGCCGAGTCTTTGGCTGCTTTATTAAGGTAGAAACACTGATTAAGTGTCAAGTATCAAAGACGTATGCTAGCCAAAAAGACAAATTTATGAATTTTGTACGTGCCAGACAAGCAGGTAAAACAGACTTTCTTACTATTTTCTCTAAGTGCATCCCAGTGTGCATGAGAGGATGAGATGGAGGAGCAAATGGTGCTCCGGTACTACCCTTGTGCCATCTGCAGCTGTAAAGCAGTTGCCCTCAGAGAGGGAAGACATGGAGTATCCTGTAAGGAAGCAGAGAAGGGGTGTGGGGGCTCCAGGAACAGGTCAAAGTTTCCAATTTGTGTTTTAATTCTTCATTTTTCCTTAGTAGGACTGCAGTGTTTGCCCCAAACTCTTGGGGGCTGTGGCTGAGTTAGGTAGGGCCTAAGGCACCATCCAGCTACGGTTTGGGGTGTTTTTCCCATCCATGCGCCCTTTGGGACATTGCACAGGAGTTTCTTCGGCTCATTTTTCCCTGGAGTCCCCAGGGAAGGTGAGCCCAGACCGAACTTCGCATCCGTGTCCCTTGCACAAGGCAGTTGTGGCATCGGAGGACAATACTGACCATGTGCAGAAGTTAATGCTGAGTTAATTTGCCTCTTGCTTAGCAGAAGCACCATAACTTACTGGTTTCTGTTCCCATTCCTTAAAAATGGGTGGATTTCTCCATGATGAGGATGGTTCTCTGGTTGTGGTCTAGGTCCCACACGCAGGTCACTTAGAACCAGCCGTGTGCGGATTGTGCAGCTCTTCACACTGCTTCTCTCTGCTTTCCCGAGGACAGGTATAGTTTATATCTCGTCTTGCCCTTCTCAGGTTTGTAAGCGACTGTGTTTTGGTTTTAATCAAGTGCTTCAAATCCATTAATTAAACCATGAAGGCAAAAAGTACCGCGCATCGTTTCGGTTTGCTGGTATATTTGTGTTTTCATAAAAAGCTTTTGTTTGCTGGTTGATCTAATCCTCCAAAGCTAATTTTAAGTGTGCAATTTCTGCATAACTTGGTTCTTACCAGCCAGAAGTTGTCTTTGTACAAATGTCTTTCATTTCATCCCGTATTTGAAGGGTGTGATGCTGCAGTGTCTGGCTTGCCTTAAGCTTGAATGAAAGCGGTAGTAAAAACACTACTTCATTTTGTAATAAATGCATTAAATATGCATCACAATCAAATTTAGTGACGTTCTTCTGACATAATTTCAAGCCATTGTGGCTAGATGTTTGGAAAAGTGGTTTTGGGAATCCCACAGGTGTGGAAGCAAGGTAAGTACCTGACTATTTTGGAGCTGTTTAAGTGAGAATTACCTGAACTCTTAATGATTCTGCCAGATCATATATGTTTTCTTAAAGTCTGAAGTTGTCTCTGCATCTCAAGACACTGTAAAATTTGGCTTCCTTTTCTTCCAGGTTCTTTAAATATATTGATCACTTCACTTCTAGTTTCTGGGTTGTTCAGAGACTTTAAAAGAAAAATAAACTCTACTGCCTGCTCTGTTTTTAATCGGATTGTTAGCTCTGAGCAGAATTGTGGAGTTTAAGACCCTGGTCTCTCTGCTGATACTCCCTCCACAGAACAAAAGCAGAAGTTATTAAGACAAAATTAGGCTCAAGAACAGCAGAAGAGCTTTATTTGCTTTCAGTAGCTCGTTAGAAGGGAAGAAAATTTTACACAATATGGCACTGCTGTTGGAGCTGCAGGTGGAAGTTATTTCCTCTCTGTGCATATACCGTGCAAAAAGCAGTGTCCTTTGAGGACTCTTAATTCAGCAGTTGGGTAAAAGGTTTGTAATTGACCTTAATACAGGTTGCTTTAACTTTACACTGTTTTCGGAAGGACATCCATGGAGCAAGCTGGTGTTTTGCTCGTTAATAATCCTTATTTGACATAGCCAGGCCCTTGTGGTCACTAGGGGAGGTTTGGCAGCCTTTCCTCAGGGTGGCAGAACAAAAGGGCTTGCTGGGCTCTTTGGCATGCCCTGCTGCTTTTGCCTATGACAGATGCTGAATATTTGTGGTTTGGACTTTTTTTTTTTTGAACCTTGATTAAAGAAAAGAGTGTGGGGGGAACGAACGTATGGTTAGTTCTTCTCTTCCACAGAATGACAGAATGGTTAAGCTTGGAAGGGACCTCTGGAGATCATCTAGATCTGACAACGTAAGAGTGTAAGCCACGGTGTAGGAGTGCAGTGAGCTCAAGGGTTGTGCTCAACCTTCTAGAGGAGCTTAGAAACCCATCAGACAGCTTCATAATTCTGCACCATGTGTTCCCTCTCCAGGTGAAGGGGCACTTAGGGCTCAATGGGAGAGTGTCCAACAGGAGCAAAGGGCTGGGAGGAGCCGGGCAGGGGTGGTGGAAGGGACTCTGCATTCAGTCTCTCCTGCTAGACACAGACATCTGGATAAGAAATTCCATCCATTTACTGAATTCAGTTTCTTAGGGTTTGATAGTAGGAAAAAAGAAGACCCAGGTAAATGTTGAAGCTGAGATTGCTGAGTTCTGTGATCTAGGCTTAGTTTTTCGTGGATTGATAGAGGAAACGCAGAATGATTGAGTTTTGGAGGGATCTTTAGAAATCATCTAGTCCAATGCCCCCCATGTTGCTCAGGTAGGGACACGTTGCCCAGGGCCCTGTCCAGGTGGCTTTTGAGCATCTCCAGGGATGGAGCGTCCACTGCCTCCCAGGGCAGCTTGTTCCTTCACCCTCACAGTGAAGTATTTTTTTGATATTCAGACAGAACTTCTCGTATTTCATCCAGGTTACTGAGGAAGCTGAACAACACTGGACCCATGATTTCCCCCAGGGGAACCCTGCTAGCTACAGGTCTCCAGCTAGACTTTGTGCTGATGATGACAGCCCTCTGAGCTCTGCCATCCAGCCTATCCTTAATCCACCTCCTTGCTCATCTAGCCCCTAATCCGTCAATTTGACCGGGTTGATGGTGCAGGATACAGTGTGGAAATCAGTATCTTTCCCAACATCTGAGTTGGCAGCTAAGCCAGGATGACTGAGAGCACGAACATCCATGCCACGTGTGCTCTTTGATGCGAGATAAAGGTTTTGGCATGGTTGAAGCAAGCAGTTTATATGAGATTGGCAGCTTAGCCTGGGTTGCAGGGTTTTACGGCGTGTCCTTCTCCAGAGCAGGTTTCGCTGACGCTTGTTCATGGCTAGGAAAGGAGCTTGAGCTAATGGTGTTTGTGCTACACCTGCCTCGCACAGACAAGACTCTGCAGGCCTGGAGATGAATCCAGGATGCCCCATGTCCATAGGTGTGGAGAGGAAGTGTAATAATAGAAGAATAGGTGACGTGGGCGTGGGGAGAAGCGAGAGCTAGCGGTCTGCTTGCTTCAACTCTCCTCCTTCCCTTCTGCATTTGTGTTCATGGCCGCAATGGGCTCTTTGTGTCCTCTCTGCAGGAGGAGGAGGAGCAGGAGGAGGAGGATGATGACGAAGATGACGATGATACGGATGACCTCGATGAGCTGGATACAGACCAGCTGCTGGAAGCTGAGCTGGAGGAGGACGAGAACAACGAGAACGCTGGTGAGGACGGCGAGAACGATTTCTCTCCCTCTGACGATGAGGAGCTGGCCAACCTTCTGGAAGAGGGAGATGAGGGTGAAGACGAAGACTCTGATGCTGATGAGGAAGTCGAGCTGATTCTTGGAGACAGTAAGTGCGAACGCCGAGCTTGGTGCCTGGAGGGGACCTCCGTGTAGTGGCAGCTGAGCATGTGGACCAGCAGACATGACATTCCCTCCTCCTTGGTATGGAAGGCCCAAATTCCCATGCTTGTTCCCTTGATGTCTCTCAATCTATTGGTAAAACAGCTCTGATCTGAGGGGGAAAAACAACCTCCCATGAGTTCTGGGAAGGCAGGTTCTTCCCATCACGTGCTCCCAGATGCAGGTGTGAGTTAAAGGCAGACTGGGAAACCTGCAGGTAAAGAAGCCTGGTGTAAATGTTACTATCCCTGCTTGTTAAGGGCCCACTGGCTAAACTGCTGCATCACCTCCCTTCCCTGTGTCCCTTTATACCCTTAAGGGCAGTGAAGCCGCCTTTCTTTTTTCTTCCTCCTCCTGTGATGCCATTCTTTCTCTTTTTTTTTTCAGTTACTTTAAATGCAGAGCTGTCATGGTGTTTCCAACTTTGCCTTCCTTTTACCACACTGTTCTGTTGTTAATGTAACTTTAGGGGGTTAAAAATGGAGAGAAAAAACGGGGCAGGCTGGAAAAATTAACAAGGAGTGTGTGTGTTTGTGTGTGTGTGTCCCCTGCTCGTTGTGAAATGGCCACCTCTCTGCACCCTTTTTGGACAGGACAACTTGAGCAGAACTTCTGATACCCCTGGGGAGCTGCAGCCAAAGCATCTTCTGGCTGTGAGGCCACCTGACAGAAAAGAAATGGGACCTTGCAAGCAAGGAGGGCAGCTCTGCCAGGCTCGTGTATGCCCAGCTCCCTGCACGTGGGTTTTTCAGGGGGCTTTTGTGGCTTTCCTATCTGAACCCCCTTCATCTGTCTTGCTTCTCTTCCCCCTCTTGATGTGTTTTGCTGTGACTTCCATAAGCTACAGCGGGTCTACAGGGTAGCTCAAGGACCAGCTGAAGGAGGGAAGCGAGTGGCTTTGGATCCTCCTGCTTTCTAGGAGGCTTTGTTTCCTCCTCAGGAACCAGCCACAGAGAAGATCTTAAGTGTGAATTTGCCTTCCCCCTCCTCTGTCACCGCGTTGGGTAGGTCTGGGAGCCCTGGAGCCCCTCGACGTCGCTCCCTTGCCCACTAACACCGGCTCCTGCCACCTCTGAAGCAGCGGGGCTGCAGTTGCTCTTCCAGTGCTGCTTGTCCGTGAGGAGATACCAGGCTCTGAACCAGGCTGGCTCCAGAAGTGGGTGCATCCGAGCACAGGTGCCCGCTCTCGGCCGCTTCCTCTTGGAGATCCAAGTGCTTCCAAACAACTTTCAAGCAAAAGGCCCCCAGGAAGGGCACGTCCCAGGCTCCCTTGGTTTTTCTCTCTGCGGCCTTTGGTTTTTCTCTCTGTGCTTGAGGGATCTCAGTGGAGCTGGGGGAAAGGCTTTGTGCCCTCTGCTCGCCTATGACTTTCTTCCTTTTTCAAGGAGAGGCCTCAAGCAGGGGCTGAACCTTCCTGAAGGGCTGCCCGCCCTGGAGAGGCATTTTAGCAAGGCAGTCAAACTGAGATGGCTGAGGGGAAATCTTGTCTTTTTCTTCTTCTTCTCAACTGTTTTTAACACCTAGTTAAGTGCAGCATCTAATGAGAGCCCTCCAGAAAAAGAGCCCTCGTCACCCAAGGTAAGGCAGGAGCCGCCGGAGCCGCTGCCGCCTCCGTGGTGCTCACCGGAGCCGGGTGGGATTTCGGCATCCCATTAAAAAGTAGCTGTGTGTTTGTGTGTGTGGTTACCCCTGGCAAGTCCTCTCCTGCTTCCACCCTCTATATTGCAAAGGAGAACCCCAGGGAGATCCCAGTTTTCACAGTCACAGGTCACCTTTAACTAAAACTGCTGCAGCAGGGTTGCCAGAGGAAGGTGCCACTCGTGAGCACTGGGCTCAGGGATGGATCCCGTTGGAGAGGAGCACCAGGCTAGAGAGAACCTCACGCTGGGAAGCTCTGGGTGCCCAGGGAAGCAGCTGTAGGGAACGGGCCCTGAGGACGTTGCCCAGAGGCTGCAGGTCACCACACCAGGTTGGAGGAACTGTCAGGCCTGCGTTGGGAACGGTGTTCCTGGGACTGCTGTGCCTGGGAACAGCGTTTCCTGGAGAGCTGTTGCGTGTGGCCGGGCATGATGAAACTTGGGAGCTGCCGCCCGTGTCCTCCCCGGCTTGTCCCAGGGAGCTGCTCCCGCTGCCGTGTGCGCTGCCCCGGGGAGCGCTCGGGGCCGCTTTGCCGACGGCTCCCGCTGGACGCGGTGCCGGTGCCGGGAGCCGCCGGGCGCCCCCGTAACCCGCGTGTCTCCTTGCAGCCGACAGCTCGGACAACTCGGACCTGGAGGACGACATCATCCTGTCGCTGAACGAGTGAGGAGGAGCGGCAGCCACGCAGGGAGGAAGGCGGCGCCGCTTCCCGCCGAGCCTGTTGGGAAGGGATCCCGAGCGCCCCGACCCCGCTCCTCCGGCGCAACCTGCGGAGCTCCAGCCCATCCACTCTGTTGCTTTGAGTCATTCTGAGGCTCAGGGCCAAGCCCAACGCTCTCCAATAAAGAGACCTGGGGTTAGGCCTCTTATTATTATTTTTTTTCTTTCTCTCTGCCTTTTTTTTTTTTTTTTTCATTTTTTATTTTAGGCTGAGATGACTCTCCTCTTCAAGGAAACTTCTGGAGATATTTCACAGTATATTTTCTTTGTATAAAGTTCTTTCCTAAAGAACAGAAATAGTTTTATATAAAAAAAAAAAAAAAAAAAAAAGAAAAAAGAGGAAAAAAAAAAGGCAGGTGTTCTAGTAAAGAGGGGATGAACTTTGTATTCCTGTAGTACCTTGTTACCTTGGGGTAGGCTTGGGGGAGAAAAGTTGTTTAAAACTAAAAAAACAAAGGAAAAAAAAGAAAAACAAAAAGAAAAAGGCATTTTTATGCAACAACTCAATGAAATAAGAGGATCATGATTTCTAAGATTGTGGAGGAGTGAGAATATTTTTATTTTAAATATGCTTTATTTTTAAAGGCAAAGCAGCCGCAGGAGGGCAGGCGAGAGCCGTGGCCCTGGCGCCCTTGGGTGCCTGAAGCCGCTGCCCCGCGCGGAGCCGCCTGGGCCCCGGGAAGCTGGGATTTGAACCCTCTTTCTCCCCCTGCCCCTTTTGTGGTTCCAGTTTTTTAAATCTTTATTTTTTTTTTTCCCCTCCTTCTTCCTTTTGCCCTCTGTGTGGAAACAGCAACTTGAAGGCCTATTTTTTTTTTTCTTTAATGTAAAGTGTATTTATTAAAAAATGAAATACAAGTCCCGTGTCCGTCTGTGGCCGGAGCCGGCTGCTCCTGGCCGCCCTGTCCCCGCGGGGCGGCAGCCAGGGGCAGCGGCTGCAAGGAGGGCGGCAGGAAGGGCCGGGGCGGCCGCCGTTCCTCCTCCCGCCCCGTGTTGGGCGCTCCGGCCTCTTCCTTGCTCTTCCCGCCTCCCCGAGGGCAGCTTTGGGGGCGAGGGCAGGTTTTGGTTTCGTGATGGGAGTCTGGGCCGCTGCTCCTGTTCCCCTGCGACGAGCGGCCCGGCCCTGCGTTTTCCCTCCTCCCAAGGAGGTTTCGCGCTCCCTCAGGCTGAGGGAGGAGGGGGCCTGGACCCCTCAACCCCCTCCGTCCCCCCTGCCGTTTGGGGGCCATCCCCTCTCCTGGTTTTGTTGCCCTCTTTCTCTTTCGGCCCCTTTTGGAGCAGGGCCTGAGGTGGAGCCGGGCCCTGGCGGCCTCTCCATCCTCAGCTCCGCTAAAGCTCGAGGTTTCATTAATGGGGGAGCAGAAGGTGCTTCCTTGTGGGAACCCAGAGGAGGTTCCAGATTCCTACAAGGTTCCCTGGAACCTCCTACAAGGTTCCCTGGAACCTCCTCCAGGTTCCCACCAGGAATCACCTCCTGCTCCGCCATTAATGCGGGAGCATCGCATCCGCTTGGTGCCCTCGCTCAGAGCTGGCCTTTGGGACCCCGAGGCTCAAGCTCGGGTCGGGAGCCCCTTAGGGTGCTGCGCTTCCTGCAGCCCTCACGCGTGGCGCCGCTTCGAGGAGCGGCCGGGAAGGCGGGTAGGGCGGGAGCGGGGCCCAGGGCGGCCTCTGCGTCGCCCCCGCCGCCATCCGGGCCCTCCGGAGGGAAGGGAGGGCCGAGGGCGCCCGCGGAGGGTGCGATGCTTAAGTGGGTGTTTGTAGCCGGTTCCCTGGCCCTCATGGGGAGGGTTCCCCGACTTAAACTCACAAGATGGAAACAAAATGTCTGCAGGGGGGAGCTCCTTTTCATAACCTGTCCTCAGAGGGGGCGACATGTTAAACAGGGCCTGAAGGGCACGTGCTCGGGGCTCGCCTTCCAGGTTCCCCCCTCACGGCGGTGGCCACCATCACCCTCTGGCCCTGCTCCCTGCCACAGTGACACGGGCTGAAAGACCCTCCCCATAGTGCTGCCCTCCTCACAACTCCCAGAGAGCCCCTCTTGGGGCATCCCAAATCCCAGTCTGTGTCCCCTGTGGGGACAGTGGGACCCGCTTGCAGCCACGCGTGGGGACCCCCTGGCCTGGCTGGGCTGCATCGGCACCTACGGCCGCGCTGCCAGAGGCTCCCGGCACGTGCTGGCCGTGAGGGACATGTAGCAGCACTGGTTATTAATGCCACAATCAAGGGTAGCGTTTAAGGGCAGCGTTGTTGCCCTTGGGCACCCGCGACGTGTTGCTATCAGCACGGCGTTGAATTCAGCGCCCGCTCGCACCGACGGTGTTCCCTGCTGTGAAAATACAGGGAAAATGAGAGGAGGAGAAGGGACAGCAGCGTTAGGCCCTTGGGTTTGGGTGCCACCCGCCGCCGTGCACGCAGGGTGACGGGGGCTTCGGCGGTGCCACACACGCGGCCAGAGCAACGCGCCGCCGAGAGCAAAAGGAAAACCCTGCACAGGTAAGGAAACACGTGTTTTATTCCCAAACTTTTCTCCATAGGCCTCCTAAAAAAGAAACCGTACAGGTACCCTTTAAAAAGAAAAAAATCAGCACACGAAACAGGGTGGATTTTCCCTCCGATTTGACCGTGTTCCCATATCCGTGAGCTGCTCAGCAGGCAGATGATGTCCTGGCTTCACCCCAGAGCACGGCAGTGAGCGGAGGGGCTGGGAGCTCCCCGTTTCAGGAAGCATCAGCCGTCCCGCGCTCAGCGACGGGGCCAGCAGCCCCGCGGCCACTGCTCACCTCGCTTTATGAGCCCGCAAAGCAAGTTTTAACTTGAGCAAAAAGATTTTTTTGCATTTTTTTTCCCCTCCTTTCAATAAAGGGTCTCGCATAGTGCAACGTGATCGGCTAGTGCTGATCCCCTCCGGTTCGCTGAGCGCCCGTCACTTGCTTGGCCACATCCCATATGACCAACAAGGGGATCCGGCCCAATACTCTTTTTAAATCCTGATTTTTTTTTTTTTCCTTTTTGCAAAGACCAGGCACATCGAGTCCCCAAGTCCCGTATTACTATTTTTAACTAGCTGACACATACACTGGGTGCTCTTCAACCTCAGAGAAATGACAACGGTTGCCTGCTTGGGAGGGATTGGGGGCTTTTTTTTCTTTTTCTTCCAGGTATTAGCCACAATTTTTGTTAGCAACCAACATTGTTTAAACCTGCTCCAGGGTTTAAACCCACTCCCGGTCTCCAGTGGGATTTCCTTCCTCGGGAGCCGCCATCCTCCAGAGAAGGAGAACTACCAGGACAGCCTGGAGCCTCCCGACTTGGTGCCAACCTTTTGGACTCTCCCGTGTCCCTCCCACCTTGCGCGACACCCCGGGAGAAGCCGGGAGAAGCCCAGGAGAATCGGGAGAGCCTGGGAGAAGCCCGGGAAGCGCAAGAACTCGGATACCGCACAAGTTTAGAAATCCATCAGTGAACAAGGCTTTACTGACAACTTTTCATACAGTTAAAAAATAAAAATACAGAACACAGCGGACAGTGTCACATATTAAAAACGAATAAAATGGGCTCTATTTAAATGGTATTAAAATTAATTAGGAACTAAAAATCTCCCCGCTTCGGCCGAGAGCTTTGGAGCCTCCGCCGAAACGGTCGGCCTGAAAAAACCAACCGGGCTGTCGTGACACACAAAGAAAACATGGACTTGGGGGGGGGAAAAGAAAAGACAGTGTGGGCTAGGCAGTGTCTTTGACTATAACTATCACCATATGTTCCTCCTCCAGCTTCCCCAAGGTCCGTAGTGCCGACTGGAGGTACTGCTGCGAGAAGTCGCACGGGGGGAAGGCGTAGAGCATGCCTGTGCTGTCTCTGCCCTTGGCGCCTCCCACGGGCAGGCTGATCACGCCAGCAGCCTGCTTCTGTTTCAAGTAGGACACCAGGTTCCTGAGCAGCCGCCGCTGCAGGCCGGGCTCGACGGCGGCCGCCGCGGCGCCC
>VZSG01001019.1:2978-23726 GCA_013398315.1 Nothoprocta pentlandii
CGCTCGCTGTGTGCCAGATGACGGGCCTGGACGTGGAGAAGGACCAGATCCTGGAGATGGCGTGTCTCATCACGGACTGCGACCTCAACGTGCTGGCCGAGGTGAGGCGGGCGCGCGCGGGGCCGCGCACGCCGCTCCGCTGCGCCGCGCCGCGCGCCGCTCACGCGTGCCGTCCCACGGCAGGGCCCGCACCTCATCATCAAGCAGCCCGACGAGCTCCTGGACGGCATGTCCGAGTGGTGCAAGGAGCACCACGGCAAGGTAGGGACACGCGCGCGTCGCCTCCGCGCGCAGCGGCAGCCCGCGGCACGGGCCGCTGCTCGGCAAACTTACCGCAGCGCTGGTTCTGTTCCCTAGGCCGCCTTGGCGCTGCAAACCTGGCTTATCTCTTGCACAAAGCCTTGCCTTTCGCAGGGCGAGATTCTGTTTTGTTTTTTAATCCCCTTTAGTCAGCAAGGAAAGCTGCCTCCTTCCCAGTAGCCAAGGAGCGAGTGGATTTTGCACTCCCTGGTTATGAACTGAAATTCAGGGTAGCTTCCAATTAAGCGTCCAGTGAAGTTTTAAGCCTTCTGTAGACCCCCTGCCTCCTCCAGGGCCCCTGGCTCTCCCTGGCAAAGATTAGCCAGAGCTACCCAGGGGAAATGAGCAGAGTTCCCACAGCAAAGACGCTGCCTCCTCCTCCTCCCCCAAGCGCTCGTGCTCCTCTCATGCTCTCAGGCAGTGTTCTCAGGGCTGATCTTCTGCTGTCAAGTGTCTCTGCAAATGTCCTTCATGGGCATTCGTGTCTGATTTATGGCTCTTTCTTGCAGTCTGGCCTGACCAAGGCCGTGAAGGAGAGCAAAATTTCGTTGCAGCAGGCGGAGTACGAGTTCCTGTCCTTCGTCCGGCAGCAGACACCGCCTGGGCTCTGCCCTCTTGCAGGTAAAAGAGGCGCTTTCCTAACCCAAACATGAGCATCCCTGCTGCAGGGCCCACCTGGACGCGCACGGGCCTCTTCATAGGCGAGGCCAGGGCGCTTTCCTTTCCTGCACCCAGATCTAGTTTGTGCAGCACCCGGGCTGTTTGCCGAGGAAGGGTCGGTCACGGTACTGCCGCTCTGCAAACCCAACGGCTCGTCTGTGCAGGAAATTCAGCCGCTCTTTGCCATTGCTGGTTCCCTGCCGGGTTATAGCGGGGCTGGGGAGGGAAGTGCTGACAGCAGCCTGGCTGCATGGAGTGACCACGCGCTCTTGGGAGCGCGGCGGTGTCCGCACCGATACCTGTGTGCACTCGGTGCAACACCACACCTTTGGGGGACGCTTTGGTAATTAATTACCTGCCTGGCAGCGGTTTTAGGACTAGTAGCTGAAGGGCTGAATGGGAGGATGAGGCACTTGGAGCAAATCTGCTCCTGGAATGAAGATCCAACAAGACTGCGCGGTGCTCACGTTTACCAGAGCGCAGGGTACATGAGCTGCTTGTGAGCAGCTCCTTACACCCTGTGATCTCTCCTCAGCTGCCGTAGCCCGTTTCTAGTTCAGGTGTCGCTCACGGTACCTCGGTACTGTCTTTGAAGAAGTGTCGTGTTCTGCGTCTCCGCAGGTAACTCTGTTCACGCAGATAAGAAATTCCTTGACAAGTACATGCCTCAGTTCATGAGGCACCTGCATTACCGCATCATTGATGTGAGCACTGTCAAAGAGCTCTGCAGGTGAGCGTTCCTCCCACGACGTCGGCGCTGCTGTGCGGCGCGAGCGCAGCCCGCGGGGGCTCTGCTGCCTGGGGCGGTGCTGCAGTGTCGCTCTCCTCCTCTCACAGCTGCCGTTTCTTCCCCTTGCAGACGCTGGTACCCGGAGGAATATGAATTTGCACCAAAGAAGGCAGCCTCGCACAGGTGAGGCCTCCAGCTGCCCGGTGGGGCGGCCGCGGCACGGGCCCCTGGCAGAGCCTGCCTGGAACTGGGGTGGCCGTTCTGTGGATGCGGGAGCACACCGGCCTTCCGGAACCCCGTCCTTCTCTTTCAGAGCGCTCGAGGACATCAGGGAAAGCATCAAAGAACTCCAGTTCTACAGAGACAGCATCTTCAAGAGGAAAGCGGAGGAAAAGAAAAGAAAACTCATAGAGAACGGAGAAAGTGATAAAAGTGCCAGCTGATCTCTCTGCTCGCAGTGCCGCCCAGCAGCCTCGACTACACGTACCTCCTGGTTCTTTTTGGTTTGCTGTTCTTTTGGGAAGCTGCGCCCTTCAGTTATCTTGTTTCCTACCCGTTATTCAAGTGCAGAGCGAAGTCTGACTTACTGCCAGTTTTCTGTTTGAGCAAGAAATCTGCCCGTTTAAGTCTCAACAGCTCCTTTGTTTCTATGTACTAGGGAAAACCTGCTGTTTGATACTCCTCTTGATCTGGTTTGAGACGCAACCTTTCGCTGCCCAATAAAACCAGTTCTGTTGACAGACGGTGTTTCCTCGCGTCCTTCCTTCAGCGTTGGCCACAAGCTTGTGCTGGTCCTGCTGCGGGGCAGGGCCCCCCTGGTGTCTCACGTCCGCGTTCTGCATCCGCAGGTGTTGGGCAGGAGGGGCCTCCTTTTGTGCCACGGCTCCGGTTAGAAGCACGCGGAGGTTGCACCTGGTGAGGCAAGGGGCTGGCGAGGGCTCTCCTCCCGCTCCGACCCTTCCCCAGCATCCCCCGCACTTGCCACCCCTCGACGTCCTGGAAGGGAGGCTCCGTGAGCCTCCTTGTCCTCCACTGAGCATTCCCGGCATTCCCGTCTGGCACGTGAGTGCCAGAGAATCCTCTTGTTGCAGAGAAGCAGCAAGACAAGGGCGCACAAGAGCTCAGGGTGTGGAGCTGAGCATGGTTGGGAAAAGATGCTGTTGTTGGTCACCGTGTCCAGCTTCACGCTCCGAGCCCTCCCCAAAGGCAAGGTCACTTTCTGTTCCAACAACACCTCCATTTCACCCCTGGCCTTTGCAATCAGACCTCTTGCATGGAACAACCACCAGCTCAGTGCAGCTAAATCACCAAAGAAAGCACCTCTAAATCCTATCCTTTATATTACGACAATGATGTTTGGCTACACGATGAGGAACGCGTTTCTCCAGCTTAACAGCCCGGGTTTTATCCAGGCTGGACAGGCAGCCATCAGCGAAGCTGCATGAACAGTCGCACGTGCTGGTTCCCCTGGCTGCAGGGCGAACGGCAGGAGCAGCGAGGGCTGCACGAGCCGCTAGAGGGAGGCACCTGCACGGCCCGCGCGGTGCTGCCGAGCCCGGCGATGCCCGACGCGCAGCCGGCCCCGGTGCGCTCCATACCTGCCCCATGCTCTGTACCTGCCCGACGCTCCCCAAGCTCCCTGTGCTCGCAGTCTCCCCTGGTCAGGGCAGGCAGCACCTGCGGGCAGCAGCGCTATTTACTCTGCATGCAACGGGCCGCACCTGCGCGCTCGCTTAGCACAGCACAGCTGACAGCCCTGTCCTGGCAGCACGCGCATCATTCTGCTGCTTTAGTTGCTTTCAGCTCTTCCGAAAGGCTTGAAATGTTTTCCTGATGCCAGCGGTCCTGCTGAGCAGCGCGTGGGCAAATGCCAGTGCCACAGACCTGTGCTCAAAGAGCCCCCATCCCACGCGACACCAAGGGGACAGACCCAGCACCGAGGCACCCCACCCTCCGACCCAAACCAGGAGGACAGCGCGCAAGGGCTTGGAAGAGCCCGACTTTCTCTATCCCTGTCCCAGGCGGAGCCTCGCTTGCCCAGAGCTGCCAAGCAGCCCACCCTGGCGCGCGGACGCGCCACTCGTCACCGCTGCAGCTCCTGCAGGCAGAGGTCAGGCTGCACCTTCCCTGCGCCGTCGCGCAGCCTCCCCTCTTCCACTCGCCATTCGGTAGCTTTCTGCCCTTGCGTTAACGTCTCTTTCTCTGGCCTACTTCCTTTTCTGCTTTTCATATTTTAATCTTTTTTTTTTTAAGAGGGTTTTATTTTCCTTGCAACTTTTTTTTTAAAAGGAAGTATGCCATCTGTGTTTATACATCTTAGGATGATGTTTATTCCTGCTTCCAAGGCAACTGCGCCGTGTAAGGGAGTTTCACCCCCTTCCCTGTACTAGGCAGCAGCTCTTCCGCCACCGCTTCGCTCCCGCGTGGAACGCAAAGACCCCAAACGTGCGGCGCGGCCCCGGCGGCCAGGGAGAGGCAGCCCCAGCGGCTGCCCTGCCGCGGGCAGGCCTGGGCACAGCCGCGGGCTGCGCTGCTCTCCTATTACAAACAAACCGCGCGGTCCGTGCAAACAGCGGCAGAAGGAGCCGCCCCGCGTCCACCGACACTGCCTGGGAGCAGCACTTCGGGAAGGGCCCCGTCCCTCCGCGAGCGGCCCCGACACGAGGAGCTACCTCTGGAGCGAGGAGCTCCTTCAAGGCTCAATCAGTGCAGCGGCTCTGATTGCAGACTTTTTGAATAACAAAATAAGATTTTGCACTTGCGGCCTCATTATTTATTCAATCAAAGTTCTTCATAAAAAATTACGAGCTGATTGAAACCGACTTGCTCGTAATGACCAGCAAAGGAGGCACGAGCGAACGCCGCGGCGGCGGCTGCCGGGAGGCCGCATGGCGCCCGCACCCGTCCCCTGCGCGCGGCAGGGAGCCCTGTCCACGCTCCCCTCAGCTCTGCCTCCCGGCTCTGTAAAAGCAAGGGGGATGTAACCGCCGCAACGCACCCCGCGGCGCTTTGCTCCTTGCCCGATTGCCGTGGGTGTGAGCCACGATGAGGATTCGTGTTTAACTGCCTCCCAAAAGCGGCGTGCGCGGCTCTGACCGGCGGCACGCGGCACCGCGGGCAGGAAGGACTGTGCCCGGCACAGCCGGAGAGGGAAGGGCGACTCCAACCCGCTCTGCGGTCAATCAGCGCTCCCTTGGCCCCAAAGAGCGAAACGCAGCAGATCTGGGGTGCAAACAGCCGCGGAAGCTGCCGCGGCGCTGCATGGGCTCCTACGTGGCACCGCACATTGGCGTGGCATGCCAGCAGCACGGCCGCCTTATATAAATAACGCTGCTGTTATATCGCCACGGTAGTTAAAAAAATTACTCCCAGGCAAATACAGACTGCGTCTGGGTTTTTCAATTTAATTTAATAAATTATCTTGGCTCCAGTAATTATTTATTTGAAATAGGAATTTGCTGAGAGGCCTCGAGTCCTTTTAATGCTACATTAATAATGTAACTGCGGATTACTGAGCGACACGAGCGCAGGGCGAGCGACAGGAGCGCGTCGCCCATTCCGAGCAGACTCCGCGCGGCCTCCCTGCCCGGGCAGCGGGAAGCGCGGTGTGCCGGAGCGTCGCACCTGGCGGTGCCGGAGCGTTGCACCCGTCCGGCCGCGCTCCCGACGGCAGTGGCAGACCTGGGCGCCGAAACAGCCGCTCCTGCTGGGGAGTCATTCCAGGCACAAAAGCCAACGTTTCTGCCACACTCTATGGAACTCCTAACTATTTATAGCTGGAGGAGAGGAGAGAACCTCCAAACATCCACTGAGCATGTATAAATACCTGCCCAAGATCATACAGGACGTGTTCAGCACGGATGGGAAGGGGATCCCTCTATCAAATCCCACAGCAGCTCCGTGTGCACGTTAATGCCAGCACTGCCTTCCCCTTCCTGAGCTCACCGCGGCGCACGGGACTCTGCAGCCCCGGAGAGGCACCGGTGTCACGAGTTTGGGCACACGAAGCCGGGGATGCAGCAGCACAGCCTAGGATGTGACACACAGCAAATAGGAGCAAGATTAAAAGGCAGATTTCGGAGGGAGCAATTGTTTTCTAAGCACGCTAATTGCTAAGTGCTCGTAAAATCTTCCCTCATAAGCTAATCTGCCATTAGACCTTTTTCTTAATGTGCCTTTAATGAACGAGCAGGGAAGATGCCGGTTTTCCCGCTTGCAAGGAGCACAGGGAAGGCCGTGGCCTGGCCGTGCCTGCAGCTCGAGCCGACAGCATGGAGCAAAGCGGAGCGGTGCTCGCAGTGCCCGCGCTCCGCTGGGCACAGAAACCTCTCACGTGCTGCCCTCCTCCTGCTTAGGATACCCTTTTCCCGGAATAACTCGCTGACAGAGGGGCTCTCAGGAGAGTGAAATCCCAGTGACACTTTGAGTGCCCCAAACGACAAAACAAGGACGTGCAAAATTGCCCTGCACGCACCTGGTCCAACACGTGTGTGGGGACCTGGCGGCACGCGGCACCCGCGCCCTGCGGACCCCGCCGGAGCGCCCACCGCCGCCGTGTCCCCTCCACGGCGCATGGCCAGGGTCTCCCTGCCGCTCCCCGCTACAGATGCCAACAGAGAGGATGAGAATCGCGGGGTCCCAGTGCTGAGGCTGATCTGCAGTGCCCTGGACACAGGGCACCCACCGGCAGGGCTGCACCAAGTGCCCCTGCGGGGAGGAGGGGATGGGGACAGCAGCGAGCGCCGCACGGGCACCGGCACAGGACACGTCCCTGCAGGGATCGCTTGTTCCACCGAGAATCACCCGTTCCCAACCTCCTTGGAGAGCTCTGGGCTTCCGTGGGCGCAAGGCAGCAGCTCCGGGCCGGTGACGGCCTTGCTGCGCGCGCGCTCCCCGCAGCTCCGCGCTGCCCACCAGCGCCCTGCACTTCCCGGCACGCTTCCCACGGGGGAGCTCCAGGACCGGCAGAGAGCCCCGTGCCCGCGGCACGCAGGGCTGCGGCCGGGCAGGGCTGCGGGCGGCCTCCATGCGCAGAGGCCTTCGCAAGGTCTGTGTGCAGAGCGGCACGAGGCTGCGGGAAGCGTGGCCGGTGCCCGGCACCCAGCGGGGCTGCAGGCGCCCTGCGATGCCGGCCAGCGCTCCGAGCGCCTCTCACCACAGGTGCTCAGAAGGATGCAGCACCGGGCACCGCTCTGCTTGCTCGCACTGCACTTCCTTCCCTGCAGTGGAGCCCCAGCAGGTCCTGTTTCATTGTTCTGCTAGAGCAGCCAAGCCGCTCTCCACCTCAGGGAAAGGGTGAAGTACGAGGAAAATTGAACGCTGGGGGAGTTTTCTGCAGAAAGGCCCTGAGCAGTGTCAGGGTCAAGCAGAACACGAGCGCAGGGAGCTGCTCTGTCAGACAAGCCCTTGTTTCAGAGGGAGCAGCAGGACCGCAAGAGAACGGCAGAGCGAGCAATAGAAGAGACCGTCTGTTGGAGGCGGGCAGCAAGCAGCGCGCTCACGCTAGGTCAGCTCGCATCTGCTGCGAAGCTGGAGTGATTCACAAATAAAATCTTTCCCCTGTGAAATGGCAGCCTGCAGTAAATGCCCTGTGTGTGCGAGGGCACAGCGGGACCGGCTGCCCTCGAGCACAAGCGTGCGCTCGCTCCCCATGCACGCGGGACCGTAGAGCCGCCCCACAGCAGCTCTGCTGCAGGAAGGGCAGGAGGAGAGGGCTGCGCTGCCCCAGGGCTGGCAGCAGCCCCGGCACGAGGGAGGGCAGCGCTCTGCAAACTTTGCAGGCGGGAAATGAGGCGCAAAGACATTAAGCGACCTGCTTAAGGTCACATGGGGAATTTGTGGCAGCGCTCGGAATTGAGCCGCCATCTCCAGGGTCCTCATCCATTTCTTTAACCGCAAGACCTTCCTTCCTCTTTCCCTTTAGAGAGCCAAGCTAAAAATAAAGCGGCCTTTCGTTTCCACTCAGCAGCATCGTGACTTTGCAGCGCGGCCGCCTGCCCTGCTCGCTGCGCGGCTGCAGCAGCACTCCAAGCCTCTCCTCTCCGCGCCGCTCCCGGCCCCTGCGGCCCCGGGAGAGGCGCAGGGAGCACGAGGCTTCACCTGCACACCCCAGCTCCACGCACGCCGGCCCTGCCCCTGCTGCCAAGCCCCACGCGCCGTGTGCGGGCGGGAGCGATGGCCGTAGTGGCCGAGCGAAGCGGCGCCGGAGCTGCGGTGCTCCGCGTCCTCGCCGCTGTTGCTGCCACTGCTCTGGAGGGGGCTCCCGAGCACCGGGCGCCGAGGACGGCGCTCCTGCTTCCTCTCAGCAACCATGTCCATGCAGCCCGTGCTGAAACGCGGCGCAGAGCCCCTGGCTTCTCTTTGGTAGTTACTTTAAGGATGCAGAACGCCTCTGGTCAAACACAGGCATTAAAGGTACATATTATCTTTACAGGTATAATCCCCTTGTTTCAAAGCAGGATGAGAATCTCCTGGAGAAACAAAGGTGGTTTCGCTCTGCCTTTGCGAGGAGAGCGGCCGTGCTGCAGCTCCAGGGCCTGCAGCAGAGCACACCCGTGTCCGTGGTGCGGAGCGTGGGCCCGGAGCCGGGAGGCGCCGCGCTCGCGGGGCGGGAAGGTGCCGGCCGCCGGCACGGAGGGCGAGCTCGGCATGTCACGTCACGTGGGCGCCGCTGTTCTGCCTGGATACTGCCAGAGGGAGAGCGCAATCCTCCCTAATCCTTTACAAGGAGGGCTTGTTCTCGCAGCTCGCGACGGTGCTGGCAGATAACCCGCGCGCAGCCCCTTGTGCTGCCGTGGCAGCACCCGCGCGTGCCCGCTGCTGCCAGGCGGCTCTGCCTGCTCTGCAGGCGCGCGGGCTTCGCTGCGCCCGGGGCAGGGACAGCGCGAGGGGCAACCAAAGGGACACCTCCCTCCTGTCTCTCCTCCGCGGGCACACCCGCCTTCAATACTTAATGCAGTCCAGGGGCTTAATAATGGATGGGAAACGTGTTTACACAGAGTTTCCCTGCGCTGCAGACGGAGAGCAGCAGCCCTCGGACCGTCCTTAGCTCCCTCGTGCCTCGGCTGCCGCGAGCTGTGCTGCTGCTCTGCAGAGCAGCCCCTCGGCACCAGCGCCGCCCTGCTCATCCCTGCTGCAGCCACGCTACGGATGCGCCGGCTCTCCTGCTGCAGCCGTGCACGGTGACGCTGCGGCGGCCCCGCGGTGGCCACGAGCTGCAGGGAGGCACCGTGGCTCCCGGGCCACGACCCTGTGGTGGTCCCTGCTCCCCAGCACAACCCAGGAGCCAGAGAAGCAGCGGCGCTCCAGCCACTTGTTTGCAGGGTGGCTCCGCTCGCCTTGCAAGGTGGTGATGGATCCGCCGGGTTCTCCGGGATTAAAACCTCATCCTGGTCTCTCCGCTCCCTCCTCCAGCAGGACAGCCAGCACAGCCAACGGCTCCTGGGTCCGGCAACGCTGACCCCGACAGAAATTCCCTTCTGCCTTAATCCTATTTGTCACCCTCAAACACCAGGATCCCCCTCGTCAAATACCTCCGGCAGCTTTTAAGAGCTCTGGGTAATTTTATAATCACCAATAATGGGAGCAGATAAACTCGGGCTAATCACATCACCGGCTCCAGAGCAGCAGGTTATCAGCGCGGGAGCTGAGGGGAGCGCGCTCGTCTTGCCCGCGCAGCGCCCAGCACCGCGCCGAGCTCCGCAGAGCGCAGAGCAGGGCATCCGCGGGCACGCTGCATCCGCTGCCCAGCAGAACAAGGCCAACGCCGCCTTCCCTAATTTTCCAGGTGCTCAAAGAGCAGAGCTGCAGTGCTCAAGGGCTGGCAGAGGGAAGCATCGCTGCTGCCGTTGCAGGCGAGGGTCCCGAGCGAGCCCTTCCCGGCGTTGCGTCCTCGGCTCAGAGCAGCGACCGCAGGACCGAGCTGCCGCCCCCTGAGGAGCTGGAACCTCAAGCCAAGGCTTCCTGCAAACTGCTCCTCTCTAATAGAGCAGCCGTAATTCCAGGCAGCAAAAGCACAGACTGTGTATTTGGGGACAATTACTTCCCAGTGCCGAGTGCCCCGGCCCGGGGCCTTGGCGGTACTGTCTCGTGTGTGTTCCCACAGCCGTGCGAACCTGTCCGTGGAGCCTGACTCCGTGATTACTTGCCCTTAGCAGGGAGCGCTGCACGGCAGCTGCTCGGGATGAGCACACGGAGCGCTCTGCCAGTCTCCTGGATACCGCGGACACACGAGCACCGCGCCCATTGCCGCGGTGAGTGCTTTGCAGGAATTATTTCAAGGCAGTAATACACATTTCAGACAGGCGACTGCGGTCTCGCAGAGCTCAAATGAAAATCAAAGGGAAATTTCACTGCAAAGGCCGATCAACAGGTATGACTTTTTAAGCTAATTAAAAGCAGATTTTTCAGAGCAAAAAGGGAAGCCAATCTACAGGAAAATCACATGCGTGCCCTCAGCTAGACAGCGTGGGCACCGAGTGTGGGGTGCATCGTGTAGTTTCCTGTCCTCCACAGAAAACCACGGCGCACCTTCCCCTTCGGAGAGCAGCCAGCGCCACGGCAGGAGGAAGAGATGAAGGAGGCCGGGGCGGTGCAAGCACGAGGGAGCTCAGCCCCCTCGCCACAGGATGCGGACCGGCTGCTCAGCCCCCCAGGCTGGGTTTGAGTGCCAGTGTCCCTTGCCTGCCATGTGGCGCTTTGGCGGGACGCTCTCCTTGCAGGGACCGGGCAGTCCCTGCACCCCTGCCAGCACCGCGTGCTCCACAGAGACCTTCCGGCCAGAAGGGACTGTGCAGAGCCTTTCATCTGCCCCTCTGCACAACGCAGGGGCCTAAAATACACACGGAGCAATTCCCCATGCCTTGCGCCCCATGCCTTCCTCCTCAGCAACTGCAGGTAGCTCTTTCACAGGGATAGCGACTGTTGATTTAAAGACTTGGCGAGCCTGCCCTGCCAGCCGCAGCTACACCGTTCTCGTGTTTTATGACCTGAGCGCTAAGTGTTTGTGCCATATTTCCAGCGCAGCTTTGCCCAACGTCCATTTCTCATCACCAGATGCCGTCCGTCTTCCCCTCTGCTGATAGGGAGCCCGGTACCCGCCGCAGTGCTCTCCTGCCCACCTGAGCTTGTCAGAGCCCCCCGGCCCCTCCTGGACACGCTGGCGGCCACCAAGGTCGCGCACGGGATGACATCCATCTTCACTGCCCACCATCTCCACCAGCGCGGCTATTGCCGGCTCCGCATTTCCAGGGGAGGAGGGAGCGCGCAGCGCCTCGAGAGGAGATTGCTCCCCAGGACAGCGGCTGAGCTCGTAATGCCGGCTAAAGTCAAGCCCTGGGGACCTCCCGCAATTTTAAGGTCCAATCAATTTTAAAATATTACTGTCTCATGCAGGCTGTGAGTCTCGGAATAGAAAACAGGCGACTCCTGCTTTATTTACAGAGAAAAAAAGCCCGTTCTCCCTTTCCTCACCCACACATTGAAATATTAATAGCGCTCGTGCACGTTGCTGTGTTAACAGCACATTTGCAGAGCCCAACCTGCACAACCTCTGCTCCAGACACGGCAGGCTCTGCTCCGAGCGCGGGAAGCCAAGCAGTGACAGACACAGGGACGGCAAGGACAAGAAATCCCCCAGAGGAAGAACTCGGGCAAGCAAAGGGCTCCACGTCTTACTGCCACGAGATGCCAGGAAGGCACCGGAGCACAAGTGGAACGAAAGCCGCAGCTCCCCCAAGACCCTGAGCGCAGCCGCGCTCCTGCGGCGGCTGCGGAGAGCCATGGAGGTGCCGGGGAACACGAGGGAATTTGCAACGCGTGCGCGCGCACTGCCTGGCTTGCAAAGGTGCCCAGGCTGCCCCGTGAAGAGACAACCGCATCCATGCAACCAGCTCCAAAGGAAGCGCCACCTGCCTCAGCTGCGGGCTCTGTAGAGGGGCTGCCTTTAACCGGGCTGGCAGAGGGAGACATCGCCCGGAGCCGCGGCTCCTGCCTCCTTATGCAGCCATTCATCCATCCCCAGCCTCAATGCGCCCTCCTTTATGAAGAATTAACTTGTTGGGGCTGATTTATGAAGACTGGCAGGCCCCTATGCTGAAGCAACGCTCTAATATGTTCATCATGAAGTTCTGTAGTTATTCCTAAAAGGGCGCATGTTAATGCTGTGCATTAAAATTCATATTTTATTTCTCCGTAGCTAACTGAACTGAATGTCTCGCTGCACCCTTGGAGATGTGCCCTTGCAAGGGCGGGCACCTCCGCGCGGTGCAAGCCTGAGGCTGGGCGGGCGAGCAGGGCTGCAGCAGGTCGTGGTGAACCCTGCGCCCTGACCGACAGCCACCACTCGTCCTGTCAAACTGCATCTTCAGGCAAACGTGACTAACGTCTGTTCATGCAGCGAGCAGAATCATTTTGCTTAAAAAAAATATAACCTTTTCTAGCTCAACTGTCCTTAACAGGAGCCAGATTTCACTTAAAAAAAAAGAAAAAAAAAAAAAAAAGGAGAGAAGCAGAGGCTTCACTTTTCCATTCTTTCAGAGGACTTTTCACTTTGCTAGTGCTGCCTGCGAGTACAGGAGAGTGCAGAAGGAGCAGCTTCAAGGAGCCTTTCATGTGGGCCGACTGGCAGCGCAGCAGGGCCATGAAAGCGGAGCTGCGGGCGCAGGGCTCCGCGCTCCGCTGCCTCCCCTCCGCCTCCACACCGTTCCCATCCCCGACGTCTCCGGCTCACGCGAACCCGCCGCGCCGGGCACGACGGGCAGAGGTGCCGCGTGCGCTGGGTGCCCCGCGCGCGTGCGGGGCGCGCGGGAGGCTCTCACGGTGAGCAAAGCGGCGCCGCTCCCGCCCCGCACCCTGCACCCACTTGCTGATCATAACCGACCCCTTCGAGCCTCAGCCACGGCACTAATTTGATAGCGCTGCAATCAATTGTGTTTCGCCCTCTCACATCTCCAGACAGAAAGGAAAGGAAAGGAAAGGAGTGGGAAAGATAATCACAGCTTTTTGCCACCACAGCGCCCCTGCAGCAGAACAGGTCCATCCCTTTTTCTTGTCTATTTCCTAGGGGCAGATCTCACTGAGTAAGTAACACAGCTCACGTGGCTAATCCCGGTTCCAGGGAAGCCCCTTCCCGAGCACGAGGGACACGGGGACGGTGCTGCCGGGCTGGCAGAGCAGAGCTGCGGGTGCAAGCGGCAGAGCCGGGGCCCACGGCAGCGGCGCGCCCAGCACGAGCACGAGCAGGACTTGAGGCACAGCCAGGGCACGGCGCAGAGACACAGCCAACAATCACCGGGCAGCCCCGCGATCCCTCTCCTCTCCTCTCCTCCAGCCTGCTGCCGTTTGCAGAGGGAGCTTTGCAGAGCGCCACGGAAAGCAGGAAAACGACAGCCCAAGCGCCCAACTCCTCCCGCCCGGCAGCGTATTTTCATCTTTACTGCTCGAGACGGCCTCACTCTGCAGCCTCTTCCCAACCCCAGGGCAAGAGAATTTATTTCCCTTTTTGCCTCTCTCTCTCCTGGAGGGCTGAAAACACACCATGCCCGGTAAATATGGGAGGTGTCCCCGCACAGATGCCGGCTCTCCGGCCTCGTCCCGAGGAAAGGCCCGATAACGCGCTCATCCATCAAGGACAGGCGAGCGACTCCACCTTCCTCCAGAGCGGAATAAAAATGTCACTCGCTGGCGCTTAGCGAGGACCCTCCATTTACTTTCTATTACCCTTATGACAAAGAGAGTGATCCTTTAAGGCATCCTAAAGGCAGAGGAATCCCCGCGAGCACAGGTCATTTCTCCTGCTGCCAGAGCCCCGCCGCCAAAGCGACGCAACGATCCAATATATCTCCGCGGGATTTCTCCACTGGGTTACAGCAAATGGCAGCAAATCCTCCGGCGCTGACATTACAGCATGTAAAGCGGGGACGGATTGCCACGACCAGAATGATAGTCATTGCGGAGCTTTGTGCACTCCTGCAATTAAGCTATGAAACGCCACGAGCGTCAGGAGGATTAGCTGGACTTTTCAAGGGCTCCTCTCTTTGCAGCGCGTTTGCTGCATTGCCTTTGGCTGAGAGAGGCGTACTGCCCCGCACCGTCGCTGCCCTCGCTCCCTTTTCCCAGGGGATTGGGAATGCAGAGGGTGGAAGCAAGGCGGGCAATGGGCGAGCTGCGGGGCGCTCCGGGCCCCCAGGCCACCCGCGTCCCCCCTGCACCCCAGGAATGGCCACGGGAACCGGGGCTGCCGCTCGCCTGGCAAGGGGGCCAGGAGTGCCGCCCGCCAAGCCCACGCCTAAGACCTGTTTGAGACAGAGAGCACTCCTGGCCCAAAAGAGCCCGGGGCTTGAAGGTGTTCCCGGTGTGTGGCGAACACCGTGCATTTCAGCCCCTTCTGTTGGTGTTTGTGGGGGATCTGGAGGGGAGGGACGGGCATCACAGAGCCCGCGCTCCCCAGGGGCTCCCCTGCCGTTTCATTTGGCAGCCAGCTGCCTCCAAGCCTGACTCTGGTGTGATTATATTTTCCTGCTGGATGGTCATCACTTGCAACTGAAAGACTAATTAGCTGCAAGTACCCTGGAGCTTTTTGTCTGGGTGCTTTTTTAAATCATTATTACATCTAAACAAACTCCAAACGTAAACAATTCCCATTCCTTGCATTTCAGCAAGGGCGGGAGTTTCTGCCGCCTGCTCTCGCTTGCAGCTCGGGTGCCCTTTCTGCTCCCTCTCCTGCCGGCTCCGGCTCCAGCTCCATTCCAAGGGGCTCCCGCCTGGCTCCAGCTCACGCAATGCCGCCTGCTCCACGTCTGGCACCGTAAAATTTCCCCCAAACCATAAAAGTTAAAGAAATAGAGATTATCCGTATACTGCTGAGGATGAGAGCTCACCCTAAAATATTATATACAGCTATAAAGGGATTTAGCTCTAGACTTGAATGATTAATTTCATGGCTCCGTTTTTATGCTCTAACAAGCCTTCCCTGGCCTCCTTCTCCCTGAATTCGTTGCAGGGGCCACATCTGGAGGAAAATCAGCACTTCCCGCTTAGATGTCTCTGGGAAACGTTCACAGAACCGTCACTGTGAGCGAGCAGCGTCCAAAGCACAGAGCTGCAACACGGGATGTTTCCCAGTACCAGGCAGGGATGGAAGGGAGCTCCTGGGCGCACGCTGCGCTCCCATCTCCCTTGGATCGCTCCCTTTCAGAGCCCCAGCTGCAAGAGGGGAGATCAAGCAAGCGGGTGCCCGGGGCACCTAAACAAACACACACGCTGCTCTCTGCAAAACTGCACTTTCCTCAAAGGCACAGGGGCCCTCGCGCCCATCCCTGCCCTGCACCGCTGTGCGCCGTCGGCACAGGCCAAGATCCGTTTTTCCAGGGAGCGGGATAGGAAGGGGTGGCCAAGTCCTTCTGCAAGCAGCGCTCGGGAAGGGAGCCGGCACGGCTATCACATGCAAAGGCTGCACGAGCTGCACGCTGTCCCACTCCCCCGGCCTCCCTTTAGGCCCTCTAACAATATTTGAGAAGAAAGAAGCCAAACACGGAAAAGGAGCAGGTTCCAGGGATCTGTGAATCTGCAGCAAGTGCAAACACGAAGCATATATATTTAATAAGGAGTAATCCCCTATCACGGCGCTCAGCCTCACAGCAAACAGATGTAGCAATTTGCCAGGTCCCTGCGAACGCTGCCAGCGCCGCGCTCCTCTCATCTGTGACACGGCTCATTCCAAGAGAGCAGCAGAGATGGAAGATAACTATTGATCCGGGGCAGAATGAAGCTTCCCGGCCTCATTGTAGCCGAGTGCATCAGGGATACGCGGCAAAGTCAGGCCTCGAATTAACCAGGGGCATCTTTCACAGCGTGCGGGCCATGGGCGACGCGCTCCCCGGCCCACGGGTGCAGGACCTGCTTGTTGCCCTTTGCTTTATGGTGTCTGTTCCAAAAGCTGCCGTACGCGGAGCTTTGGCTCCGGGCTGCTCCCAGGAGGACGCGGGGAAACGCGAGGACTTTCCCTCCCCAAGGCATGAGCCGCGGAGCAGAGGATGGTGCGGGGCTGTGCGCGGGGCGCCTGCGGCTGGAAAGCAGGGAGCATATCAAAGAGCGCACGACAGGCCAGAAAATGCGCCCGTGATGATGGTGATGATGATGATGATTATTATTTTGTGTGCAACAGACAGGCTGCTTGTTCATTTAGGTACAACAGAGTTTAAAAGCAAACGAGGTGTTAAAAGGAGTGGACTGAAAAAGTAAGGCTTTCATCTGAAGGATGCAGCGTGGCTTTGATAGGACTCAGAGAAAAGCTCCTCTTTCAGGGAGATAATAATTATTTTTTTGCTTTGAGAAGTCCAGTTGGTTCAATCTTCACAGGCTTGCATTTCTCTCCTCCCTCCCCTACCTCCTCAGATTTCTACTTCAAAAAAAGAGAAAAAAAAAAAAAAAGGAAAAAAAGAAGGGGGGGAAGGAGTTCCAAATAGCATCATTTTGTTGATCAAAAACGTGCTAAATGGCAGCGCAGATGAATAAATCAGATGTGAGCTTTTCATTAGCGCGGGATGGAGACGAGAGGCGCCCGCAGCGGAGAGCGGCGCCAGCAGCTCCCTGGACTCCCCTTGCCCGGCAGCCGCTGCCCTCGGAGCTCCCCAGAGCTCCCGGGGTGCCCTCGCTGGGCCCAACGGGCTGTATTTTGGTACGTGGAGCTCCAAGCCGCCCGCAGCCTGCTGCGCAGCCAGGGAAAGCCCCGTTATCGAGCGCCGGGCACAGGCGCTTGGAAGAAAATGCTTCTCTTTCATGTGCCCAAGTAAAGCTCTTCGCGACGCTGGTAAGCCCGATTGCTGCCAATTTTAGCTGCGGAAACATCGCCCTTTGGAGGGGAAGGCATTAGGAACTACGAGATACTCGTAACGTTCCGGCTGAGGCACGTTTCATCCCGTGGCTGCGTTCCCGCATGGGGCAGGGGCCCCGCGGGCTGGACGCGGCGCCCGCGCTGCGCTCCGTGCAGCTGATGTGCAGCACATCCCGCCGGCCGCCTATTGCCGCACATACGCTGGGAAGCATTACCTGCTCTTGGGAGAGCGCGGCAGCACAACAAGCGCCGCAGCAACGCTAATGAACCCCTGTCTCTCCTGTGAGAGAACGGTAATGTAATAACAACGTTACATTCAGCAAACAAATGCCGGAGACCATTTTTTTGAAGCAGCAGACAGTAAACAGGCCCTAAAATATCCTCGTGAATTACAAGAGTCTAAAACCCTCTACTGAGAAATTAATTTAATAGCAGTAAATACAGGAACAATTTCCCCGGTGTGAAATGCCAGCGCGACGCTCAGTTAAAAGCGCCGTTTAACCGGCACGGGGGCAGTTGCATGGCGACACGCTGGTATTTCATTGCACAGCAATATGTGAGGTGCACCGTGGGGCCGAGGCGGCCCTGCCTGCTGCGCTGGGACACCCGGGACACCGGGGAGGCAGCGCGGGACGTTCCAGGGGTCTGGCAGAGGCAGGACAAGGATGCCCCGTTTGCAGCAACGTGGGGCTGGTTAGCGCTGCAATCTCGGCCTTTCCTTGCTCCCGGCGGCAGGAGAGCACGAGAGAACAGCGAAGAAACGGCCGCGAGAGGAGACGCTTCAGGTGCGCGCGGAACGAGACGCCCTCTCAGGACACTGCTCAAAGCCCAGCCTCTGCGCCAGGAAGAAGGAGCTGCCGCCTTGCACGAGCAGCTCTAGCCTGGCCCTGGAGAAAGGGGAAAGCAGCGGCAGGGCTGCTAATTTCCATTGATTTTTTGATAAGGTTTCATATCCGGAAGGGGGCTTCATATCTGAGAAGCGGCATCTGCCGAGATCAGCGATCGGCGGCCGAGTCCTCCCGCACGTAATTAGATCTGAGAGAGGGTGCGGGAGCCGCGGCGGGGCCTTCGGGGAGGAAAGGCCTTTGAAAAGAATTCTGTTAATCAGAGCGGCCTTCTCCCTGCATCTGCTCGGCTGCTAGGCTGCCTAAAATTAATAGGGCTACGGCAAGATCTGATCATAATGACAATCTGCGCCTCGCAGCAGGAGACTTTCTAAAGGAGTTGAACTGTGCCTCATTGAAAACACTTCAAGTAATTAGTTACAGGGCCACTCACTTTCTTTCCTTTTTAATAATAATAATGGTTATTAATGTTTACAAATTGCAGCAGCTCTGCGCGCAAGAAGGGACGGCTGGAGCGGCCGCCCAGGGAAAGCCGCTCTGCCGGCCCACGGACTCGCACCGGGCAGCTCGCCGCAACGGGCCCCGTGCAGCAGCGCCGCAGACACGCCGAGACCCAGCGCTCCCAGATATTAATCAGCCTATAATTATAAATCTAATTATTCCGATTTGAAGGAGCGAAACAGAAGATGTTTGCCTCGAGCCGCGGAGTCCTTAAACGGCTCTGCGGCAGGCAGGGCTCTCAGCAGCCTCGCACGTGTCACCGCGGGTGCCGCTGTCTTGAGTGGCCACGGGGCTGCAGCCCGGCTCGCTGGGCACCCACGGAGCCCACGGGGACACCAGAGCGCCAGGGCGGTCACAGCGAAACCACCGTCCTGCCCGCCACCCGCCGTGCCAAGGCCAGGCGAGAATCGCCCTGCTTATAAATATGGAGAAGCAGCGCAAATCAACCTCAACTTCAGGAAAGAAGAAAAAAGATAATTAAAATATAAATAGACATGTTTGTTTCAAAGATTTATGGCAAGTGCTTGAGTCAGCCTGAAGATTAATCAGGGAAGTATAATTATGTCTTTGCACAAGACAAAAAAAAGGCAAAGCTCCTCTCCTCTCAAATACGCGCACAGGAAGGCGGCTGATGTTGCGGCACGGCCCCGCTCGGTGCCGAGCTGCAGGCCTGGTAGAGAACACGGAGCTGCTGCGATGGGGAGCGCGCCGGGCAGCAGCCGTGCCGAGCCCTGCCTGCTCTTAAGTCCCTGCAGTAATGGACAAAGACCTTTTTCTTAATTAATCTCTTTACGTTCCCCAAAGGAAAAATGCTTTTAGCCTTGTATATCTGACACCGATTTGTTTCAGAGTTTGCTTAAAATAGTGTGCACGTGTCCCCACAAAGGAAATATTACAGCAGAAGCTAGTAGCACTGCCTAATGTCACAGCAGCTCATCACTTCCCATTACAAACCCATTTTCAATCACTTAGGGCACCAGCAAACTAACCGCCCGGGCTGGAACGGTACACACGAGGCCTAAGTTCAGTGCAGGGAAGCACTTAAAAGCCAGAAAGCGCTAGATTTTGCGACGCTCACATTGCACACGGCTCCGGTTATATGTTTGTAGTACAAGGCACACATTTGCAGGCCGTTTCCCTGTGTGTAAGGGCTGACGCTGGCCACGAGAGCGCGAGGCCGATTGCAGCAGGCTGGGCTGCGCAGTGGCGGGGCGGCTCCAAGACTCCCCGGTATCTCCTCCGGGAAATGAAGCTTCGCCCCCTGCCACTTCCAGGTGGGTAATTTCCAGCAGCCGCATGGCGCCGGCGCGCTGTGCTTGCCACGACGGCGCAGCACGGACCTGCCTGGCGCGCTGCGCTCCCCCTTCCCAAGCCCCTGCACGCCCCCCACCCTCCGCGCCAGCCTTTCTTTATGCAGCAGCGTTTGCTCCGAGCTGGCAACGTGCGGGACGCCACAACACGGCATCAGAGCGCGCAGTGCCGACTGCAAACAGAACGGGGAAACACGGGCGAGCAGCTCGCATCCCACAGCCCTGAGACGCTCCTGGTGTCCCGCCCGGCTCCGATCCATGCCCGGTGCATCCGAAGGGCGCGCGCTCGCTGCCCGGCTCCCGGGCTGCCGCGGAGGCGCCTCCCGGCTCCCACCATCATTTACTTTTATAGGCAGAGCTGTGACCCTGCGGTTTTCCTCCGAGCTTATCCATCATGTATTTCTCTCCTCTCCTGCTAATAATCAAGCGAGAAGGAGGGAGGCAGGGAGGACCAGATTTATTCTCTAGTCTCAGGGTCAATGGTGATGCTGCCAGCTGGCAGTTCCTACCCCGAACTTTGCAGCAGAGGCAGCGGGTGGAAGGGCAGGCGCAGCGGGAATGCCCCCCTGTGTCCCCCCCGCAGCCAGCAAGCCAGCGCACATTTCCATTATTTCCCTGCGACCTTCATGGTTTCCATCCAGCTCCCTTGTTCCACATTCCCTGAGCCAGACCTACGTGCCCCCCTTTCTAAAATCCGGGAGATGAGCAAACAGAAGGCAAAGACACAGTAGGAGTTTTTTGCGCAGCACTCCAAAAGAACATGCCATCGTCGTGCACGGTGCTAAGCCCGCGAGCCTTAAGTACAGTACATCAAGTGTTTTATTTGGTGTATCTGGAGAGAGAACAAGCAAAATAACTGAGTTCAGGGATAAGGCCAAGATTCCTGCGGATTCAGAGAGCTGAAACTATCAATACAAGAGCTCAGAGTGATTTTCATGAATCAGACTAGCAATGTCAGATCCTCGCCTCTCAGCTGGAAAGGGAAGGTGAGAAGACACGGAAAGCTGGGGTTTTTTTTTCCATTTTTTTTTAACCCGCGTCTGTGCCTGCAGCGGGGCCCATGGCCTCCTCGGGCAGTCCCAGTGCCCGTGGCCAGAGTCATTGCAGCGGAGCAGCAAGGTGCTGCTGCAGAGCCCGCGGGCCGCCTCGGGCTGCCGTCGCCGGCATCGCCGCCTCCTGTCCTGTTCTAAGGGGCGCATAAGGGTCTTGGGAAACAAACTTAGATATAACGACCCTCCTTAAATTATCTGAAGCATAAAAAGGCCGCAGTGCATGGCAGGCGGGCACGGGGAGGGCGGCCGTGGGGGGAAGAGGCAGCTGAAGAGCTGCTGCTGAGCATATGAAAGAATGGCATTATCAAGTGGAACAGACAAGACACGTATATAATGCATAAGTACCGTTTGCTGCTTCTCCAAACAACTCATAGATCACCGGGACACAGGCTCCGAGGAGGAGCAGGGCGCGAGGGGAGAGGAGCGCGCGACAGCATCGCGCGAGACGTGCCTGCCGCTGCCGGGCTCATCGCCGCCGGCACCGCCTGGCACGGCGCGGACCCTGCCGGAGCCGCGG
>VZSG01001019.1:23864-75196 GCA_013398315.1 Nothoprocta pentlandii
GCCGCCGGCAGCGCCGCTCCGAGCTGCCGCGCTTTAGTATGCGGCAGCAGCAGCAGCCTCGCTGACCCCGCGCAACGAGCGGGGCCTGCTAGTTAAGCATTAATCTGCCAAAGGGATGACCTCCACCCGCTAAAGAAGAGATGTTTTTAAAAACTCATGAGTGCGAGGAAGGTTCATTTGCTTTCTCATTTAGCATATTAAAAGGGTATTATTGCTACAAACAAGAAATCTAAATGAGCCCCCAGTCGAAGCTCTGGGTAACACTTCAGATTAAAGGTGCAGGCTAACGATTAACATGCAGTACATAAACCGTTTATCGCTCGCAAACAAGGCAAGACGTATTTTCTCTTCTGATAAGTAAGGGAAGGCCCATAATGAAGCCGTGTGCAGACAAAGGAGCGGCACAAAGAGGAGGGCAGGCTGGGGCGCACGCGGATCCGGCGGCGGACGCGCACCCCGCTCCGAGGAGGCGAATCCCCGCAGCCCGGGAAGCGCTGGCAAGCGCCCCAGTGCCGGGGGAACCCGCTCTCCCGGTGCCAGCAGTGCCCGAGCAGGGAGGCTGCCCGCCACGGAGCCGGCCGACGTGGCACCATCCTCTGCAAACGGCGAGGAGCGGCTCAGCGGCGCCTCGGCGGCCACCGCGCCGCCTCGCCAGCGCCCACAGCTGCTCGGCCCCTTCTGCTCCTACCGGGGCTCCCTGCTCTCCTCGCCAATTGCAAACCCCTCCGTGCCAGAGGAGCCGTGTTGTGCAACGCTCAGATCTCACCTTCTGAATAGATTTGTCAGCCGCGCTCCCGCTCTGACAGCTCCCATCTCCAGCTCCCCGTGTTCCGGAGAGCATCACAACAGCTAAGGGCAAAAACTCGCAAGTCAACGGAAAGCTGTGAATCTTCCCCCACGCTATTTGTGCATCAGAGAAGGGGAGAGGGAGACAGGAAAGGTCTTGCTCGTACAACGTAGCAGGGAAATGAGATTGTTATTATTTGTAGGTTTAGACGGATGCTCTCAGACCTCCCGGCCCTGCCGAGCACGTCTGATGAGAGGGCAGCGCGTGGGGAGGGCAAGGTCCTCGCAGGCAGCTGTCCCCGCTGAATGATGCGGCCTCGTGCCGCGCTCCAGCTCCCCGCCGCCCTCCTTCCCCTTCCCGATCGGAATGCAAAGACATTAAGGGAAGCGCAGCCTTGGAAAGCTCCTCTGACGGCCAAATCAGTCACTTTAATTACCGCCTTGCGCTGTATTTATCTCAATGAAAGGTCCTTTGCTCCTTTGTCACTCACTGGCAGGGTTAGCAAAGAGAAATAGGAATGATCTATATGTTTATTTATTTATATCAGCAGTACCACCACAGGGAGCAGAGCCTCTCCCTCTGGGCTCTTCTACGGCCCGGGTCCCTACAAATTCCACTTAGTCCTGATGCGTGGAGGCTGCCAGGAGCAAAACCAGAGTAAAAGAGGTTTCCGGACTGGGCTTTCCCACCTGCTACCTGTTTGCATGACCTTGAGCGAGTCCCTTTGCTCCAGCTTCCCCGCGCAGAGCTGCCCCATCTCTCACACGCGCCGTTTCTGCACCGTTTCGCACTCAGAGCCGCTCGGCGGCGGTCACGGCGGAGCAGCCGCTTGCTCGCAGCGCGCCAGGTCGCGGGCAGGAGGCGCGGAGCAGAGCCCTCGCTCAGGAGCTGCTCGGTGACGCGGCCAGGCAGCTAGCACGGTGCGGTGGCCGCGGCGCTGGGGAGCTAAGGGCCGCGCGGCCACGGGGCCAGGGCATCGCAGCGCTCTGCTCCCCTCCACGCCAGCCCCGCCGGCCGCTCCCCTTCCCAGCGCCGCGAGGGAAGGAGGGAACGGGCCAGCAGGGATGTTTCCCCCACAGCCAGACACAAGCACCAAGGGGCGTCTGAATACACAAAGGCTCAGAGCACTGTTCCCAGCCCCACACAACACCCCGTGTCGCGTGTTCGCAGTGAGCCCAGCAGCACGGGGCCTCCAGCAAGACCACCACGGGCACTGAGCGAGCAGGCTGCCCCACACAATGCACCACACACAGCAAAGCTGGAAGGGCTCCCGCTGCAGAGCGCTCCCCTGCAACGCCCAGGGGCAAAAGCAGTGTCCCTGCCCAAAACAGCAGCCGTTTCTCCTTCAGCAGCCCCTCTCCGTGGTGGACGAGGAGTGCTGGGACACAGCAAGGCTAGAGCGGCCACAGCGCCCGCACGCGGAGAGAGCACGAGCACCCCGAGACCGCGAGCGCCCCAAGACCGCGAGCGCCCCGAGACCGCGAGCACACAGCGAGCAGCAGCCTCCACCCGCCCAGGCTCCTCGCTGCAGCCCCAAGGAGCGCAGGACACCGCGCTTGCCGCGACGCGACCGCGTTGCTGCCACCCCCACAACGGGACACTCACCCGCAATGCCAGGAGCGCTGCAGAGGAGCCCACACCGCTACACCCACACCCACCCCCAACCCCAGCCCCACGCTGCCCTTGAGCTCTCTGCTCATCACCTGCTCACGGGCTGCACCTGGCACCCGCTCCGGCCCCTTCCCGCCCCTCGTCCCGGCCGCCTCCCGCACCTGCCCTCCACAGAGGGCGCTATGAAATGAAAAAAAAACAACAAAAAGAGGAATTGTGCTCTGTGACAAAGACAATTTTTTCCTTATTATTGCATTCCGGTGTCACTAATACCTGATTTGATTCTATTTGTTCCGTTTTACAGCTTGTCTCCTGCAATTGCCGGGCTTTAGCAACAGTTTTGTCGGAGCGCGTGAGGCAGATTATAAGTAAATTTTGTAGTGCACCTGGTATTTTAAGCAAATTTGAGAGTTTCCCAATGAGGTGTCTTCCACGGGAGGGCCTTGTTCAGGCAGATAATTGCAACCTCAATCCTTCATCCTCCTCTTTTGTTCTCATCCCCCCTGGCAAAGCTGCAATCGTACGTGTGAACATCGGCACACAAAACCCCTCGAAAATAACTCGCCAGAAGAAATCTAATTTACTTTTTAATCTGGTTCGGAAATTTGCCAGCAAAATTTCCACGGACAAGCACAATCATTTATTACTGCTTCTCATAGGGGCTGGATTTTCCCTCCTGAGCTGGATAATGCAGCAGGACGGTGGCAGGGAGCCTGGGCACGCGCGTGTGCATGTGAAGAAATGAAGGCAGAAGTCTTTTGATACATTATTTATTTGATACAATCTTCCCCCTGATAAGATCAGTAAGCAGAGGACAAAGCTGCGACCTTATCCACTTCAACCGCTTATATAATGAAATACCAAGCGCATATATATTCATGGCATTTATTTTGTTTGGGAGGTTCGGTATATATATTTGATAGAGAGGTATTTTTTTCTCTTTCCACATACAAATGCACACACGTACCTGCATGTAACTAGATCTACATGGGTGTGTGCACCCATTCGTGTCGGGGAAGGAGCTTCTTTCACTCGCCTCCTCAGGAAGATGGGCTGGACAAGGAGCATTTGATTGCATTGCAGATTCAAGGAGCCGCTTTTTGGTGAAAGCAGCGCTTGGCTGCCGCGCTCTGCCGCTGCCTGCTGTTCCGAGCACGGCTCTCCGCAGCCACCGCGGGCACGGCCGGCATTCCCTGCGCCCGGCTGCTCCCTGGCCTGCAGCGCTGCGCAACGACGGGCGTTCTCCGGCCAAACGGCTTAGCGTGGGCACGGAAGTCGAGGTGCAAACTTTCCCTCTCTGTCTTTTCCTTTTCAGAACTATGCCTCCTGTGGGAAGTGTAAATATAGAAAAATGACAACACGGGCATTAATGCTCGTTAGAATGTCATCATTATATTCTGCAAAGTGCCTGCCGAAGGGATCCCTAAAGGACACTTAGAAATGAAGCAGCTGCTCCAGATTTGTTCCAGCTCGCATCTCGAGGAAAATGACATTGAGATAAATACCGCCTTGCGCGCCCGCTCTGAGCGCACGCGCGTGGGGACGGGCGCCGCGCTCTGCCGCACGAGGCCGAGAGCTGCTCGGCACCGGCCTCCTCACCAGGAACCGCGGGCTGCAGCGCGCCAAGGCAGCGGGACTGCACAGGACCCGGCGCCGGCGTCCCCATGGGTGCTCCTGTACACCGAGGAGTCCAAAGAAACAGGCACAGACCTAAATCTGCTCTGCAAGGTGCATCTGCAGATTTATGATCTTTGGCCACGAGCCCCGCTTCTCTCTCTCTCTGAGTAAATAACCTGCTGGTGTGGAGCTTGGGCTTAGCTGCCACACAGCCCGGGGCTTTATTTTCCACCAGCCTCTTCAGGATGGCGAGAGTCCAGCAACAAAAGGCTCAACTTCCATGCATGTGGCAACACTATGAGACAGCCGAGCCCTCGGGGATTTCATATGCTTTGCAACAACAACAAAGCGTTCTGGAAAATAATATCTACGTGACAGAGCTGAGATATATCCGAGTCAGCCTGTTGTCTGGTGGAGAGCGGCGCAATCCCACTTTCTGCAGGGGAGCAAGCAGCTTCATTGGACGAAAACTTGGAAACTGCAGCCCTGGGAGAAACGAGCCCCAAATCTCCCAGCTAATCGGATGGTACCGTCCTCTAACCTGCCTTTTTGTGGGAGCGATGCCCTGGGAGAAGGGAATTGAGGAGCGCTGCGGGCGAGATAATCTCCTCCTCCTGCTGAACGCACTCGCAGAGAAAGCCTTGAAATAAAAATGCAAACAGTCTCAAGGGCACTTGCTGCAGAAAAGAGAAAGGTTAAGAATTGTGATTGACCATGAGAAGATCCACGGTCTTCTATTACCTGGAGACCTTGCACGCTTTCCCTATATCATCGCCCGGTAAATACAGAAAAAAACGTATTGTCTTCTATTTTCCCATCTCCCAGGAGCATGTCTCATGTCAAGTATCAAAGTCACGAAGCAGAGCGGCACTATTCAGCAGTCACAGACGCATCATTTCGGTGGCGCGCCTCTCCCTAGGCGCCTTCTGCGCGCGCGGACGACGCTTCAGCGCCCGGCGCGACGGGGAAGAGCCGGCGCCGCCCGACGCACGCGCTAGGAACCGCGTGCCTGCGGCGGCTCCTGCTCAAACGGGGCTTCACCCTGCCCTCGAGAGGGAATGAACGAGCACTGCAGAAACGAGAAATGAAAAGGCAGGGTCCCCAAGGCAGCAGGTGCTCCTGCTGTCCTTCTTAATTTATTTATTTATTTATTGCATACGTGGTCTTAGTCCAAGTGCAGGAATTACCACCTCATTCTAACTTTCCCATCCGTACAAAAAGAGCACAGACTTTGTTGCTGCTGCTTCAAAAGTGCTGCATGGACTTTCCGGACATAGATTAAGCAGCCAATGTGTCTCCCGCCACAGGTGGCTGCCCTTCAGTAATGGGTTCATAGCAGTTCTAGAGGAGTCGTGTCTTATTTTCGATTTTTAGTTGCAAAACAGCAACACGGGCTGGGCAGGGGACAGCTGGATGGAGATTGCCGAGTGCTCAGGGAAGTCCTCAGGGTGCACACTGAGCACGCAGGTTCACTTCTGTTGTTCTTTACAGGTGAAGCTTGGAAGCTGCCACCTCAGTCCCATGACAGAGTGCTCAGCTTTGGCACTTTGGCACCTGCAGGACCTTTTGCTGGCAGGTGCTGCCACCCGCTTTGGGGACCCGCGTGCCAAAACAGAGCTACGGGCGAGTCCAGCTACTCGAGGACGCAAGGAGACACACCACATCCCTCCCTGCACGTCACAACCCTTGCCCCAATCCATTCTCATTTATTGCAAGGCTTTGCAGGAGTGCCTGCCAGCCCCGTGTCGCCACCCTGCACACCTGAAGAGCGTGTGTCACTACTGTGGTGCAGAGAGATGGATCCCCACGTTCCTGGAAACACCAGGGACTCCTGCTTCCCCTCCCGCTCTTTCCCAAACTCTGTCCCGGAATCGTATGGGGGCTCCTATGGGGGTTCCCAGCTGGGTAACTGCGTGGCTGGCAGGCAGTGCCTGAGCACCAGGCACTTGGCACTCAGAAGCTGCAAGGAAAGCAGAAACGCAGCAAGGGCCAGCCCAGACGCGACTGCAAAGGCGTCCCGAGGCGGCAGCAAGGCCGGCAGAAACCGGGCACAGGAGGCTGGAGCAGCTGCAAGGGGGAAAACAGAGCTAAGAAAAATCATCAAAGGTCCCAGCCCCTCACAAGCCCCTGCTTGCTCCCCTCCCAAACTTTGATGCTACTCGGATGAAAAGGAGACGGAGCAATTTGTTGTGAAAACAGCAGTAAGCGTCAATGAAAGGGGGGGTGTTTTACAAGATAAGCCGCTAACCACGGGCAGGCAGAGACAGAAACGAGCAGACAAGGAGCAGGGCTGCCTCCCGGTGCTCTCGTCTCCTACCCCTACGCACGCACACGCAGCTTGTGGGAATGCTGGGCAGCGCCTCTGAGAGCCCACGGCCCCGGGGGCCTCCGTGGAACTGGTGCCGCGCAGGAAATGCCCTTCCGTGCTGTGACGTAAGGTGGAATTGGCTGAGAGGCAGGAACGCTCTACACAAATAGCTGTTGTGTAGGAGTCGGTCTTGCCTGGGGTTTGGCTAACGAGCAGGAACCAGCGCGAGCTCAGGGAGCTGCCACCCAAGCAGCCGGAAGACGTCTAAGGAGCGCGAGAGGCTTCCCCTCTGCCTGTGCCTTTAGACAGCGCGGACCCTCCAAGCGCCCTACATGCCTGCAGACCCCCAAGAGGGTCAGCGTGCGCTGCCACGCGCCACCGAACCCCCGTCGTCACTAGCGGAGGGGTTAGGGGCACATTTGCCTGGGCACCTCCCGCCTGGCACCTGCAGAGCACGGAGCCCGCGCCTCCGTCTCCGGCTCGCCCTAGCACGGTTATTTCCACACCGCGCTGCTTGCAGCAGCCCAAGGCAGCGGTGCTCTCCAGGACAGTGTGCACTCCATGTCAGCAAGTCGTGAAATATAGGGAATCCTAATCCTCTAATAGCTTGCTTCATTTGTGCTGCTGGAAGGTGGCATAATATTTCTATTTTTAAGCAAATGGATTTCATTCTAATGAGGGCTGGGCTCATCTCGATACAACTGCAGCTGCAGACTGTTTTTTTCAGCCACCGTTTTGAAAATGGGAGATTAGTTAAGTGGGAGTTGATGAGAACTTTCAGCGGTGTTTGACTATGCTGAGAAAACTGCATTTATACTCTGGCTCTTCACAGACAGCCGGGCGAGCTTTTCTTTGCAGGAATAAGACTGGTTATCATGTGCATCTTCCAAAGCAGCTGGAACGGTCTAAAAGCAGTTAAATGCATCTCCAATCGCTGTTTCTCAGCATTTCCCAGCAGCGGCCCAGACCACAGGACACGTGAGCGCAACCACAAAGCCGCCTGCCCGCGTCCATCCCTTCCTTTCAAACGACCAAGAAGCTCCCCAAGAATTTTGTTCAGCTTTCCTGAGCATTTTGCACCTCCCTCCCCTCTACTTCTGTGGTTAAGCTCCTGAAATATAATAAATATTTCACTTGCAAACCTAGATTCATTAAAAGCAGCCCAGGAGGCAGAAATAATAAGGTATCACTTTACAGCCCAAATAAGACACAGAAAGACACAGCCTAAAATGTATGTTTCAGGCTTTAGGTTGAGATAATTCCTACGTCCCTCTCAGTGAGGCAACAGAGGCAGTGCTGTGTCAGCACCCCAGCTCCAGAAATACCTCTTGATCCTAATTGCTGCCTGCTGGTAGCGCCGCCCCGTCCCCTGCGGCACTGCGTGCCCGAGCCCGCCTGCCGCGCCAGCCATTCCCATTCCCATTGCCACCCGGCGGCCAGAGGCCCAGCAGGGAAAGGCAGCGAGGGCAGTGAGCAAGGGGAGCACTTTTTGGTGGCAGAAGGCGCATTTTGTGCCACGGCTGCGGGGCTGGCGCGCTCGCCAGGCGGGATGGGAGCGCTCCCGTCACCCGCTGCACAGCGCTCATTTATCATAAGAGCGATTTCCCTACTAATAAAGTGACCTTGTGTAAATAGCTCAACTTTTCATAGCTATCGCATCATTAGGGCAGGACACACGGTGATGGATCGAGACCGCCTGGGCTGCTGCTCCAGGATGAAGTGCCGCAGCCCCAGAGTTATTTTTGCGGCGGCCGTGCCGCTCCATCACCGCGAGGCAGGAGCTGCCGGTGAGTAATGGGCTGGTGACGGGATGCTGCGAGGGCGGCAGCTCCAGCCTGCCTTGTTTAGCGGCTGTAACAGGGGGCACAACCCGCCTGAGCTCTGCACATGGGCACAATCCCGCGGCAAACAGAGCTCTCGCACGGGCTGCATCCCCAGCAGCGCTCCCGGGCTCCCCGGGCTCCTGCGTCCCCATGTGCTCTGTGCCTCCACAGGGGCACGTGGCCTCTTTGGCTCCAGCATTAGCAGCCTGGAGCTGAATGGGAGTCCTTGCAGATGTGAGGAGCGGCACTTCCATGAATCCCGGCTGAACAGCACCGCGAGCGAACCTTACGCTCCTCCTTGCTTTGGCAGCCGAGCAAATAGGAGGCCCAGCGTGGGCAGGGACCTGGGGAGAAGGACACGCGTGGAGCTCTCCCGCCAGCGACACGCAGCCAGCTCTTTGCTTTCTCTTATTGTTCCTCACAGCGTCTCCCCTGCACTCCTGCCTAATCCAGTAATCTATTATTTATGTGTCGCCTAATTAAGGCTGGGAGTAGCTTGATCTTTGTTTACTTAAGGGCATAGCAGAAGATTGCAGAGACGAAATAAAATCACCTCGACACAGGCAGAGCTGCGAGCTGCGCCCAGGAAGGGCTGCCCGCCTGCCTCGCAAAGCAGAGCCAAGCACAGCAAAGCCGAGCTTTGCAAAGCTACGTGCAAAGCACGTAGCACTCGGCATCATGCACCCGGCTTGCCAATCCAGGCTCATCTAATAAAGATTCAGAGAAACTAGACCAAACAAAACCCAGTCAAGTCTGAAAGTAACTAATGGAATTTGATTAGCTCTCCTCAGCGTGGCTTTGAGCTCTCGCTTGTATACCTCGAGCATCCCTTCTTGTTTAGATGCTGCACTTGTACACTTAATGAAACGCAGAAGGGCCCGCGGAGGAGAATAATATTTCTTTTAATCAGCACATTAGAAGCAATGGAGAAATAAGACATCTTGCGCCAAGGCGTGTTTCCGTGTGCTCGGCCGTCGCTGCTGCAGGGGTCCGGAGGGGCTCCCGAGCTGCAGGGCCCGCTCCAGGAGCCGTCGCTCCCGAGAGTTACTGGGAAGCAGCCAGTGGGACTGCGCATGTGAGTAACGGCTCCCCAGCAGGAGCAAGGGCTCTGCAAGCTGCCGCCCGTCATTCACACGGACACGGAGGGGACGCATGAACCGTGCATGCTTGAACTATCCACGTTCTCTTCCCATTTACTCTGCTACTTCATCTTGAAGGAGACCGAGGATAACATTGCCTTTTTGGAGCTTCACAGAAGAACCATGCCCATAAAGGTGCATATATTACGATTTTATCCTTAACAAGCTGCATAGGGTTTTTTTCTCCTCTCCCATCAAACCTGGAGCATGAAGAGATCCCGCCAAGTGAAACAGATAACCACACCACTACATTCTCAGTGTGCACAGGCAGCCTATATGTTTCCAACACTCTCCAAATGGATCTGCTTGGACCCATTTTAAATATAAATATTGTTAGGCTCTGTGCTAAATGTGTATGCGATGCATTTTATGAAGCCTTTAACAAATTCTGTGCAAAAGAATATGTTTCCCCATATGGGCTGCTTCAAGAAAGGCAGATGTGAGGTAAGCCAGATCCTTCATATGCTTCCCCTCCTTCCCTTCCCTTGGCAAACTGCTTCAGCAAAGACAAATAACATATCAAAGAGTTATGGAAATAAACACGGATAGAGCTCAAGGGCACAAGTAAATTTCGGGAATATTTTCTCAGTGCAATTAATAGGCAGCGTTGCGGGGGGAGGCGGCGTGCCAGGATTGTGCCCGAGGAAGCCAATGTTATTGTGCAGACAGTGCTCCGGGGAGCACGGAGCGGGAGCCGTGTTAAGCAACATTAGTCAGGATAGAGGCTTAACAGGCTGCGGAGGAAGGCGGGGAACGCCAAGCGGGAAGTTCAAGGAAGGGGGTTTGAGGGATGGGAGCCCGAACCAAAGCAGCACGGCTGCCCTCGCCTGGCCCCCGACACGGGGCTCCGCTCCGCGTTCCCGACGGGATCAGGAGCACCAAGCCCTCTGCCCGTGCCACCCGCCCCGCGCAGAGGTGCCCTGAGCCGTCCACAAAACCGCTGAGCTCCAGGGGCTGCAAATCCACTGCTTGAGGGCAACAACTTCCAGAGCAAGGGACTGCGAAGCGCCCACATCCCAAACCCCAAGAGAGAGCTGGAGGCTGCAACTATTGCCCTGGGCCCTGCTCGCAGGAATGATGCATAAAGACCATTTCTGGCCTCATCACAAATTCTGCAGACTCAGGAACTTCACAGTCTAAGAAGCTCGTGCTATGTGAGAACTACTTATCTTGTGCTGCGAGCGACATCAAAACAGATGGCGAGGACGGCGTGGGGAGATCCATCAAGGGGCCGCTGCCAGGGCCCGCGGACGCGCGTGGAGCAGCGGGGCGCACGGTGCCCACGGTGCACGGGCCGGCCTCGCCACGCAGCGCGAGGGAAGCGCTGGCCGCGGCACCCCAGAGGCACCAAGGCCCCTTTCCCCTCTCGCCGGCAGCGGCTGCCCCTTCATGTGCGGGAGAACGTGGGTGCGCTTCTCCCGGCACCACCGTGCCCAGGCCACTGCGCAGGAGCGGAGAACCGACCCACGGGGACGAGGCGCCGACGTCCCGCTCGTAACCAAAACGTGCCGAGAGGCAGCGGCGAAGGCACGAGCACCGGAGCGGTGTGGCGCTCACAGCATACGGCTCTTGCACGAGCAATCGGGAAGGGAAAATACATTGTTCTTCTGCCAGGTTACTCGGTTCATTAATAACCCACCGGCGCTCAACCATATGTTGTGTTTTATCACTTGCTTCAGATGGTTATGACTTCATTTCTGACGACCCCAGAATAAATGAAATGCAGTTAGAAAGGTTATTTAACTATTAAAACAACTATTAATTAAAGTTTGCCAAGACTTGGGGGCTCTGAGGACAAGCAGCAGCTAGGTAAATGTCAATTATTATTTAATAAGCCATTGTTATTGAAATACGCAGCGCACGAGCTGCTTTCCCAGAAGGAGCTCGGGTCGAGCGAGTCCCCACTACAAATATTTTGCACGGTGCTCAAAAGGTGTGCGAAGGGCGGGAGGATAATGTCGTGCCAGCTGTGATCCCGCTGGAGACCCGAGTCTCATTTAGCAGGAAAGGGCAAAGCAGCTGCTTCCATCGCCCGAAAGGAGCCTGCACAAGGACCCTGCCTGCTACGGGACCGAGCGCACGGTCGCTGCACTGACCAGTAACACTGCTAATTTGTACACGGTGCTCCTGCCCGCCCGGGCCCCTCGCTGTGCACCCGTGCACCGCACCCAGCGGGGCAGAGCCTCCAAAGCGCCCGCCTCGCACAGACACACACAAACAAACCTCCTCTGACGAGCCAGGGGAACAACGGAAAAGGAGAGAGGAATGAATATGGAGCAGAGAACCCAAGCAGTAAATCAGGGGATGAAGTGCCTGCCAATGTTTTCCTTTTGGAAAAAACAGCCCAAGAAAATGAAAGGGCTGCACGCAACTGCCATACAGAGACAATAATCACTAATCAAGTCAAAGTTTCATTCTAATCAGTTCAGTTGTTAAGGGGAAAAAATAGAGCAATGGCTGGGTTTGAAGAATTGCCGTTCATTAGCGCCTCACGCTCGAGGATCCATCATCGGGCTGCGCTGCCAGGCTCATTAGGAGACCAGGACGACCCAACCGCAGGGTCCCAGACCTGCTCCCCTTGGCACCGGGCTGCGAGCGAGTCCGGCGAGCGGGGAGGAAGAGGAGGAGGACGCGCTTCTCCGAGCAATCCCACTTCAGGCAGTTTTTTCTCGTGAGGCCACGTGCATTCAATAGGGCTGCACACGCTTGCAGCGCTGGATCCCATGCTCCTGGCCACTCCAGGGACTATTCCCAGAAACCTTGCAAGACCACCCGCAATAGCGCCTTTTTTAAAACCAGGGCCCCGACTGGAGCAGGCTGGCCCAGGAAAGGGCCAGGCCCACTAACGGAAAAGCTTGTTCCCGCGGCAGAGAGGCGGCAGGAGAGGCAAGCACGGCGGTGCTAGCCGGAGCAGCAAAGCGAGGCGCCCCGTCGCCGGCCGCAGCGCCCCTCCAGAGCGGCTGCCAGCAGTGCGGCCGCGGTTCCCACACGCGCTGCGGCATCGCGAGCGCTGCCCTGGAAAGCCCTGCAAGCCTCATCACCGCCACCAAGGCCAGCTCAGCTAACCCAGCACAGCGCTCCTAACGTGTTAATCCTGTCCTGTCCCAGGAGCGACGGCGCAACAATTATCCTCACTTTACAGGCACTGACAGCGAGATTTGCCCGCACAGGACAGAGTTATTTTCAGAAGCATAATTTTAATATACACAGCTTCACCTCCCAGCTGTGCTCAAACCGGCGTCTGCGCTGTGCTTGATGTTAAAAAAGGATATTGAGCGTACAAGGATGTTCTCTTGAAACCAAACTGTTTCTGAGCATAGCGGTGCAGGCTCTGAGCTCCTGCTCACGGTCACGCAGTGCCCACTGCCCCAGCTGCACAGTGCACCAGCCCACCCTGAAAGCTCTGCCCGTGCCAGGGACACCGCTCGGGACCAAGCGCCCTCCGGGTCTCTGAGGAACCGGTGGGATATAGGAGCAAGCAAGCTATAGGGCAGGAGGAAACAGGCTCAGAGGAGGGCGAGGAAACAAGGAGAAAAGGACGCGAGGGCAAAAGGGGAAGAAAACGGGTGAGAAAAATGAAGAGAAATTGGTGTTATATATGGTGACAGCTATCAATACCCAGGAAATTGAGTTGTTTCAGTTCAATATCAAGACCATATCTTCCTTGATTATTACATCGCATTTCCAAAGCTAAGAAACTAGCTCACACCATTGCCTACGTGTACGGCAAAGACTGTCGTCTTGGGATTGGCAAGGAGCCCTGCACTGAACTGTGCAGTGTTTCTAAAAGGATTCTGCTCCTTCATTTATAAATGCATTAAACGCAGGAGGACCCGCAGCCCACGGCACACCAGCGACTCTGTAGATGGGCAGGGTTTGCCTTGACACGCTGCCCTGACCCTATGGGCACGCTCCAGGCTCGCCATTCTCTGCATTCAGCGCTGTCTCTGGGGCAAGCTTAGCTCCCCTAGACAGCGCATGGGAGCCAAGCCCAGCTCCAAGGGGAGCAACACCAATGCACCGAGCGAGCGGCCAAGTCACTAGCCTGGGTCTGCAGCTCCTGATCTGAGAGCTGGGCACGACAATCACCAGCAGCACAGGGGTGGCAGGGCTTCACATCAGCTTTGAAGTCCTTGACTGCAAGGGCATAAAGATTTCTTGGTATTATGGCTGCAGCCTGGCTGAACAGTCCTACCGCACGCCATGCGAGTGGCAGTCACCGGTTTGCTGTTAGACACCTGGTATTCGGGAACTGCTCGGCGCTGGGGAAGCGGCGCACAGAATTAATGCGTGAGCGCAGAGCCCGCGGAGAGCACGGGCGGCTGCAGCACAGCGGGAGCGGGACACGCCAGCAAGGACGGCACAGAAACCCCCAATTGCAGGACGCAGAAGTGCCCGCCACACAGCTCACAGCTCCCGTCCCGCCAGGAGAACGGCGAGAGAAGCATGCCGAAAATCCACAGCTCCCGAGCAAAGCTGCAAGCAAACCTGCCCTGCCGGAGGCGGCCGCCGCTCCCCCATGCACGCACCAAAGGTCACACGTCCCATCCCCGCGGGGCCTGGGGATGCAGCGGGCAAGCGCCGGGATGTGCCGTGATTTATCAGAAAGAAGAGAAATGATTACACTCCCCGTGATTTACTCTCTCTGTGTTTTACAAGCAGAATAAATTGCAACTTGGAATGTTGCTCTGGAATTATTACTTACTTGGGGGAGCAGCAGAGTCATGAATCTTGCAAGCGGGTAACTAAACCCAGGGGCACATTTTGCAGCAGCCGCACAGGGGGTTTAATTGGGGGCAGTGCAGTTTTGGAGGGAGGGAAAGGGCAGTGCCCCGGGCGCTGGCGTTGCAGACAGGCACACGGAGCACACCGCTCCTCTCCAACATTCCCTAGCTTGCCAGGCCTGCCTGCTTCCTCCCGTATTTCTTCTCATTTATACATCCTCTAACTGAGAGATCAGGCGGGAAAATTTGTAGCCAAGTAAATCACTCTCGCCTAGGGCTAGATTTAGCTCATCTCCTGGTTCTGTAAGTTACAGGAGGCCTAAACTGGACTGAACATCCCGGAATTAGTGCCCTATCTGGCAGGGAAATGACCGCAATACCCGCAAGGGGATACCAGCCCCCAACACACCCTAGCGTGTGGCATTGTCCCGACTGGCTGCACAGGACTGCTCCTACATCCTGCCTGCTTCAGCCGCACCGAGGCTCCGTTTTTATAGGAATTTTTAATTCCTTCTCCTCGGGGTAAAGTGTACCCAATGTACTAAGGAAAGACATGGGAGACGAGACGCAGGGAACCCTCACACGCCTACTGAAAGGACTGCTTTTGAGGGTTCTGTGATAAAATCTTTCTTAAAAATTGCCTCTCAACCCGCTCTTGCCAGATGGATCTGCAGCCCAGGGGAGGACTTTGTGTGTGTGTGTGTGTGTGTGTGAAAACACAATAATAATCATAAAAAAGCCTTTACCTCTGTTTTTGATTTAGGCTGAAAACAGCAGCGAGCAATATGGCCCAGCAATTGCTGTAAATTTTCTTATTATCTGGCAGAAGTAATATCTTGCAAGTCTCGCTCCAGTCTAGATTCCTGCACTGCTCTCTGCTCCCCGTCCGGCGCAGGAGGCACGACAGCCCTGCAGTAATTGCTGCCTCCCTCGGAAATAACGCCGCACAACCAGAACGTCTCCTGTGCTGGCGGACCGAGTTTTGCCTCCAAATAAATCTGGTTCCGGACAAGAAAACCCACAGAGATTCTCCAGAAGAGCAACCAAGGAAGCAGAAAAGTGGATTAGCAGATTCCGTGGTAAAGAGAAGGAAAGCAGCTCACGTGGGCTCGGCTGGATGCCTGGCTGTGCCCAAGGGCTCTGAGAGCCGTGCGAGAGCAGGGCTGCAGCACTGCAAACCCCGCTAGCTTTACGGGAAAGCTCGCAGAAACTCTCAGCTGGACAGCGGTCTCCGACTTGGTCTCCCTATCCCAGGTGGGATGGCCCCACGTGGCACCAGGGGACGGGAGCGTCCCGCACAGCCAAGACGGGCGCAGGAGCCTCGCGCTGCTCAGCTCGGCTCGGCTCAGCCCGGCCGCCCGTGCTGTGAGCATGGATTGCCAAGGCAACCGGCGCTCCGCTGGCTCCTGCACTGCGGCTCCCAAACGGGAGCCCAGCTCGAAGCCTTTCCCTCTGCAGCCTGCCTGCCACGCTGGGGACGGAGCGCACGGATCACGGCACGCAACACACGGGCATGCAGAACACACAGAGGGTAACACGTCTGCATCACATGTGTCCCAGGGATCCGTGCTAGCGTTTCAACCAGGGAGCTAAAGTCACTGGAGGAGGAAGTAATTGATGCAGATGCGCAGTGCTGAATCAATGCGGATATCGAGTCTTCTGCAGCTTCCCCAGAGGGTAGAGGCACTTACTGGCTTGCTTAGGTCAAGGGGCTAAGCCACACATGGGATCCTGGCACGCTGTGAGAAGCGGCCCAGCTCCGGGGGAGGCGCGGGATGGGGTGGCACTCACTGCTGGGATTGTTCCTGTGGCTCCCTAAGGCAAGCTCACCCATCACAGCGGGACCCACGCTACAGGACAGTCGCCAAAGCAATAACAGGCCAGGCCTTCCCCTCTCTCCGCTTTGGAAAACTGGAGAGACGCAGAGCACCCCCATGAAGTATCAATGCATGAGTTGCCACTGAACTCCAGCTGCATGCTGCAGTGACTCGCACACATGCTGCTCAGCAGGGAGAAAAATCAAGAACTCTCTCTCTCTGCCTCCTGAGCGATGGTTACAGTGAGGAGAGTGGCTGCAGAGCGACGGGAGCGGGCGCCTTCGGGCGCTTTCTGGAGCTGCCAGCATGGAAGTGCCCAGGGCACAAGCACAGCAGAGAGCCCGCACAGGGGCTGCCGGAGCTCTGCCAGACCAGCCTGCCTGCTATCCTGCTTCCCGCAGCATCACCGGGCACAGCGGCTGCCTTGAGAGTAACTGCCCTGTCCTGCAAGAGGTAAAGCCAGCAGCCTTGTTCCCAGCACGGAAAAAAGAGCCAAGCAAAAAAGAAGTTATTTTCAGTGGTGTTAACGGCAACTGAGGCACGACTGCAGGGCAGGCACGCTCTCTCCTTAGCCCCATCAAAGCAGCTGGAATAAGGAGGGGAGCTTTTCAGTACAGCAGAGTCCAGGGGACCCAGAGGCCTGTCTGCTTTTCCTCTAAGGTACATTCATCTGACTGTGTGTGAGTGCATATGCATGTGTATGTGTGTATATATACACACACATACACACACACACACCGTCTGTGCCTCTAGCCCATGGGTCGCTACTTGGAATCAAGCCTCGCATCCAGGAAGAGGTGTAAGGGAATCCATTCAGGGTGCTGGCTGCGCACACCACTGGAACCTGCCCCCGGACTGCTAGCAATCCCCGCGCTATTTAGGCTTCCCGTCTCTGAAAGCCTCTCCGGCTTCTCTCCTGTCAAAGGCAAGTGTGTTTAATTAACACAATCCCTTTCAGGCGGGGGCCGGTCAAGCTCTCCCCAAAGGTACACAATGGAGTTACCCGTGTTTTCACAGGAATTAAACTTTGAACACAATAGACCAAAACAAAGCAGGCTTTGTACCTGCCACTACAGCTCCCTTTTTTGCATACAATTGAATACATTACCTTTTGTTGCGGCGCAGTAATCCTCTTTGCCTAGCGGGACCATTCCCACGTCGGCCGCGCTGCGGAGCGCTCGGAGCCGGCGTTATTGCAAAGGGGCTAACGAAGCGGGCGGCCGTGCTTGCCGAGGGGATGGTTAATAGCACGCGGTGCCGCTCGCGAAGGGGCCGGGCTCCCGCGGGAGGAACCCTCGGCCCGGGCCAGCGACGGCTCCCGAGCCTGGAGTGCAGGGGCTGGTTCGCACGTGCGCGTCCCCGCGGCCCATGAACAACGGCAGCCCTGCAGCGCGCGCTCGGGGCGGCCCCGCACCAGCACCATGGGCTCCGATGCACCCAGCACCTGGCGTGCCAGCAGTCCCAGCGCGCTATGATTCACTTGGTGGCTTATGAAACCCCTCATTAGCTGGAGCAGCTAATTGTTGTTGCTGCAAAAAGGAGCGGTGGATGTCGCGGTCTGGCGCGCTGCCATTCCGGGATGCGGCGCGGCTTTGCGGCGCGCGGTGACATCTCCCTCCCTCGCGGCACCCCAGCCACCCCCAACAAAGGCACTGTTTCCCCACACTGCGCGGAGCCGCCTCCTCCTCTCTGCCTGCCTCACAGGGCTCAGATCTGCTGCAGAACCGCCTAGGACTGAGAGCGGATCCCAATCGGCACCTTGTACCTTGCTGCAGATAAACTCCCCTGCGCTTGGGCCAAGCTACCTCTGCAGTGCCAGTCCTAGCGCGAGTGTCCCTACGTCAGGCCAGACCACGTGCAAGTCACGGGACTTGCAATGTAGGCAGAATAACACACATGAGAAAAACAAATGCAGTGCCCCGTTTCAGATGTGGTGCCCCTCGTTGTAACCGCTGCCCTCACAAGACTTTTTTTTGCTATGAATATAGCAGAACAAGCCCAGGCTATTGAGGCTGGGCAGGCAGAGCTCCTCAGGGGGTTCTCCCGCGAGGGAAGTGTTCTCCGGGATCCATCCCCACTGCTCGCACCGCTGCGGAGCGGCCTCTTGCTCTCTTCTGCACACAGGAGGGCCCTCTGGGTCCCTCCAAATTGCCAGCAGAAATCACCACAACGCCACCGCAGAGAAGCACAAGTGGAAACCCTAGAGCAGCTCTGCAGCACTTGACTCCCTCTCTATTTTGTTCACTGTCAAACTGGAAAATCTGCAGGCACGCGGCCCACGACACCGCGGAGTAATCGGAAGAGCACAAAGGCTCAACGCGGCGCCTGGGCTCGGGGCTGCGCACGAGCCGCTGCCCGCCCCGAGGCGCCAACCAAGGCCAGAGGCTGCAGCGCCAGCGCCATGGACAAAACGCGTTGCTTGGCCTTCTCTTAGAGCACTCCCAGGGAAAGCGGCCTCTCATTCCAAGAGTCTTTTCTTCTCTTTTCCTAGAGTTTTTCTCCGGATAGAACTGTCAAAATGTTTCAGTAGCTCAATAACAAAAAAAAAAAAAAAAAAAAAGTGGCGCCAAGCTTTCCTTTGCTGACACTTCTTCCCTCCGTATTTGCTACCTGAGTCTTTTTTGAATCCAGCCAGGACATGTCTGGAAGGCACATGCAGGAAACCCCTCTAACTCACTACTTATTCTCTCCTATTTCTTCAAGTAAGGGAGCCCAGCTCATTTTCTCCTCATTTGAAAACCCCATGCCCCTCTATGCAGGCAACATCTCAGGCATCTCCCGAGATGGGTTGAGGGGGAGGCAGGAGGTGCCGTTCCCGCTCTTACCTGCCCCTCATCCTCTAGGGCAGGTGCTTGCGGGGGCTGCGCTGTGCTCACATGTGGCAGAGTCAGACCTCGTTAATAAATTGCCTTCCCCGCCCTGCTCCCCTTTGTAGCCACGCTGAGGAGAGAGGCTTCAATTGGGAGGAAATTATTTTGCAGGTATTGTTTTGCTAACACTAGCAATTCCTGCTTCTGAGGATGCTGTTTTGCTTAATACCTTCTTTCTGCAGAGCGGGGAATGTGACAGAGTAATAGCCCTGAGATCCGTGCGAGGGGGTCTGCCTTGTGACAGCAAAAGCAGACAAGTGTTTCCATCAAAGAGGAACTGCGCCAAGCAAACGACTGTTCCACACGAGAGTCTCCAGACAACACGAGGGTTTAATCTTCAGGATTAAGTGGTGTTTTGATTCCTCACTGCACAATAAACATATTTGCAGGGCGAAAGGTGCCTATTTTATTCTCCGGAAAGAGAAGAGGTAGCCCAGCCTAAGCTAATGCATTCCTTGTTTGAAATAAAGAGCAAATATGTTTTGAAAAGGAAGAGGTATGTGACAGAAGAGAGATTAAACGCGATTCCCAGAGCCCAGCGCTCAAGCGCGCGTACCTCCTAGCCCCGGCACCGTGGGTGTCTTTGCTGGGTCTAGCCGGTCCCGCGGGCGAGACAGCAGTAATTTCGACCCGCTTTACCATTGCTCCTCACTCCACGCTGCCATTTGTCCTAGCACAGGCCTTTTCTGCCCGATTAATGGTATCTTACACCTGCTTTCTGCTCACATGAGCAGTGAGGATGGCGCAGAGACTACACAAAAACCGAAAATGTAAATAGAGCCACCAAAGCAGCAGCCACAGGTTATTCCGGGGCAGGTGCTGGAGAGGCTTTTCCTGCCCAAGCAGCAGAGATTCCTGGAGCCGCCCGCATCCCACGCTGCTGGAGCTGCAGACCCACGCGCGGGCTGCCACTCACAGAGCGGCTTCCCAGCCCCTGCTCGTGCCAGAAACCACCTCCTAAAACCCTCCGGCGACGGCACAAATCTCCACACTCGTTACCATTTCTCTGGGTTTGTTTTCATTTTGCGGCGAGAACGGCTGCATTCTGGGCACAGAGTGCTTCTGCTGATGAATTATTCAGGTTTTGTACAACTAGGCATCATTATTCTCATGCGAGATAAAGGAACAGTTGCACATATACATGGATGTAGATATAATGCGGGCTTTAAAAAGAATGATAATTCCTGGTATTTTCCTCCCAAACAAAAAACCCGAGACATAATGCTGGCTTTCCTTTGTGAAACAAGACCATGGCCTGACAGGCGTGCTCAGGACACGAAGCCGGTGCGCCCTGCGCGGGGATCTGACGGTAAGGAGCCCTGGTAAGGTGCGCGGGCTGCTCATCGGCCACACGCGATAACAAGGCGAGGGGAGCCACGCAGCGCGGCAAGCTCGGCGCGGAGCGGGAGGGAAGGGAGAGTGCGGTCCGGCAGCACCACGCCTTGCTCGCTCTGTGAGGCCGCGCAGCCTTCCAGCCACCACTCAGGCATTGCCTGCCTAAGTAGAGCTGGACAGGATTGCTCTTAATAGGGGTATTAATACCTGTCACATTCCAAGAAGGTGAAATAATGCGCGTGCTTTCTTCCATAGATGAAAATAAACCTGTAGGGAATTGTCAGAGTCCTCCTGCCCCCCGGCTTTGTATCGTTAAGCCAGCACAGAAAACAGCAAAGCAGCCGTGCTGCCTCAATGCTTCCTCACCACGACGGCTTTAAAGCAAGCTGTTAGTCCAGGAGCCGCTCCGGAGCGCGAGCCCGTGCGTCCCTCCTTGCCGCTTCCCGGCCTCTTCATGGCTTCGCTGCCCTGTTCCCAGCGCTCTGCGTCGGCCGACTGCAATTCCAGGGACCACACCACGCTATCTCACGCTATTTAGGAAGGAGACCCTTCCTCACAAGCGTAAATGTGGTGGCAGCCGCCCCTGCTCCGAGGGCATCCCATTTAACACCCGCTTTGGACGGGTGGGTGGCGATCCAGGACGGCACTGCCAAATGCAATTGCACGCCTGCATTTTTGGACGTGCAGCACCAAAAATGCCCTACAAGCACAGAGCCTTCACAGGGAAGGGGGTCAGGGGGCCTTGTGCAGGGCTGCCGGGGTGACCGAGACAGATGCAGAGCAGCTGGAGCCAAGAAGGGCTTCCCTCCCTGCCCCGAGGGCCCTGGGAGCAAACCTCCCTGCACAGCTGACAGGCAAGAATCACAATCCCCACCACACGGTAATTTCAAGCTTGCGTTTTGGATATGGATGCTGCCGAGACAGACGTAGCTATGAGTAAATATGTCAAAATAGTCTATCAAGGGGAAGTCTGGTCCCTGAGCTGTGCAGGGGAAGAGGTAAATTACATAACGATTATTACTTGATTTCCAAAACCCATTGCAAAAGGAGGTAAGGAGGAGAAGAGGAAAAGGCAGCGGTGCCACGTGGGCTGTGGGTAACGCGACCCTGTCCTTGATAAGGGCCACAGGAGCCAAGCGCGTGAGAGCGCCTAACTAGGAGGGATCTAAGGGTCGGGTGGGTCCTGCCTGCGCTCCCTGCACCCCCGTGTACAGCCCCGTGCAAACGCTCCCCGCCCTGCTGGAAGGCTGTTGCTCACTCACCAGTGCAAGTGCTACCTGAATCCATTTCAAACAGAAAAACTCCCTCTTTGAAAAGAAAAGGGAAAAAAATTCTCGCCGAGTGCTATTCCCCTCGAGGCTTATCAGCGCTTCACTTTCCATCACAAAAATAACGCACTGTAAAAGACTGATTAGTCAACTGATAATTGAGTTCTTAAATGTCAAAAACAATATAGTATGAATATTCAACAGATCATGCCACTGCAACTTACCTGTTCAATCAACAATGACTAACAGTTTTTCCCCATTGTTCTTTGCCAGAAATTATGTTAATTTGACTTTTCTGAGGTGACGAATAAGGTTCTCTTAAAGCATATCGTCTTGCAGGTTAATGCATAATGGGCTGCTTAAAAGAAAACTGTTTGGAAGTCGTGCCTGACTTACATCCCTTTGCATTAGCTTTAGCTCACAGTTCACCTCGAGGGGCAGTCGGATCCAAATTGCACCGAAACGGATATAGTTAATAGAGCGGCTGCCAGGAAGCAGAAATTCCAGTATACAGATGGAGAAAACAGTGGTGTTTCTGTGCCAGCTGAGGGTAAAGCCAGCCCAAAGGTCAAGGTTGCAACAGACTCTGGGCATCACATAATTTGACAGTGAGAAGCAGAGGGCAAATGTAACGCAAGGCTGGGCCTGGGCTTTGCAGGGCCAGGACTACAGAGCGGCGCCCACCCCGTGCCCTGTCCCGTGTCCCGCACAGTGCCGCTGCTCCCAAAAACGGGCCGGGAAAGGGCGCCCAGGCTCTCCTCCGGAACCAGGTGCCGCCTTCACAAAGGGAACCTCAAAACTTTCAAAATCGCCGCAGAGACACATGTTCAGACCAAAAGTATTCCAAGGCTGGTTGGGAAATTTTCCTGTTTTCAAAAGCAACTTAGATTTCACATTGTTAACATCAAAAATCAAGCTGTGTCAAAAACCGCAGAAGTGACACATTTTCTGAGAGCCAATTTTAACTCCCTAGCTCTCTCCCCCCGCTCACCGGCACCTTTTCTATTCGCTGAAACTTTCCAGAGCTTTCAGAATCCTCATTCCTTTTGACATTTTTTTTTCCTCTCCCCATCCATATGCAGCAAGTGAGCAAGGCTGCAAAACAGCCACTGGCTCTGTCTGGCCATGTCTCTGCCTTTCTGAGGAAAGGTTTTGTCAGTTCTGTCCCACCCCCACATTTCTGTACTGAGATCACCGCGGCACCGGAGCCCGCGTTCCCCGAGGCTCCCTGGGGACGGGCATGGGATGCTGGGCACATCCTGACGTCCCTGGATGCCAAGGGCGCCGGGGGCGGCAGCGGCGCGAAGGGAAAGCGCCGGGAGCGAGGCAGCAGATTAAGCAAGGAGAGGGCACCGCAGATCGATCCTTGAGAAATGTTTCTTACCATGCTCTATTAGGCAGCAGAATAACCACTCAAACGGAGTTTTAGAGAGAGGGCTGCTTGAAAACCTCCAGGCAACGCTGGTTCTAATAGTAAATATGGATTTCAGCTGGAGGATACCTTGCAAACAAGACTTTTTTTCGTTTTTCCCTGCAAGTTTATCCACGACAGGCCAGCCACGGTGCCGCAGCGAGGCTGGGCCGCACGGCAGGACGCGCAGGCGTCCCGAGCGGAGCCGGCGGCTCCCGCAGCAGGAGCCGGGCACTGCCATCCCGCGCAGGGAGCCGGCCAGGCTCCCAGAGCTCCCCACGCCCGCCCCGAGCAGGAAACCTGGCACACCTGCGGGAAGCGTCCTTATTGCCCAGGCAGCTCTCGTCAGGCACCACAAGCACTTAAAGCATTGCAAAGTAACGTGGACCAAGTCCTCCATGGCAGACTCCAGAGAAACCCTTCTGCGTTACCTGCAGATAACCAGGCGACGGGCTGAACGCCCTCCCTCATTATTTACCTCCGTCGCTTCACTCCATAACGTTCAAGGAAGACTTTCCAAATCTGCACACGTTTTACCCGTTTCCTTCATCTTTGCCACATCAGCTTCCTTTGTGGGCTGGCTTCCAAGCGCCGGGTCCCTCTCCCTGCGGCTGCCCGGACCATCCCGGCGCCTGGCGAGCGCGCGCTCACACGCTGAGGGATCGCCTCCTCCCAAGCATGGCTTTAATTAACACACACACACACGTGTCATCTGAAAGGGAGCGCAGAAGCCTGGCTCTCCAGTACCCAGAACCAGATTTATGGGCTCTATGTGAAGTGGTTAGCAAAGACATTTAAAAACAATTAGGCTCGCAGAGAGGCAGACTCCAGCAGCCCAGGCTGCTCTCATTATGCAGGGGAACAGGAAAATAAAGCCATTAGGCTCACCAGACAACTAGCTTATTTGCACTATTTTTTTTAATGATTAGTCTCTTTAATAACGCCTCCCGTCCACAGCGGGAGAAACTCTCTGGTGCGCCCTTGCACACCGAGCCACTGACAGATGATGCTCCCGTGTGACCAACCAAACCCGATTTTGATGTTTCCTGGTGCTATTGAAATGAATGTAGCGGCGATTCTGTTTTTCCTTTGGTGAGGCTGAAGTTTGAGGCCCTTCCTTTTCCTCCTCCCTTTCTTTCCCCTTGCCCTTACCTAAGGTGCCCAAGTGCAACTAAGCCTGAAGCTCTTGTATCCAGCGCAATCCTCAGAGCAGGGGTCCCAAAGAGAAGGGACACAACTCATCCTACCTATCCTCTACTCAGCTTCTCGTCCCAAATTCCCTTGAAAAGGCAGCAAGGGGGAGGCTAACACCGCAAACGTGGCCCAGCTGGTTCTCCGGCCACCTTTCAGGGCTGGCACTAACAAGGCTTGTCCTAACGAGCAGCAGCTGCCACCCAGGGTGGGTGTCCAGGGGAGCCCCTGCCCCTTTCCAGCGCTGCACTGACGGGGTTCGCACCTCGTCAATGAGAGCAGCCGCGCGCCGAGCGCCGCCGGGCACAGCACCACGGCCGTGCACAGCAGCGCGGCTGCAGCCTAACGGGACCCAGCAGCGCGTCACATCTGCTTATCGACTTCTCCCCGGCGCGGATTGATTTCAGGAGCCATTACGGGGCATTATGTATGAAAGGGCTCCTCAGCAGCTCGCTCTGATGGGAGCCACGAGCTGCAGTGGGGAGCATCTTTCTCTTCTAATGCCATCATTTAAAAAAAAATCCATCTACAGAAATGGAATATAAAAGACTTTGTTAAAACAGCATTAATATTCCGAATGAGAGGAGCCCGAAATTCAGAGGGATTTCGTTTACTCTGTCCTGGTTTGCCACTGCTGGCAGCACGCTGCATGGCGTGAGGGATGCAGCCCGGTCCCTCATTTAGCCCCATCGTAGCTGGGGGGGAGGGAAGAAGGGGACATTTTTCCAGGGCCAGGGTGAGCAAGGTGACCGGGAACACACACACGCTCTCCAGCTAAGCACCATCCTCTGTTTCATTTGCTGCCTGGCCCGTGCCCATAATTACACTAGCATATTTTTCAGGAGCGCGATGGGAGCACGTTTCAGACCAAGAGAGCTCCAGCAGGAAAAATGAGGCCCCTTGCCCGCGCTGAGAAGCGGCGGCCGTTTATCGCTCCGCGTGGGACCCTCGTTCCCAACAGGGGCGCTGGGAAGGCTCACAGGGCATAAGTAGGGGGGGGACAGAATCGGGCCCCAAACAGGAGCTGCGAACCATTAAGGTAACTCCTTTTCCTGTCACGTTCCCGCTCTGAAATGCTACCTGCATATTTCACCGTGCATCCTTGCAGCCCGTGATAGCAGCAGAAGAGATGGGAGGGACTGGCTGGTTTGTGCCCCTGTTCCTCAGCTTGCAGGGCTCCAGCAAACACTGCCTGCAGCACACAGATCTCATTAATGAAGCAAACAAGCAAGCACACACAGGTGGTCTCTGCTCCTTTAGCAGCATCTCTGTGGCACCCCGAAGGGTCCCCACACCCTGAACACCCCGCCAGGCGTCCAGGAGCGGCTGCACGACCAGAGAACAAGTGCACAGAGCCTGCTCTGAGCAGAACCGTCCGAACGTGCCGTTATGAGCAGAACAGGGCAGGGGCCGCACGTTAGCGAGAAGCTCCACGCGCTCACCCATGAAACATACCTCAATTACAAAAGCAATTGAAATTTTAATTAGCAGCAACACAAGAGTGTTTCTGACTCAGTCAGCTATGTAATAACACACAAATAACAACAACAAAAAAATTGGACCCCTTTATGACACCAATAACTACTGCCCTCAAAAGTCCGGCAAGGGTGGAAAGACCAGGAGGAGCGCTCGGCGACCCGCTGCTCTGCGAGCTGCAGGGCAAGGAGCAAGGGCCACTTCGCACCGTCCCTCCTGCTGCAGGGACGAGCGTGACAGGGCCGAGCATGGCCAGGGCACCCAGCGAGGGCCCGCAGCACCCGCAGGCACGTGGCGCCGGAGCAGCCGGCTGCGCGCCCGAGGTGCTCGCGAGCCCGTCTCCTCCGCCGCCCGCTTTGATTCGGCTTGATTTATTTATTTTGCCCGGATATTTCATCGATCCGCTCACCCCGGGTTCCTTTCAGCTGCCTCTATTGACATAATGGGAGCTGTGCATTTGTTTTCGCCCGGCGCAGGTCTGCACACTGCCACATCGGTACCACAGGAAGCAGAAAACTAGTTTAACATCTCATTTATTTCATAGATGAGAAAGTAATTCCCTGCTGAATGATTGTCCTGAACCAACAATTCAGAAAGCAGGAATTTACAGTGCCTGCCAGAGACGGGAGTGCATTACTGTAGTGCTGTTATATAATGGAGCTGAAATATGTTTTTTTCCCCTCCTGTTAGCCTGAAGAGAAAAGCCATTAAATATGATTAAGGTTAAGAGATTGCTAAAATTACAAACAGCCGCCATTCAATTATTTTGCTCTATAAAATGCAACACAGATTGGAGTTATTTCTCCGAAATGTGTTTTTAGAAAATAACATAACACAACTAATGTGGTTTGATGTAGCAAATCAGGTTTCAGATACCTCTCGTAACGCCAAGCTAAAAGGTTCATAATTTAACTCAAAGTTCGCAACTTCAAGTCGTCAGGTGCTCGCTGCATAAAAAAGCGGCAAGAAAATCAATCCCTCCCCAACTAGTCTTCTGTGGAGTCATCGCGAGCGGGAGAGTCAATCAGTTTTATCACCCATTAAAGAAAAAGGCAGAAAAATGCAACGACTCGGCGCAGCAGTCGCGCGGCGTTTATGGCGAGTGACTCTCTGGAGCAGGGTCTATCCTTTCCAGCGGGTGCCGGGGGCCGTGCTGGGACGTGGAGGCTCCCTGGCTCCTTACGGGCTCGATGCTGCCCTGGGAGCCGTGAGCGGCTCCCAACCACCTCACTATGCCAAAATGTATTTTCTGTCAGCGCTGTACAAGAAGCTGGAATAATTGGAAAGTCACAAAAAATGTGTGTGAGGATATATTAATGGCTAGAGACTTGTGGTTATGATGGTTAATAAAATATGAGGAATGGCATTATTCCAGCGCTAGCAGCGCAGCCTCGGTGGGTCCCGGGCGGCCGGTCCCAAGCTCTTTCCATAAGCAAACTCGCGAGGAGCCCGGCACAGCTCCAGTTGTTTGGGGAGGGAATCCACGCGGGTGACAGCAGCGGCAGAGCGCAAGGCAGCCGCGGCACGGAGCTCTCCTGGGGCAGCACATATATAGAGAGGAATATATATGTATGTGTTGTCTGCCCACCGCTGACCCCTTCACCCCAACACACACTGTTCCCCAAGTTAAAACGCCCGGGAGATTAATGACTTTATCGACGGCGGGTACGATACATCCCCGACTAGCGAAGAGAACTCCCCTTGTCATGCAGGGTACACATCACGCGGCCGGAGCCAGGGCGGCCAGGCCTCCCTGAGCACCCGGCACCTAAATCAGGGCCAAGCGTCTCATGGGTGCGCGCACGGGGCGCAGCTCGCACGTCTGCAGCGTCTCCCTTCTCCAGAGGGTCGTGTTTGCACGAAGGCGGCTGGAACGCCTGGGACACCACGACTCCACACCTGGATTCCCAAGCTGGGAATTCATCCCCGCATCCATTGCACTTGCCTGCTCCTTGCGGAGACTCACTGCGTCCTTCAGATGCTGCCACTCAGAATGACTGTTCTCAGCTATGCAGGCTGTGCAACTTCCCCGAGGACACAAATATCCGGCATTCAAGCCCCCAAAATGTTTCCCTTGTTGCCTGTCTCACCTTGCTACTTGTCTGTATGGAGAATGACACAGGGAAAAATACCAGGGCAGCAACCCTTGCTAAAGGGACCGTTTTGTCTCAAAACGCACAGCGGTGACACCCAGATGTCACCCAAGAGAGCCCTCGGTGCGCAGAGAGCCAGAGCCGGGGCAGCTGAACACGGCCCGGACAGCCCGTGCTGCTGACCCCGCTCACGGCGCTCCGCGAGCGAGCCGCGTGGCCCCTGCCGCTGCTTGCTGCCCAAGCAGCTCTGCAACGCACACCGAGCCGCAGGTAACTCTTCATCCGACAGGGCATCAGCTGCAGAAAGCAGCAAATTAAAAGCAGGGCCCGTATTAATAACAACGCACGGGCGTGTGTTTGCCTGGGGATGCACAATGAATTACTTCAATTTACCAAAACAGGGCTATCTGAGCACGGGAAGGGATGCATCTTCATCTGTGCCCTGGCTCGTGCGTTCGGGGTGCCTCCCCGTACCCGGGTATCGGCGGAGAGTCCACGGGCAGGGCGCTGCACAGCTTCCCTTGGCAGCAAGCCGCCCTGCGTGCACCCCGTCAGCGCCGAGCCGGGGTCCCCGTGGCCACCGTGGCCAGCGGCCTCCAGCCTTCTTGGGCAACTCACTCCTCCTCGCGCAGGTGGCAGACACTAGGTAGGAGCCTTGGGGATCGCGGCAATTTCCTCCAAGGCTCATTGCCTTCCAGTTTAATTTTTAATGTTGAATTTCAATTACATGACCAGTAATATTCACTTAATTAAAAGGACCATCATAGCCTGGTGGGCTTGGGCTGCCTGGAAGCCGGATAAAAAAAGGATTCAGTACTCCTCCTACGAGGCAGGATTTTTCTGCGGGCGTCCCGTGGCGCAGGGCTCCTTCCCCGTGGTTCTGTGTGCCTAACTTGCCTCCAGACGGCTGGGGAGGAGCTGGCCTCTCAGCCCTAGCCGCTGCCCTGCAAAGCTTGGCTTAGATTCTGTGATCCGAGGGGAAGGGCATTCCCGCCGCACGTGCGGGATCCTCGCGCGGCTCTTTCATCACTTCGCACCCCAGGGCTGCCCACTGCGGCGCTGCCTTTCATGCCGTACAGCATCCTGCTGCCAGCAAGGATTTTTCCGATAAGAAAGCAGAAAACAGCTAAAATAACAAAGCGCTCAGCCTCCATCTCAGCCTGTGCTGCAGTCGAAAGAAATACCACAGGATCCCTCCCCTTTGTGAGCTGGTGCTGATCAAACAAACTGGGACATATTCAAATCACAAGATTTCAACACAAAAACCGCTGTAAGGTCCCGAGGTGCAGGCGCTCGCTCGCTGCTGGGGATTGCACTCCCTCCATACACACACACACAGGTGTGTACATATATATTTATATATATGTATGTATATAAATAAGGACAACACTGGGGGAACGTGGCCTGGCAAAGCTGCAGCCGGGCGCCGGGACAAGGCTGCAGAGCCACACAGCGCCCTGAGCCCCGCGCTCGCACCAAGCCCGCCCTGTCCCGCTTCCCTACGGGATCACACGCGATTCCTGCTCCCCTCGTGGTCCCGGGGCCTTCCTGGCGCATGGGAGTGGCATTACCTTCGGCTTAGGCTTCGGGCCGAGCCTCTGGTCGCTGCCTATTTGCTTAACACCAGAGCTTTCAGGCACCATCAAGTCTAACGCGGCCTGACAGATCCAGGATTAAGCACAAAGAGCCAGACAAATCCATACTTTCATAGGCGGCCCCAGTGGATGCAACAGGACAGGCAGGATTAAAAAGAAAAGAAGAAAAGGGGGTGGAGGAGGGAGCAGAGAAACTAAGCTGAGTTCCCTGCACCCAGCTGAAACCCAGATATAATTAGCAGGGCTCGTCAGCTCACCAGCTTTGCAGAGGCACCCGAGGAAGCGCAGGCTTTAGGTCTGTTTACTTAAAACAAAGCTCCGTCTCATAAAGCACTGTTCTGTCCTAGCCAAATGTAAGCTCAGTACAAGCATGTCTGATTGAACTTCATGCCAAACACTAAGCAAGAGGCCAGGCCAGACAATCCAACACTCCCTTGCAGCTTAATATTACATGTTAAAATTATCTGGGGAAAACCACGATTTGAGATATTCATTCTCCAGGTCATTTTTCAGGAAAACCTTGGGAAGGGAAGCATTACCCTGCAGCACGTGCAGCCCCATGCAGCAGCGAGTACCTTTCTTAACCGTTGGAGGAAGGAAGGTAACGGGGCTGAGCGTAGCGCAACCGATTTTCATTGCGACAGACTGGCAGGGGTATCAGCACAGCCAGCGCTCTCAGCAGGACAGGTCCTTGTGCGGGACCCTGCCGGGGCAGGAGAGGCACCCAGCACCCTGCGGTCAGCCCCTCGCAGGGCCGGGGAGCACAAACCCCGCCAGCCGCCCCCAGGGTGCTCATTTCCCCCTAGCTCCAGACCGACCTGAGCTCACGCAGGGATCCCTGTGTGGATTCCTTGCGCGGGGTCCGCTCGGCTGCCACGGTGGCACACGGGGAGCCCGGGTGCGCTCCTGGGAGCCCAGCTCCCCAGCAGGAGCAGCTGCCCCCACCAAGCTCCTTCCAAGGAAAGGGGGCAGCTGGCAGGACGCAGCAAATTTATTTGCATTTATCTGCAGCTGCAAACAAGGGGGCCTGCTCCGCGAGCAAATTGGAGCAATAGCCAGCAGCTGATAGTAACTTCCAGTAATTAAACATTAATTAGGTGATTTACTGAGTGATGCCTGTGCTCTCTTTATGGTGTTTTCATTAAGCACTGAATGATTAATAAGCAATTTTTAAAGAATATTTATTTGCATTGGGCCATCCTCAGGAAACAAGTGGTTCTTGTTTTTATGGAGGGAATAACTTACAATTGCTGAGTATGTCCCACCAGGACCTCGGGCTCCATCGGAGTCCGTGGGATCTGTCTCGATCCGGACGGCAGTCCAGAGAAGGGAGTCTGCAGGATTTGGGAAGCGGCCGGGCAGGAAACCCCACAAAGGAGGCGGCAGCGTTTGCGGGGGAGGCCGAGGCTGCCTGGCCCTCATTCCCCAGCACCTCCCCAACTTGCAAAGAAAGAGTCTGGAGGGATTTTTCTTTTTGGGCCCCCGATTAAAAAATTGGCTCTGCAGTGCTTTATGCATGCATCTGTTATGCTAAAATAACCATCCTTCCTAACCAGGCCCACCTGCTGTCTTTTTCAATTTTAAGTATTTCTAAGTAGCAATCAAATCAGTATAATTTGTTCTTTATCTCAGAGAAACCATTGTGAAAGAAAAATGTGACCATTATGTTACATCAGGGAAAAATACAAGCCCTTTATTTTCAGCCTTCTCTCTATTCTCTCAGATCTCACAGTCGTCATCATGCCAGTTGCATTTAATACTGCTCAAATGAGCAGAGCTTTCTTTAATCACCACAACCTTTCTCCCTTCCCTTGATTCCCCCCTCCCTGAGGTTGCGGCTCCTGGTTTTTGATTTATTCCAGTACATAACTGTTCTGGATTCTGTTCTGCGTGCGGGGCGGGTTTGCAGGAGCCGGCCCCGCGGGCGCCTGCGCGAGCAGCCGCAGCAGCCGCCGCTGTTGTGCGCGCGAAGCCGCCGCATCCCGGCACATGCGGCACACGCGGGGACGGGCGCCCGGGCATCACCGTGGCGGTCGATGCCGGCACGGGGACCGACTGCCGCAACGCACCAAGGCTACTGCAAAAACAGCCCATTCAATACCGTCCAATGCAGGCTACAGATTAGAGGTCAATGATGACTGGTTATTTATAGACTCGGCGTAAGCAGAGGCAGGGCTGCGAGTGCATTAGGGTTTAGATGAATGCCCTTAACTGAGCAAGGCTGCTTGCAACGCCAGCCGTGGGGCAGCCCCTGGGAAGATGGACCCTTCGTTTGCTTCATGGGGGAGAGCAACTTCTCATGCACAAAAGGACTGCCAGTGTACAAATTTTGACGAGCAGCCCATCTGATTTTGCCCCTTCTTCGGCCCAAGGGATAACCGGTGCTTGCCCCGCTCCCTTCCCAGGCATTGATTCCCGTTTCCTATTAACTGCCTCGTCCCTCCGTGTCCAGCGGCCCCTCTTCCCTTTGGAAGGGACAAGAAGAAACCCCGCTAGGTATGCTGGCTACAAAAGCAATTCCAGCTGGCTCGCCGTTTCTGCTCTCTTAAATGTTAAGTAGCTTTGAGAGAAGCTGGAATATCTGTGCGGAGACTTACTGCATCCTTCCTGTAAAGGTTACCAGACTTTTCCTGCAAAAGGGCCGGGCAATCAATAAATGTACAAATAATTGTTTTTCACTCTAGACATTCTTGTGGCAGCAGGGGGGAGGCCAGGGGAGCCAACATGCCCAGCGTCCTGTTCTTCCTCTCTCCTTTCCCAAATGCCAGCTCTAAAAATAAAGCCCTTGGCAGCAGCCCGGGCCATTCCGAGCAGCCGCCCGCGCTCCTCGAGCCCTGCACGGAGGGGCACGACGCGCTCGCCTTGCCGGGCGCCGGGAGCCCTCTCGGCTCAGCCGCCACGACGGGCTCGCGTCGTGAAGCGGCAATGTGGGGCCGAGCGTTCCTGCCTGGCTGCGCGCTGCGGCCCCTCGGCCCCCGAGACACCCGTGCAGACCAGTGCAGACCGGTGCCCCCTCGGCAAAGGTGCCTTTGGGCTGCTATTTGTCTAGCAGGGCCGTCCTCTCCCCGCGGAGCAACAGGGTGCTGTGCTGTGCCGTGCCGTGCCGTGCCCCTCTGCGCGGCCGCCCCTGGAAGCAGCAAGGAAAACGGCCCCTTGGGCTGTGAGACCTGAGCTGCTCCTCATTCTGCAAAGCAGAGGCCGGGAGCAACCTGCCCGCGCCGGGCCTGGTGTTCCAGCCAGCCCAGGACATGGAAAGCGGGCTTACTGCAAAGCCTGAGCCCGGAGCCGCTCCGGGAAGACCCACCGCGCTGCAGAGGCTTCCAGAGCTGAAGTCAGCCCTTGTTTGTGTTCGAGCCTGCCAAAGTGGGCAAATTTTGCACTTTGTCTCGGCAACTGTCATGCACAGTTTTGCTGCTGCTTTAAATCACTTTGGCATTTCTCCTTGGCAGCCACAGTGCTTTGGCCCCTTCAGCACACAGTAGCAAGCACAGGATTGGCAAAGACACGAGAGCAGAGCTCGTACTTCATTCACGTCCTCTCCAAATCCCTCCTTACAAGCTCTCCAGAGCGGGAGGCGCTTTCTGCAGGGAAAAAGGCACTTTCATTCATACGGGCCCGCGCCCACAGCCATACGTGAACGTGTGCACAGCAGGGTGCTGAGCCAGGATCCGCGGCGTTCCAAAACACAGGGCACGAAGCGGGGCTGCAGACTGCTGCACTGACGTAGGATTCGCTCCTCTCCCTCCCGTTCCTTGCAGTCTCTCCCCTCGCAGCTGGAAAACCAAGAGCCGGGAGTCCTCTGCACCAAGGCCTGCGCTGTCACGAGCGGCTAATCCTGTGCGGCCGCCAGCAGCGCCCAAGGGAGAGCCCGGGGGAAGGGGGAATCCGCCCTCGCGGCGCTGCTCATGGCACAGCAGCGAGCAGCACATGCAGCCCGCAGCAATGCTCCCCTCCTGGAAGCTGCTGCCGCGCGCGCCCCGAGCAGAGATGCCGCCCGCACCGAGCTCTGCGGAGCAGCAGGGAACCGAGCGGCGCCCGCCTGCCATCCAGAGCAGCCAGCACACAGAGAGGCTGCCATATGGAACCAGACTGCGGAGCCGCTGAAGCTGGTAGCGTGCCACTAGCGGCACTCGCGACCTGATGCCGCCTCATTCTCCAAGCCAAATCCTCGGCTTTGCATGGCGAACGGAAAGCGTGAGCTGCCCAGCTCCTTCACCCACCACTTCACACTGGAACGAAGGGGATGATGTTGATGTGGGAACGTCAACAGGAGAAGCGCTTTAGCGCCTAGGCATTTGTCAGAGCCTCTCTCTACCTCCAACCAAGTCATTGAATTCCCTGCAGCCCGGCTCTCCTGCTGCAGAGCAGGGTAAACAACATCCCTGATTTTCCTCTCGGGCTGTAAGGCCTTGTGGCTTCTCCCCGTGCCGCACAGCCCATTCCCCCAAGCGTCGCTCAAGAACAGTGCAGGGGACAAGGGGCCCAGAAGCCCGGATTCGCCAACACGGAGCCGCCTACGTCAAGCAGCTCCGCTGCAGCCCTGTCGCTCCTTCGCCTTCCTCTTGCCACGCAGCGCTCACACGTGCTTTCCCACCCAGCTCAGCTACACTTGACAGGCTCTACTTTCCATAAATAAAAATTAAACAAACACTTAACGAGCACCATGCATATTAATACCCTCCAGGTGAAGGTTAGCACGAGCTGTGATTGTAGCAAATCCACATTTGATTAGATTGACTCGAAAGCAGGGGAGATAAACAACCCACAAAAGCCTAAAATCACAGTAATTTATTCTTTTGACCTCTGCAAGTTCCTGGGTTTTATGCAACTTCAGCCTCGCTCGTGCAGTGGGAGCCCGTCCCGCTGGAGGCGCCCCAAAGCAGCAGGTGCTGGCGCGTTGGGGAGCTCAGCGCTCCCGCTCGTGCCACCCGCCACAGATCCGTGCCGCTGTGCTGGCCTCCCCGCCCTGCGCAGGGGATTCTCCTTGCCCGGGAGCACCCAGGGTGCTCCTGCGGCACCGGGATGGGAATCCGCAGCCCTGGGAAGCCTCCCGACACCCAGGCTGAAGGAGGGCGCTCACGGGAAGCGCACGGGTCCCGGGCGTGCGAGCGCCCGCGTGAGGAGCCAGGAGCACGGCGAAGCCCCGGGCAGATGGACCCTTGGGAGGAGCAGCGCGTTGCAAGCTGCGTTTGGCCCCGCGCGGGCTCCGCTCCTGCCGTTGCAAGGAAGGGGCCACCGCGCGCTCCCGGGGGAACGCTTCCCACGCGCGGGAAGCTCTGCAGCAGGAGGGTTGTCCCACGGGCAGCGAGCAGCCCACACACGGGCACTGCGTGGGGAGCGCGCGGTCCCCCCGCACGCGCGGGACCGGGCCCCGCGGCTCCGCTCCGCGGTCCCTATAGCAACGCGGTGACATTTCCAAGAGGACGGGCCGCGATTAGTCACTCATTTCCGGCTTACTGTGACACTGTTAATCACAGCGGGCGCCGCGCGGAGGACGCTAATGAAGATGTGATGGGGGCAGCGCGGGCCTAAGCGAATTCCACAGCAATTTCTCAATTCATTAACATGCTGTCACGCGGAGGGGCAGCCACGGAGACCCGTGTTCCCACCTTTCGCCAAAACATGACAGGATAATAAAGCAACATTATTTTGAGGCCTGGGGAAAAGTGGAAAGCCTTCCCTAAGCGTAATGGTTGCTGTTGAACACAGCACAGCCCCTGGGAGTAACATCAAGGGAGCACCCAAACGGGCAACGCAAAGGAATTAGCGGAGCCGAAGAGGCGCTCGCGCCCTCGGCCTCCCTTCGTCTCCCCGGCGCAGCCGAGTGCCTGCTGCTCCGTGCGTGCAGACCCTGCCATCCCCGCAGCAGGCACCACGGCGCGGTCAGGCAAGCAATAATCTCTGCCGTTACCCGGGGAGAAGACAGAAACCCAAAGCTTCCGCAGTGAAAATCGACTCGGCTCATTAGGGAGAGAGATTAAGGCAGCGGGCGGCTACAGGTGGGCAGAGATGTGTCACGTCGGCTGCCCTCACTCGTCTCCCTCTGCCCTGCGTGACATTCCAGCCGCGGGTGTCGTGCAGAAAGGCGCTGGTGCCGGGGCGCGCGGCTCCCCCGGAGCGCTGCCACGAGGAGCCGTGGTGAGCGCGGCAGTGCGCGGCATGCAGCGGGACACGCCGGGAGCCGCGTGTCCCACGGGTGCCCTCCCGCGCCGCACGCCCACCGAGGGCCCCTGCTCCGCTCGGCTCCATCCGGCGCCGCCGGAGCCCAGGCAGCCCCACCGCGAGCAGCCGGTAATTGCCCGGAGCGAGCGAGCGCATCCGTGTGGGTGTCCGAGCGCAGGATTGACATGCAGGACAGCTCGTGACAGCAGCTGACGGCCTCTCACCAGCCGAAACCCTACGTTCCCTGGCAGGGAGAGACAGGAAAAAAGGGAACTTGCAGCAATTGACACCAGCACAAGTTTCACTCTGCTATGGGGACTTGTCTGCCTCTCCTCTATTAGTTTCCCTACCTTGTTAGTTTTACAGAAAATAATTGGGCGCTCTGGTTTTAATTGGTGCCTGACGGGGAGCCCCATTTCAGCAGCGGAGCTGGCAGGCTCAGCTCCCTTTGATGTCCCTTTGCAGGAAGGGACTCCGCTCTGCTTCCCATCGGCGGCAGCACAGGATGGGGGCATTTCTCAAACAGGATTTCCAGGAGGCGCCACGGCTGGGAGGAGAACCAGCACCCTGTCCTGCTAAAACCTTGGATCCAGACACAACTGGATCGCCTGGGAAGCACACCAAGCCGAACGAGTAGTAATGCAGGTCCCTGTGACCCCGTACATCCACAGATGAGAATCTTCTGCTTAGGGAAACTGATATATTTTGGCGGGGGGGGGGAATACAGAACTCAATGCAGGGCAGCGGCCAAGCTCGCGTGCGTCCCAAGAGCGGGGACACTGCAGGAGCCGCTTCCTCATCCTTGGGCCGAGAAGTGGGGCTCCAAGCCGAGCGGCTGCTCGGCCCCAAGCCGCTTCCCTGAGCGCCTCAGCCGGGGAGGCACAGCGCACGGGCAAGCCATGCACGAGCCACCACCACGGCCTGCCGAGTCCCCGCTCGCTTGCCAGCAGAACAACTGGCCCTCCTCCTGTAGGGACATTTCTGCAGACACATGTCATTTTTTCCTGGCTACATATTTGAACAAGTTCATTTCTGTGAGACAAACGAGGTGCAGCGGGCCAGCCCTGCCTTTGGCCTGCAAGGGACCCGTGGTCTTCCCAGAGACCTGCAGGTAAAGATGACAGGACGACATCCTGCAAAGAGCATGCAGGTCCTCAAAGGGCTCCTTGGAATTCCTTGTCACTTCCGCTAATCTTTGAGGACTCGCCTCTGGACGAATTCCTATCAGAGCCGACTGCTCAAATGGAGCTTGACTGATGAGCAGCCAGCGGGCTGGAAAGACAAGTGGTGTGCGCTGACAGGTTCCACCTCTCACGGCGTCCCGCGAGGTGCCCGGGGACGGCAGAGTCACGGTGAGGGGGCACCTGGCACCCCGGCAGCACCCAGCCCCGGCAGCACCCAGCAGCGGGTGCAGCCAGCGGCAGCACTGGGGCCGCCCGCGCGCCCTCATCCCCCCGGCAAGGCGCCGAGCGCTGCTCCAACACCGCTGGAGCGGTGCAGAGGAGCCGGCCGCACGGGAACGGGCAGCCCCGCGGGCCTCCAGCTGCCCTCCCACGGGCACAGCCAGCACAGGGGCCACGGCAGCCGCTGGGCAGGACGGGATCTAGCAGCTTGTCCAGCTCTGCACGAATTTCTTCCTGCCTTGGGGCATATTCAAGGCGTGAGAGCAGTGCGTGCTGCTCTAGAACGGCTACATTCAGCCCAGCAATCACCGCAGCTCTTCAGTCTTTCCTTTTTTCTCCCCCGCTAAATCTAAGGGGAAAAACATACCAGCTTTATTTGATAAGAGTTCTTTTCCCCAGAGAAGGTCGGGGAAAATGTATTCTAATGAATGAACAAACAGGACTCCCATTCCTTAGTTATCTTCCTCATGCTTTAAGCAGGGACTGGGGAAAATGGAGTAATAGTCTGCTGAATTCCCCATGTCTGTCAAAAACCAACACTTCATAAATATATAAATGTGCCTCTCTATCACCTGCTGCTGTTTTGGGCTTCCAGGAACTGGGGAATCATCACTAACTTATTCAGGGAGCTCGGTAATAACCACGTGCTAAAGTTTAGCCGTTCCTAATTTTGCTGCCCGGAGGATCCACCTTGCTCTCCAGAAGCTGCAAACTCCAGAGATTCAGCATGCGGGAAGAAAGGCAGCTGCTGGGACCGCAGTGACGTGCTGCGGGACAGCGGAACGAGAAGGTCCGTCTGAGGTGGCAAGTGCCCTGCTGTACGGGACCAGAACACGGCGCTGATCCCCAGGGCTTCAGGGCAGGGCCTGTGCAGATGCCTCCGTGTTTCCAGCTCCTCGCTATCTGCCTGAAAGATCAATCGCGGGCATTTCTATCTCACACAGGGGGAGGCTGAGCTGTGGGAAGGGCTCTGCTTGCGCAGCTCCCGCTGCCCAGCGCTTCCGAGGCGGACACGGGGATAACTCACGTCCGAGCGCTCGCTGCTCCCTTTCCAGCTGCCGAGTTTGGCAGAGAGACACGGGCTGCCCAAAGGGTCCCCGGTCTCCCCCTGCTCCAAACCCTCTGCTCTGCCAGCCTCTCCCTCACGTTTACCGCCCCATCCAGGCACATGTGGCAAGGTGACCGGCCCCTTCTCCTCAAATGCTTCCTCTCGTGTTCTGCATACTCGCATCCCACCCGCTGTTTTACAGTCTCTCTCATTAGAATGCCAGCAGGAAATATCAAAAAGTACCTTTTCCCAACAGGGAGGTGCTGAGGATGAAGCCTCTGTCCCCATTTACAGCTCTGTGAGTGGGGCCCACATTTCCCTCGTCGGTGAGTCTGCACAACACGCCAAGCAGGAACTGGCCTTCCTTGCCCGTGCCGCTGGAGGCTGCAAGCAGGAGCTGCCCCTGAGCCTGCAGCCGCTGCAGGGCTACAGCCTCAGCGCTCTCCTCCGCATCCCCTGGCACGCGCAGGCGTCCCGCGGTGTCTGTGCCTGCTTGCCATGGCTCAGGCTCTAGCCCCACTCCCCACACGAGGACACACAAAGGAGGGCAGCCGTTTTGAATGAGCTCTCCTGCTCGGCTGCCCGTTCCTCCCCAGAACACGCTCTCCAAGAAGAAGAAAACAAACTGACGCCCTGCGAAACGCACCCACTCCTCCCATCCTCCTGCAACCAGGCACAGTGGCGCAATGGCTTCGGTTCTTTTTGGCATACTTCGTCTTTTAAGAAAGACCATGCACTTACATTTAATTAAAAGTATCTACATAGGAATGAGATTAATTAATTCTCCTTCTACCCGAGAGCACTCTCTTTGTGTTCGCTTAAATGAGGTATTTAAATGTTGTCTTTATGCTGTATCTGGACCAGTTCTCTCCAGACAACACGTGGAGTGTTATCCAAGCTCATACTGTACCAGCCAAATTTCTTTAAAACAAAATGAAAGGTGCAAGGCCACCCCTCTCTCCGCTTTGGCGGATATCAAGAGCACATTGAAAGTGATGGGGGCATCTCGGCTTTTGCAGCAAACCCCAGGCAGCAGAGGCCCGTGGAGCGGGGATGCTGAGTGCACCAGCACTCGCCGGGCACAGCAGCATGGATTTCAATTTTGCAAGACGCGGAGGCCCGAGCAAGAGGCCGTGCTGGAGACTGCAGCTCTAACTCCTCTCTGCGTCAAATTCTCTCATAGTGCAGAGGAAACCACTTAAAAACCGCAGCACTTACAATCTCCTAGACTCTTTTTTTTGGCTATTCAGGTAGCAGCCCAAAAACACGTGGAAAGCTCGGAGGGCTGTTGTGGCGCTGTCTGCCACGCACAGGAAGGGACCTGGACGCCGCAGCGTCCAAGCGCTGCCTGGCACAAGGCTGCTCCTCCTCCTCCTCCTCCCCCTTTCCCGCCCGATTGCTTTATTTGCCCTTTATGCCGTTTTGCAGGCTGCCAGCCTGCCCACCGACACGCGCGCTCCAGTCTCCCGCAGCCAAAGATTAATTGATGGGGGAACAGGAGATTTCTCCTCCCGAACAAGGGGTTTCCGAGCGGTTCCAACGTTATGCCAACGAGGCTATTTACATTTTGATTTAAATACGAAACTGCAGCGGGATTCCCCAAGGCCGAGGAGAGCGGATGATGTTCACAAGCAAAGCTGGGCCAAAACAAGGAGCCAAGAGTTGCCGGGGGAAGGACGGAAGGAGGGAAGGAAGGAGGGAGGAGAGAGCTCTGCCCAGACGCAGCAGGACAATTCACATCACGGGCTTCAGCGGGAGGAAGGCAGGCGAGCAGGAGAGGAAAATGAGGCGAGCTACCTGGACGCTCCGTTGCGGGCACTTTCGCACTAAGCTGCAGCATGGGCCATGCCAGGGATCCTCTGCTCACCAGCTACAGTTGAGCAGGGATGGAGGCAGCGCGGAGCGGGGGACGTGGGTCCTTCTTGCAAGGCTCTCTGTGCCCCCCTTGGAAGAGCTGAACTGCCCCGCAGCTTTTCCCTTGTGGCCTGTGTGCATTTGTGGGCAGTTTGTACCTGGATCGACTTACTCCAGGACGCAGGAGCTCGATGGCAACAGCCCCGGTTGAGGGCTCTGCGGTGGCAGCAGCGCCCTGGCCCGGCTGGGCAGCCCCTCTCCTCGCCCCCGAGCACCCCGAGCTCGCGCCCTTGGAAGCTGCCCGCCCTTGCACCGCAGCGTCCCCAGGCTCTTCCGATTCCACCTGAATTTCCTGTGATAAATCCTTATCGAAAATGCCCACGGCAAGTCTGCGGTGACTTTGTTCATTCTTATTAGCGCAGAGCAGATTAGCTCTGCACGGCGCTCAGCCGGGTTTTACAGATCTCCGATAAATGCTCTGACAGATCTTCCTGACTTTGGGGGGAAAAGAAGAGCAAGGGATGGGAAGGGAAAATGAGCAGGAGAATCTTTCCTTTCTTTGTGCTTCAAATACCGTTTAAGACATCAAATATCCATTGCCTTTCTATTGTGCAGGCTCTATAAATCCGCAAGAACATCTATATCCCCAAATAATTCCTAATGGTTGTGGCTAAATCCCGCTCCGGCAGCACCCGTGGGTGCTGCTGCTCGAGCGCCATCCCCGGGCCCCGGCCCACGAGAAAGCAGAATCCTCCAGAGCGTTTCCCTGCTCCTCTTTGCTCCTCTGCACCCGAGGCAGAGCAGATCTGAGACCAGGTTTGCAACGTGCAGGCAGCACTCCCCTCCTTTCAGCAAGCTCCATCTCTGCAACATACATATATATATATAAAGTTCAGCAGATCACCTTTACCTTCAGCGCTGTCTCTCCCTCGCCACACTTATCTTTTATTCATCTCAGTTCTAAGCGGCAACTTTCTGGAGAGCAAAGGCGGCCATGAGAGCAGCGGGCCGTTTTGGCTTGGCCCCTCTTTGAAGCAGCTGTGGGGACGTGGGAAGAAGCCCTGAATGCCTTTGGGAAGCCGGGAGCTCTTGGAGCACCCGGAGCCCCGCGTGGCAGGGGCCCTCGTGCCAGACGCAGCCTGTGCAACCTGCGGCCGTGTCTCACACACAACACAACACATGTGTGAGTCTCAGCTTCTGCGATACGCTGATCTCTGGCAGGGAGAAGCAGGGCCGTGCGGAGCGGGGAGCGCAGCACCCTGCCCTGCGCCACGGATCGCAATCTGCCCGGCCTCCTCTGATAGCGCGGCTCGGCACGGATAGCTCCAGTGTCCCTCTCGTGCAGCCATTTACTCTCTGCCAGATTTATCTTCCTGCTATTAGCCTTCAGAGCTCTGATTTGTTTGCCTGTCATTTGGACAAATGTTGACGGGCAGAAACAAGCAGGGTTTTTTTCCTCCGCGCTATCCAGCTCCAGCAAGAGGCATCAAGGAAAAAGGATGAAGAACTGACCCATAAAATAAATACAAGGCTTACAGTTCCTGATAAAGATTAAATATTGTAGGAGTCACTTCAAATGACGAGATAAAAGCTAGTCAAAGGAAAAGCCTCAGACCTAGGAGGAGCGAATAAGAGGTGCACACACACGCGCCACATACAGATGACTTATAAGTTTTATGGAGAGGGTGATAATGCGAATGCATTCTGCTCCGAGCAGGCGGGCTTCGCATGCGCGTGTCGCGCAGCCCCTGAGGAAGCTCGGCCAGGGAGGTGCTGCTTGGCGTGCCCGGTGCTGCGCATGGAGGGACCAGGTCCTGCCGGCCGCTCTAGCCGTGGGTCCCTGCGGAGCAGTGCTGCACTCCGTGTGCCCCGGCCCCGCACGCGGGAACAGCAGCTGGGCTCGGCAGACAAGCACACCTCTAGGAACGGAGGGGGAACATGAGACGCGTATAGATTTGCTGCAGGAGAGGCCAGCGAGGGAACACGTAGCTCATTGACGCCCCTCCAGCAACAGGGTGACGGCTTGTTTGCAGACCGGCGCGTAATCAAGGTGGGAGGAATGCCGGGCACGGGCCGTAATTCTGCATTCGCAATCAAGGCCACGTACACCTTCTCCTCGGCACAGAAAAACACTGCCACGCTCCCTGTTCCCTCTCAACAGCAGCGCTACCCAAAGAAGGAAAATTACCCAGGCCTAATGGGGCTGATGAAGGGCAGGGAACAGGCAGAGCCGGCGCTTATGGCAAGAGGCTCTAGCAGGCCAGGCAGGAGGCGGCCGCAGCCCCTCTGCAGAGCCAGGCTGCTGTGCCCGTGGCTGCCCCGCGGGCGCCGTGCCCGGGCGCGCGGCCCCTCAGCCCTCCTGTCCTTGCACGGCTCCGGGAGCCGGGCTCCCCATGGAGGAGAGGCCTGGCTGGGCCGGGGGGCAGCCCGGAGCGGGAGCTCGGCAGAGACGGGAGCGCTGCGCTGCTCTGCGGGGACCCAGGCTCCTCTCCGGGGTCTGTGCAGGGAGCACGAGGCTCACACGGAGCCACGCAGGAGGCTAAAAGGGAGCACTGCGCTCGCCTAGCAGGTCCAGCCCAATCCACAGCACAAGAGTCCCTGTTGACAACGGCAGTCCCCGCCTGCCTTTGATTCCCTTCCTCTGCAGATCGAGGAGCTGCTAGATCACTTCTTTCCGTACCCGCTCTAGCCATGCTGCTCCCGTCCTTATTCTCTGCCACTCCTGCATGCGTGCGACTCTCAGTCCCCCACGGCTGTTCTTCAAAACAGGATCAGAAAGTGGAGCGAGATGTCACGGGTTGCGAAGTAGGTGCGCAGGCAGACGCAGGTTAAAACCCGTACTAATTTAGCTATGCCTTAGCTGACAGGAAAACCAGATGGAAGCGCTTTGTAGTCAGCCTCTATATGTCTCCATGCGAGAGAGACTGACAGGTTCCCGGGAACAAAGCACAGGATTGAATCAGGCGAGCCGTGCCCCGTCAAGCAGCTTGGCAAGGCAATTAGACAGGAGTGGGGTGCTGCAAGGCAGGGGGAGCAGAGGTAAGGCGAGGTGAGCACGGAACGCGCATGAGTCGGGACGCGCGAGCTGCGAGCACGGCGAGCACAGGGCCCATGTGCTCGGCGTCCTGCTGCTGCTCTGCGCCTGAGGGAGCACTCACGCGAGGAAGCACTCGTGAGGGAACGCTCTGCCTGCCCTGCTCGTGGTCCTGCACACGGCGGCTGCAGGGCCGCCTCGCTGCGGGCACATGAGGGTTAAACAGTGAGCGGAGCACTCCTGCAGGCGCCGTGCGAGCCGAGCACACTGGAATGAGGCCGTGGGTGCTCAGCGGGTGAAGGCCGAATGGAATTGCTCCAGAGCCCGGGGAAAGGGCATTAGCGCTGGGAGGGGCTGCCGCCGGGATCGATGAGCAGCCACGGCCCTCCAGAGCGCAGGCAGGCGATCGATGGGCGCCCGCCGCTCGGCTCGGCCGCGGCGCCTGCTCCCGCCCGCTCCCCTGCGCCGGCCTCCCGAACGCCTCCCGCCTGCCGGCAGCGCCGGCACGGGCACGGCTCGGCCCCCGGCCCCGCATCCCTCCTGCAGGGAACGCCTCACCCGGCGGCTGCGGGGCTGGAGGGCTCGCGGCGAGTCCTGCTCACCGGCACCTCTCCGGGGAACTCGCAGGTTCCCCACGGCTTGGCCGAGCAGAGCCAGCAGGGTCAAATAATCAGAGCGCCTCTCATTGGAACGGTGCGGGGAGATAAAGCCTCGTGTTGCAGCTGAACGGGGCCGCTCCTACAAGGGGAAAGGCAGCGCTGCAGTGCTGGCAGGCTGCACACACTGCTGGCTCCCGCGCGCACATCTGCCCTGCAGCTTTGCCACGGGACTCGCAAACGCCTCAGCACTGCAAGTTCCCCTCCTGCTCCGGGAATTGCCTTTTCTCCTTTCTTGTTTTGATGCTTATTGCCAACCGGAGCGCTTTTCATAGCCGCTTTTGTTCTCCCGCGGCGCATGCATGGGAATAGAAAGCAAGAGAAAGGGGAAGCCGCTAGGTATGGCGCGAACATTAGCTAAACAAATGAGCCCAGCAAAAGCGAGAGCAGAACCCGCCACTAGCAGAGGAACGGGGAATACAGTTCAGAGCATCGGCTCCCACGACTCGGGTCAACCTTTGACAAAGAAGCAGGAACTAAGGCAGAGGGGGAGCACTAAAGAAGAGAGAGATAGAGAAGCGACTGTGTCACACTCCAATCAATACGGGATGGAGCAGATATTATCCCATGTGGAACACCTCAAGCCACAGCCTAGAAAATTTGATTGGAGCTTCAGAAAAACCTATTAGTCTGTTGTCAAGGCCTTCTGATGATAACTGACTGGCCAGCTCAAATCAATGCCTTTGAGCGCGCGCGGCCTCCTCTCCCACCTCTCCTCCTTTCTAAGCAGAAGTATATTTCAATCGCAGACCTTAAAGTTCAGCTCCATTTTCCTTAGCGTAATTTGTCATTTATCACAAATTACATAGTGCGATGCTTCGAGGGCTTGCCTCCTCGTAACACCACGGTGGCGGCAACGGCAGAAGTCACAACCGTTTGCTCAGTTATAGTAAAATTCCTCGCTACGCCTGGTAAAGGTGTCAGGAAACATCTTACTCCCCTCACAAAATAATTGTGCAATTAGTACTGAATTACTTAGGCGACTTTCAAAAACGTAAAATTTGGGGCAAACACTGCATCTGTAGTTGAAGTAATGATGTAAAGCATCCTCAGATCCTTCTAATTAAACAGACTCAACAGATAAAAGGTTACATCCAAAGAGAAAGAAACAGTCTGTTCCTAGGGATATTAGATTCACTATGTCTCGCTTCTAAATGTTTTCCTCTTCAGCTTTATCAACTTTTTTTACATCTTGACTTATCTTGAACGTTTGAAAAGTTAATGCGAAGCATTTCATCGGGAAGCCGGCTCTGAATGTTACATTTGCAGGTTCTTTTCAAGCCTGCGCATTGTCTAGAGGGAGACAAAAACAGGAAAGAGACCTCCCCAAATGGAGCAGGTGGGAAGAAAGGAAAGGGACACCGAATAACTTAAAACAAGCCAGCAAAATAAACCCCGCAAACTGGGGCAGGTCCTCGCACCCACAGTGCCATCTTCCTCCCCCTCCTGTGCGAAACAAGTCGCGGTGAGCTCGGATAATCACAGGGGCCAGGACTAACGGGCGGGAGCTGCGAACACGCTGCAGCCTCCCCTCCCGTGGTCTCATCCGCGGTGGCTCCGGGGCCGCAGAGCGGCTGCGTTTGGGCTGGGAAGGCTCCGGAGCGGCCGCCCACGGCTCCCCGGGCCACGCTGGCCGTGCCGGAGCGGGGCCCGCGGCGCCAGGAGCCCCCGGAGCGCCAGCAATCGGATCACGGAGCCTTCCCACCGTGCCTGCTCCTCTGCAGGACGCCAAACGCCCAGGCACATGAATAATGCAGTCGCCAGCAATACAACCTAGAAGCGACATCCCCGACGGTGGCAGAACATCTCCGTCCTCCGAGAGCCGGGGCGAAGCTCCGCTTGTCCCGGGCCGACCTTCCTATTCCCGGGGACACAAGGAGGTACAAAGGAGAAGCTTTGAAGCTGCAGCTACGGAAATCTGTGAGCATTTCAAGCTGCACTTTCTGTTTGGGTTTCTTTTTCCAAACAGATGGATGGTGCAGCATGAAATTGCCAAGATTAAAGGGAGCAGTAGTTTAATACACATTACTGGGGAAATAGCTGGCCCATTGGAGGAGCTGAATCCAAAGTCTTGGCAAAGGCCCTGCTCAACATTCACAGAAGGTAAACAGCCCCAGAGCAAAGCGAGTGCATTTCCTTCACCACGCAGAAGAGCTGGCAAACGTAGAAATAATGAGAAAAGCTCTGATTTGGGCAATGCTATGAATGAGCCGCACATGTCCATAAATAAATCATGAACTCTCCAACGCGCGGCTTATTTGCTCTCGCAAAAGCCGCGGCTGGCAGTGCTCTCACTGCCCGCGCTCACTACCGGGTTCTTAATGGGCCATCGACGTCCAGCCACTTTCATCTACTGCACTGCACTGAGCATCACCCAGAGAAGCGCTGCAGGCCACCTGTAGCTGCCCCAGCACGGAGGAGCCTCCGCGGTTTTTGCGGTGACAAAGAGCAGACACCGGCCTTTTCTCCCGCAGGGGCTTGCATCACGTGCTCCACACCACGGCTCGACGCAGCACGTGCGGGGTCCGTGCGCGCGCGGGCAGCGCCGAGCAGCCGCATGGGCGCCGTGCGGTACCGGCCCCGCAGCACCGGGAGCGTCTGGGCAGCCGCCGCGCCGCTCGCCCCGCTGCCCCCAACGGCACAGCAGGCTCCGGCACCGCTGCCCACCCACCTCGCTGCCTGACGCTCTTCCCAGGCAGACCACGCACGATGCCATTGTGGAATGGAGCTAAGCAGCACTCTGGCAAATTCGTCAGAGAACAGTCTCGCCCTGCGCTTTGTTGTTTCCTACAATCTTTATAGTATTTTAATGGCGTTATCTGCCCCACGGAGAACTCTCTGGACAGAACGGGACTAGAAGCGGAGAGTGCTCAGCTCACTCTGGCTTGGCAGTGGGTTACGCGTTAGGAATTTCTGAGCTGATGGGCGCAGACTTAAATATATCAGGAATGGCTGCCAAGCAGCAGCTTTGCAGCCCAAACACGAAGGGCAGCAGCAGAAACGCAGCTCCGGCGGCTTGGACAGCAGCGTCGCCTCTCAGGCGGCTACTGTGGCGCTTTCAAGCCCTGCTTTCTGGGAGCAACGCTGATCTCACTTGTCATGTGCCACACGTTTCCTGTGCACCCTTGTTATCGCCCTCCATAGATGTTTTTTCCCATGGAATCCTGGTCCCTGAGTTTGTCCTCCACCCGCTCTGCTCCAGCGCCAGGTGCCGCAGACACCCGCGGCACCACCGGCATCGCAGTCACGTACCTCGGGAGCCCCGGGAGCCGGGGCCGGGCAGCACGGGGCGCCGGCACCGCCGCGCTGCGCTTGGCTGCCGCGGGGCCGGGATGTGCTGCTCACCAAAACCCAGCGCGCTTCCTCTCGCTCTCGGTCCGAGCTGCAGGGAGCGCTGCTTCTAACGTCAGTGCCACAGCTGCCTCTTAGCCACATCTCCTCAAGTCAGGAGAAGGGCAACATGCCGGGAGAAAGGAGCACCGAGTGCCTCACCTGCTGCATCGAGGCCAGTCAGTGCTGAGAAGTCCTCTCAGGTCCGTCCTCTGACCGAGGCCTGGTGTTTCAAGGCAAACAAACAGGCGTTACGTCTTACCGGTCTGAGATGGTGAACACTGGAAGGGCAGGAGGAAACCTCAGGCGTTGCAATGCTCAGAACGAACGTGGCTTCGGCACAGGGTGGCGAGCGCCGCGTATTTCAGCATTCGCTCACCTACCTTTGCAGGATTTAAATACTCGTCTGCTATCAAAGCCTTCTGCAGCAGGCTCCCCCACCATCAGCTCTGGAAGATTGAAATATCAATTACAGATCAATTTTCTCCTTAAGTAAACACTAATGCAGGATAAACAGTATTAGAAGATGCGATCGTAACGTTGCTGACTTCAGGCTGGACTTCCTGCTGCTCACAGCAAGTTTAAGCCTGCAGATTAATTAACCTGAGAAGCTATCACTTAGGGAAGATTTAGGGCTATCACGTTGGGGATACGAGCGCGGGCGAAGTCGCGCATGCTAACGGGGAGGCTGCAAGCCCTAGCACGGCACGACACGCTCCGATGTCTCCCGCGGCTACCTGAGGTTTCCTGGGCGCGGACGCTGGTGCCTTGGCAGATGAGCACTGCGAGACGGGCCCCATTCCCCCGGCGTGGCTGGAAGGGTTGCAGCGCCGCGCGCCGCCGCAGCGCCACGCGCCCCAGCCTCGGCCGGCGAGGCTGCACGTGCCCTGCCCCGCGGGGCTGCACAGCGCAGACGGAAAGCAAGGTCTGCCTGCAATTCCCGTCACTGTAACAGGCAACAGGCTACGGGTTGGACGTGGGGAGAGGCTCAGCGCGAAGCACAAGGTGAGAGGCGTGTGACAAGGCAGTGACGTTATTCACAGCCCCGGAGAGCAAGAACTCCTTAATGCGGATGACAAAATCTCACCTTAGGGGATTCCAAAGCATACATCAACCTGCTCAAGGTACCACAATCACTCAGCCAGCAAGAGAAAACGCAATCGCGAGAGCCATTAAAAGGGCGACGCTCTTCAAAAAGAGCATTTCCAGGTGAACTGCCAAGAAAATATAGGTAGGGTTAGAACTCGGCCAGTACTGGAGGCTAATGCAGGGCAGAGGACCGGGTTTGAGTGAGATTTATTAGCAGAGCGCGCACTTCCCCCACTTCTGCAGCCCCGCGTTGCAAGGCGGCGCAATCGCAGCCTCTTTGCAGGCAGCGGTGCGAGCGGCAGAGCCCGTTTTCAGGGGCTGGCGCCCGCTTTGTTTCCGCGCCCGCCACCCTCGTGCCCCGCGCCGCGGTTGAGCTTTACCTGTGCGCGCGGCACCGCGGCCTCGGCCGAGCTCTGCTCCTCTCCCCGCTGCAGCGCCCTTCCCTCCGCGCGGCCGTTGCCGGCCCGGCGACGCTCTTCACGGCTGCGGGCTCCAGGGCCGCCTGCTCCTAAGCTCCAAATCCCGTTTTTTCCGGACGCTCCTCGGTCAGCACCGTCCCAGGCGTAACAGCAGTGCTGTCACGTCCCCACCGCCGTCCCATCCCTGGCCTCTCCTCCATTGCCACCTCGACACCGGGGCGCCCCGGCTCCGCACGGGGGAGGCTTCTGCTCTCTGCTCGGGAGGCACTTATTCCTCAAGCAGAACACTTACCGTAAATAAACGGGAATACCTTGTTCTCCTGTGCCTACCTAGACATAGTGGGAAAAGGGCTGTGGGCCTCGGCCTCTCCTGGTAAGTAGCTCCAAGCGTCACCTAAAAGGCAACCTGGTGTACACAGCGCGGAAGCGTGAAGGATGCCACCGCATCGCTGCTCGCAGGGAGCCGCAGCGGGCAGGACGCCCCGGCCACCCGCCAGCGCCTCCCCTGCCCCGGCGGCTCCGCAGCGCCGCGGGGAGCCGCTCACAGCCAGGCACAGCTACAAGGACTTCCGTAACATTAATGTTTTTTATTAAGAAGACAGATACTTTATAGTACTTCTTTTTTTTTCTTTGTAAAAATGGTATACATGAACCAATACAAAATGTGAATGGGAACATATGGATATGTATTTTCTTACACTGTAACATCGTCCATGGACACCTTAAAACAGAACTGACCTAAGGGGAAAAAAGAAAAAGGCCGGGTGAACAAAGAACAAGGTTGTTCGGCATCGGTTGCGCATCCTTCATTTGCAATATCCCTTGAAACAAGTTTGTTCTTTCTTCACACACTTGAAAATCCTAATGATCTAAAGCTGTACAAAGTAATACTCAACAATACATTTCAAACAGTGCACTGTATACTGAAGAAAAAAATACATAAACCAATATACAACTAAAATTCATAATTTCCTGCTTTTTTTTTTTATTCCGTTTTTATGCTTTTTTCCAATGTGTGGGGCCGAAATTTTGCAATCTACCTGAGACGGAAAACACCAATCAAAACACATGAACCTGAGACATGTCAACATTTTAAGTCAAAGTTACATCGGTAACACTGCACTACTGTACACTTCCAAAACAGAAAGATGGGCTGTTCCAAAACAGGGTGCCGATTCTGTGGTCAATGAGTAAAAAAGCCCCCCGAGCGCGGACATGCGGATGCTTCTCACCACGGTGCGACGGGCTGCCGCGGCTCGCCAACAGGCTGCCCTGCACAAGGCTGCTCTGAAACCCCCCGCGCCGGGCTCCTCTGCGAGGAAGAGGAAGGACAGAGGGCTGCTGCTCTCCCTGTGCCGGCGGCCCCTGCCCAGGACTCCTGCTCTGCTCTGCACTGCTTCTGCCCCGAACGGTGACTCAGAAACGAGTGCAGCACCAGACGGCGCTCCCGCGGAGCCCTGAAAGAGGAGCGCGTTCCCGCCGGGGTTCCCAGGCTGGCCGTGGCTGAGCGCAGCGCTCTGCACAGCGGCGCGGCGAAGGAGCCGCTTTGGGGAGCCAAGGGTACCCAGGGGAACCCGCCCCGGCTCCTTGCCGTGCCGGGGCCGCTCTGCGCCCTGCGGTGCCGCCGTCGCTATGGCTTTGTGGGCGCCCGGCCGCTGCTGCCGCGCTCCCCGCTCGCGGCACCGCGGGCACCTGCGGCAGAGGCAGCCCCGCTTCCCAGCGCGCTCCCGGCAGGAATGTGTGTACCCCGTGGCACTCGCCCGCTGGGTGCCACCGCCTTCCCAGCGCCGTGGAAAAAGGGAAAAAACCAAAGCAGAACGCACTCGTGTGCACCTCTCGCACCGCGGAGGGCGCCCCTTGCCCTAGGGGGGCAGTAAGGCCAAGTGGACAGCGCGGCAGACGGGCGCCCAGCGAGGCTCGGGCGCAGGAGGCCAAGGGCGATGCGGGGCACACAGGGGACGCGGGGCGGTCCCTGCCGCCCCGCACCGAGCCCGCAGCCGCTGGAGCGCTCGGCGCTGCTTCAGCTGAGCCTGCACGAGGGAGTGCAGGGGGGCTGCACCGCACCGCCAACTATCAACGCGCACACGTGCTGGTTCTCCTCTGATGAGAGCCACTGGGGAACACAAAACAGTGAAGACGGAACGAAAGGAGAAACGAACCTCTAAAGGAACCAACCTAGTCCAGGGGGGCGCAGCAGGCAATTCCAGACACGGGCTGCCCGCGGGGAAACCCAGAGGGGAAAGAGGAGAAACGCCCGGAGAAGGGAAACGAACGCGCACAGGCCCCTCCGCTTCCCCGTCCTGCCCCCGCAGGAGAACCCCAACGAACCAAAGTAAAACAAGGCACAGAATTCTCTGCGAAGGACTTCACTAAACTAAATCCAAGCTGGACTCGGCCAAAAAAAGGAAACCCAAACAAAGTGAGGTGTCGAACAGCAGAGTGTACTTTACGAAGAATATTTTTACACAGCAAATCCCGGAGCCTCCCGGTCTCACAACTCTCCGCCTTCTTGCTTTCTCTTTAAAAAAGACTCGAGCTGGTTGCAACCTCCCCTCTCACTGTCTCTTAGTGGCTTCGCTGGGCAGTAGCTGTCCGCGGTTGGACACCTCGCGGGCGGGCGGGCGCGCGCGCGGCGCTCTAGATGAAATACTCCTTCTTCTCCTCCGAGTTGTTCTGGCCTCCCTCGGCGTTGATGATGGCCGTGTCGGCGTCCGCGGCGTCGTCGGCTCCTTTGGCTTCGTGTGTGAAGTACGTGCCTGCAAGCGGAGGGAAGCTCCGTGACTCCCGCGGCGGGGACAAGCGGTGGGCAGGGCGGCAGCGCCCGCTCGGTACTGCCCAGCCTGGCCCCGCGCGCCCTCAGCCCTCTCCAAGCCCCGTGCCGCTCTCCGCAGGGCTCCGACAGCAGAGCTCCTGCTTTTTGCTTTCCTTCCTCATTTAGGGGCCTTTGGGAACCCGGCTCCGCAGAGCAAGTCGGGGGTCGCGCCTATGGCGCAGGGCATCATCGCAAGCAGGGAGAAGCATGCCAAGGGCGCCGCGCGCTTTGTCTTACCTTTATGTCTGGCAAAATATCGCCCTAAAATGATGAGCAGGCAAAGCATTGCAAACACCACCACGGCCACCACGCCACCAACCACTGCATGGTCCACCGTCCTTATTGCCCCTTCCTCACCTGCACGAGAATCTGTTGAGACCAGAAGAGGAGTAAGAGTTCGGCAGGGCTGAGGCGGGCCCGCGCGGGCGCAGCTGCGCGCAGGCTCGCCGGCCCCGTCCCG
>VZSG01001019.1:75338-87810 GCA_013398315.1 Nothoprocta pentlandii
GGAGCCCGCCCTTCGGCCCGGGGCCGCCCCGGGAGCCGGGCGCTGCGGGCGACAGCACTAGGCTACGCGCGCGCAGCAAGCCAGGAGAGCGGGGAAGGAGCGGCCAGGAGAGGGGCGGGCAGCGGGACACGGCACCATGGCACGGGCACGACTCCCCTGCGCAGCGCTCCGCAAACGGGCGGGCAGGAAGAGCCAGAGGACTCATCCGTAGGAACCACGAGCCGTCAGCGTGACGGTGGACAGGCAGCATGCTGGCGCTGCCGAGCCCCCCTCGCCACGCTGCTCGGCGCGTGCCCCGGCCTCGCCCCACCGCGGGAGCCCTGCGCCCCGGGCAGGCCGTAAGCACAGCCCTTTCCGCGCCGTGCAGCTCAGGAGGCGTGAAGAGAAAGCACTCGTAACCCAAGCCCTAAACGGCTCTTCAAAGGCAGGGAGCGAGCAATAATTGCACATTGCCTCCAACTGCTTTCTTTTATTTATTTAACACCTCACCATGCGATTAATTTTCTTTTATAAGCATCTCTCCCTCAGGATGCCCTCACCCAGGAGAGGAATGACTTATTTGGCTGAGGAACAACTCCAAAACGAACCCGGAATGAGCTATGCCCATGTAAAATGAATGGATAGCAGTGTAAACAATTTTAATTTAAGAAAGCAACTACATCAAGCCTCGCTGCAATTCTAGTGGCAACGGAGATTTATAACGCAGTAAGAAGCAATTATTCTCCCCTTGATTAATACATTAACATTTTGGAATAGAAGCTAAACCGTTGTCTGTCTCGCGCGCTCTCCTTTTTTTAATTCTTTTTCCCTTTTTTTGGTGAGTCAAGCGCGACACCTCCATTAAAATGATTTAGTAGCCATACCTTCCAATTTAAGCACAGCAGCAACAGAAACGGTAAAAATCTTTTAACTTTACATGATTTGTGAAGTCATATGCGAAGGATTTACCATTTAAATCTTTCACTACAAGAAGCACATGGCCTATAAATCTGCCCCGCATGCAGTTGCCCAGACGCCTCAGAGAAATGCATTTCACCGGGAAGACTGAGAGTGCAAATTCAAGTCAATTTTTAAGAAAGATTTATCTCCGTCTCTCTCCAAAGAACAGAGCAAATCTCTGAAGCCTCCACCTCTAATAATATTTGAAGTTTATCGATCAAGCGTACAGATGCGTGACAGCTAAAGGTAATGGTGCTCTTTTGAGCTGCAACCTGATACAATGCTTTCCAGCGGGAGCCCGCGATTTATACTTGCCGTCGATATCTCCAATTCTCTTCCAAGATTCAGTACCGAGGGATGGAAGTAAATAACCGGCGACCCAGAGCCCTATAAAGTGTCCTTTAATTAAAACACTTTAATTCCAAAAAACAAACCAAAAAACCCCAAACGGAAAGCCCTTCCTCTATTCCTTCCAGTAACCTTTTCAAAGCAGGAGCTTTGGCAAGGCGCGGGATGGCCCGCTTCAATTAGGCCAAACCTAGGTGCACATTAAGCCACACAACACAGCCCAGCCTGCTAGCTCCAGACTAAAAGAACCGCCTTCAGCAACTTTTCTGATAAGCTAAAGCCCGGCGCGAGCCCAAAGGGGTTGCCTGCAGGCAGTGCAGGCAGGCGCCGCTTTGGCGTGGCGGCCCGCCGCAGCATCCCGCCGCAGCATCCCGCTGCAGCATCCCAGCCCAGGGCAGGTCCGCGCCGGCGGCAGTGGGAGGCGGCGGCGCTGCCGGTCCTCGCCGGCACGCGCTGCTTTGCGAGCAGGATCCCGCGAGCCGGGCAGCCCCCGGGGTCCCCGCGAGCCCCGGCCGCTCACGCGCCGAGGGCCCTCTGCTCATCCCGGCTCCGGGCCCCTCGTGCCCCGCACCGGCTGCTTGGCACAGATGCCCCCTCTGATTCCTGCTGGCACGTGGAGCAGCCGGCGAGAACAGGCGCTCCTTGTTCGGCCTCCCCTACGTGCTCTGAGGAAGCTTTTCACCTCAACTCGCCTTCTTGTTTATTTCTTTTTTCTTTTCCCATTAATTGCCGTAAATTTGTTCTGGCAACACAAAACCTGAACTTCTCCCGTGGTGCCCCTCATCTCAGGGACAGCAGCCTCAGGGCACTCGTACAGAGGGACAATTAGAGCCAATCAGGCCGGCAGCGACGCAGGTATTATGTGAAATGCTGCGCTCAGAGCTGCAAGCTTGACAGATCCTTTGTGGTTTCTGCCCAATTTGCAATTAAATCAACAGTACGGAGCCCCCGGTTCCCTGAGAAGGGACTTCTGCACAAAGCAGGAGAAACAGTTCGGGCCAGGAGAGTTTATTAAATATGATTTCTTCCAGCAGGACATGCACCGCCATTACTTCTATTAGAAGAGGCTTTTGCAAAGTGCAAGCTGCAAGGTGATTTCATTATGTGCATGGCAAAATAATTCACCTTGGAGTTTATATATTAAGTAAAAATTAAAGGTCATACGCTGAGGCTGTGTGGTGGTGCAGGCCATGTAATCTCAATGCTGAGAGGCGCTCCGCAACGTGCTGCTGCCTTAGAAGATAATGGGCTCATTTTTAGCTCCGGCTGCCACCGGGGAGGACTGATCCTCCGCGTCTAACTGCAAACGCCCTCAGCGCTGCTTCCCGAGAAGAGCCATACGTATCAGTCCATTATAACAGCATTATCTAAGAGCACTCCACGCTCCCGCACCTGCTTCCCATCTCCCAGCTGAGCCCGGGACATTCTGTCACCCGACGGGGAGCTCTGCGGCCGCAGCACCGGCGCCCGCCCTCGGCACACAGCTGCCCGGCGCGCTCGGCTCCATCTCCAGCGGCTCCGCGGGCGCCGGCCCCGTGGCACCGCGCTGCTCGGCACCGGCCACACGTCACCGCGCCTGCCCCGTGCCGTGTCGCCCGCTGCTGCGAGCGAGCCCGACACTTGCACCTCGCACACGGACACCAAACTTACTGGATAACAACTAACAACTCATGTCGGGCACCCTTTCTTTGGGAAACATTAGGTCTCCCGAGCCGGGAGCAATTCCCCAAAGTCGTGCCAAGAAAGAAACTTGACCTTAAAAAAGAGGCATCTGCTTTAAAATGCTGTCTCCTATTCACAAAAGCTATTCCCACTTCCTATCTATGATTAAAAAAAAGAAATCACAACTTTATTACTGAAGAGGGAACAGACTAGATGGCAGGAGCTGACAAAATGCCACATTATTTGCTAATCCTAATATGTTATTCTTCTTTAAGATTTGCTTTTCTCAGCACCAATTCAATTATAGATGCTACAAATCCTTCTGACATTTAATTCCCTCTTGTCAGAGAGTAGTAAATGTATACATGCAGAGCTTTCCCATTAAGATGTTAATATATACTGGAGCATGCTGGCCTTTAAATCGAACATTGGGGCTTTTCTGTGCGTTCTGGGGCTTGTTTCTGTGGTTGTTTCGCGGGCGGGAGCAGGCGGCGGGGAGGCACATGAAGGCAGGAGCTGCGGGCAGCGCTGCGCTGCTCCGCGCAGCCGCCCGCGCCGCCAGCCTGCCCGGCACGCTCCCTTGGGTTACAGCAACGCGCCTGAGAGGACAACGGCAGCGAGGGGCACGGCCCGGCTCCCAGCGCCAGAAACACGCGCGGGGAAAGCGGCCGCTTGGTTTGGAGCTGCTGTGCTCCTGCCCTTCGACAAACACCACGTTTGTGCCCTGAGCTGGGGGGGTGTTGGAGCCGCAGCGACGCTGCCAAGCACTTCTCTGCACGAGATGCCGAGCAATGCAAAGCGGGGCGCCAGGGGCCCCCTCACAACTGGGGCCACTACGAGACTTTGGTAGCTTTCCGTGAGGTTTGGCTCACTGCTTTGACCCAAAGTCTACCTTAATCAGCCAAAAGCTCCTAGCGCATTCAAGCGGAATCCCTGCAGATTTCCTCTCAAGCAGAAGGTGCAACTCCCAGGACACGACGCACACGTCGTGATCTAAAAGCTGCAGACCTATGAGGGACAAAGCGCCTGAGCCGGAGGCGTGCAGCAGCGTGCACGGCTCCAGGGTGAGCAGCCCGGCACCTGCACGTGCTCGGGGCGCCGGGCCTCCCTCCCACCCGCACCCCGCGGTCTGCACACCGACCTCTCTCAGCAGCTTGGGGATGTGAGGCAGCGCGGGCGCTCATTCTGTGCACATTTGTGCCGGGAAAGCAGAAAATGCACGGGGCTCTTTGGGAACACATCCGCTGGCCCTTAATTTTGGCATATTTGGATTTATTGCTGCACTTGCACAGAATTTCTGTCCGCGAGGCCTCCTGTTTCTTGGGGAAAAGTAATTGCACGCTACGGATGTAGGGCAATGTCAGTACGTACGGGTGCACCCATTAACTGCAGTGACAACCACGCTGCCTCTCCGATGCTAATGCACTATAGGGATCACGGGGCGTCAGGAAACGAAAACCTAACTTCGTTTCTAGGAAGAATCTGTAACTTCGCCATCGACTTTTTTTCCTGCTGCTCCTGTTTTGAACAATTAGGATATGAAAATGGCTCCCGCTCCGTTACCGGCCGTAATTCACTCACGCCACGAAGTCAGTTGCCTGCTTCCAAAATAGCGGCAAGGCAACCTTCCCCCTCTGCTCGTCGTTTGGAAGCCCAGGAGGAAATCCAACGCCCACATTCCCACTATGACGCCTCCTTGTCAGATTTGTGCCTGAACTTAGCTTGCGCGAGCAGCTTTGGGCACTCATCTAAGGTGGCCAGGAAACGCGGCGGTCCCAGAGGAGACGTCCTGAGGGCTCCGAGCGGGCACTTTGGTCCTTATGTCCCACGCATCTACAAGCAGGGAGGACAGGAGTCGCTCCCCTGCAGATGACGGGATGACGGATACCGTCGTTCCTCCCCGCAGTTCAGCGGGAAGCGCGCTGCCCCGCCTCTAATTTATCGACGGGCTGCTCAAGAATAGCGTTAACCTGTTTGTCACGCTATAATTGAATTGGGTCTAATTTAAGCCGGAGAAATTCAAGGAGTTCATCCTTCCTCAATCAATACGCTCCCCTTCGGTGACCCATTTCAAGATCGCTTCATAAAAATAATGCATTTGCTTTTAATAAATTTCCTGGCTATGACAGCTGCTCGATGTTGACGGGTGGTTGCTGCAGACGTCTCTCTGCTAGAAAATGGAGTCACACTTACAGTCAATAGGGATTGATTAATCAGCTTCCCCCTTGAACAAAGGTGCTAAGCACGTTTTGATTAGTTAATCAAACGCGATGGAAAGGCTACAGAGGTCTTCCTCCATTTCCCGTGCTCTACAAGAAGGGTATCAACACTCGGGAGCAGAACAGAAAGACCATAGTGCACCCCGCAGAGGGAAGCGCGTGCACACGTGGCACGTCCCTCGCCTGGGCCTAGGAGCGTCCCACGCGGCGCCCTGCGAAAAGGCTGGAGGTGAAGAGTGAACCGCTCCGTGTTGCAGAGGGGCAGGACAAACCACTTCTGTGCAGTAGGATCTTTCTGTTGCAAACAGAACTTCGGAGGGGTAGGCACACACACAGCTCACCCGGCACAACGTACCACACCGCTGGCAACTAGCTACCTGGATATAAGGCAACAGATGCATTACTTAATTGCCCAGTTGGCAGAGGCTCCGTTGAACCACTTAGCAGGATACGAGCACCTGAAATGAACAGCACACTGAGCAAACACTGCAGCAGGACGAACACAGGTCATTACAGCACATTTCAGCAGCGATTCCCAGCTCCGAAGGCATTCGTGCTGCGCTCGGGGGCGGCCCCCGCCGCTGCAGCCCCGTCGCGGCTATTGCCGGCAGCGCCGTGGCACTGCGTCCCCGCGCTCGCCGTGGCTGCGTCACTCACCTGTGCTGCGAGCAGGAGGGCTCGCGGGGCCGGCAGCCGCACGGCGGGCAGCCGCGGCCGTACTGGGATTTCTCACGCAGGGGCAATGGGCTGGGCTCGGCCCCGCGCACAGCGCGGCGCGCTGCGGCACCGCTGCTCTGCTGGGCAGCCGCACGGGCACATCCCGCTCGGTGCCGCTCCCCTCTGGGCATTCACACAGAGCTGAGAGCAACGGGCAAAACCGGGAAGCACTCGGAAAAAAAGCTCTGTTGGGAACTGATTCTCCAAAATGGGTGTATGTCAGCGCGCAGAGGGGGCTTCACACGCACGGCAGACAGCCTTGCGCTGCCCTGCGGCAAATGTTCCAGACATGCGCCCTTAGCAGGAGCAGAACTAACCCAAACTGAAGAGCTAAGCACCGGGACCAGAGGGGCGTGCTGGAGAAGAGCGCCCGTGTCTGTGAAGCGAGCGCCAGGCCACCAGCGCGGGCCCCCCTCGGGACAGGCTGCGCGTGGCCCCCGCGCCGCCGCCACGGAGCTCCCCGCGAGCCGCCGCAGCGACAGGCAGCACTGCCAGCACACACCCATTTTGAGGAATTCCGCCAGGGAATTGTTTCCTGTTTTCCTCTTCATTCACCAAAATGTGTATTTTGTTCAAAAAGAAAAAATCAAAAAACCCCACCAAAGCTTTTCAGAGCCAAACAGTCATTTTCCGCCCGCACAGTGATACTTAACAGACACCTAGTGCTTCTTACCTACGAGGTCTGGCCCGGGCCTGCAATAACAATCATTAGTATCGCTCACGTGTTAGAAGACATACTAAAGCAATCAATCAATCGATCAAACAATCATTTCTGACCCCTTGGCCAAATCATACCTATAGTAGCTCCGAGGACGAGGCGCTGCTGAGGAGGTCCGGGAGGCAGGCGGAGGCATCCGAGGCAAAGGCATCCGCGGGGCTGCGGTCCCTCGGGGACGCAGGGGGCCCTCCCGGCAGGGAGCTGCCTCTGCCCCTCGGCGGCCAGGGCGGCCCCCAGCCCCCTCGGGGGTTACTGAGGGCTGCCGGGAGGGCACGTTGTGCCCCAGAGCGGGGCGCAGAGCTCGGCCGCAGCCAGACCCACGTCACAGGCGGGCGCGGGAGGGCGGCCGAGCGTGGCGCGGGCACAGGGCCCGTTCCGGCGGCCACCGGGATGCAGGCAGCGCCGCAGGAGGCTGCGGCACCCACCCGCGCCGGCCCCTCCGGCCACAGCGCCCTTTGCCTCGGATGCCAGGCCCCAATGGCCTTCCTTTCATCCCCATTCTGGAGCCAGGTTAGAGCGAGTTAGGAAGCACGCTTGGGTTAGGGCACGCTGCGTTTCCATGGACAGCTGCACAGGGTCCAGCACCGGGCGGTTTTACCAACCCTTGCGGCTCAGTCAGTTCGAAATTAGCGCTCCAAAATCGTCTCAAGCCCATTAAGTCACAGCAGCTCGTAGACAGCCCCAAGAATAAATGGCTCTCTTTTGCATACCTCCCACTCCTTCTCCAAGTACGTTTTATATGTAAGAGAGTGCCAATGTCAAGGAGAGGAGGAAAATCCCAACAGAGTAGCAGCAGTACGTGGAGAGCCTTCCCATCCCAGTAGCGACTACATCACAGCAACTATACAATGCGAAATGGCCAAGACGCAGAAATCACAGTGGAACCGGTATCTAGATTTAAGCGTAGTGCTTTACCTAATGACTAGCCCTTACCTGAGAGATCCCCATAGTCCAGCTCCTCTGCGGAATTTGGCAACTGAGTAAAGCCTTACAAGTAAAAACAAACTCATTTTTCTTGGTATTCCTCCAGTGACAAAAACAACACACTTAAGAACTGAGGATGAATTTCTTGGGAGAAAAACAGTGAGTCAAACACTTGCCATCTTCCGATGGCTTCAGCAGATTTAACTTGTAATGCAGTTCTCCAATGATTTGCGTTATTGCTAACAGACTATCAGAAACATTCCTCAGTCTACACCGTTAACACATGAAACATGTAGGTGAATTATAATCACTCATTCATAACAGCATGCAAAAATGTCTAAACTCAGTCTTTAAACTCACAAACTAGGGCAATTTCTCAACTTACTCTGGATGTGTTTAGCTTATGCATAGGTCTTGGTGCAAAACAGTCTTCCAGTTTTCAACAGAAACTCATCTTTTAGGGCAGCATTAAGAAGCACCTAACTTTTGCACTAAGGAAACTTGGGGATCACTTTTCAAAGCTCGGGCATCTACACGTGCAGAATGCAGCTTGTATCTTCTGCGAATAAATCGGACAGGGGCTTTTTTCATTTCTTTCCCCAGTTTGATCTCTCTGTGTAAAAGGCAGCTATCCTCAAAGCTGATAAAGCAGTTGGACAGGAGAACTGTTAGTTGTGACAAGTGAGGCTGGGAGGACACTGGCCGTGGCACGGAGCCGGGCAGCGCTGCGGGCGGGGACGGGCTGCCCGCCTCCGGCTTCACTTACACTGCCCCTTGCCGAGGGCCGGAGCCGCCGCACGTTCCCGCGAACGGGAGGGCTCCGCTCAGCCGAGCGGCAGGGCCGGCCGCCGCCTGCGCCCTCGCTGAACCCCCAGCCACGTCAACGTGCAAACTGGTCACCACCAGCAAGCGGCAAGCGGCCCGCGGAGCGGCTGCGAAACGCAGCTCGTCTGCAGCGACAGCGCTCCAAATACAGCAGCTCACCTGGAAGCTGCTGCGGATCATGCCCTAAAGCGGGAGCCCTTTGGATTAGTGGCCACAGCTCTGGCTTTTGCGGCAGGGCGGGATTCCGGGGAGCCACCAGGTTTGGCAAGGGCAGGGAGGGGCAACTCACACAAAGCCTGGACCTGCCAAGCCGGGCTCTGAAGAGTGGCCTTTCAGCCTGCTCTCTGCCTAAAACGGCCTCCGTGCAGCCTTCCCTTTCCCTTGAAAGGAGCTACACTTTCCCTGTAACAAGAAAGGGCACCGCTGCATTTTTTATGAAGCAAAAAAATAGAGCCTTTTCTTTTTTTCCAAAAGAAAACTGAACAATTCAGTTTCTACCTGCACCTGGTACACTTAAAAATGTCACGGAACAGTATTAGAATGTGTTGTGAGGCATTTTAAATACGCGGTAAATTACTTCTTGATTTTTCTCATTAAACTTTCATATCAGCTATTCAAGGCCCCTTTCCTTTTTTCGCTTCCGCTGAGAATCCATTCGAAGGCGGCCGCACCTTCGTTGAAGCAAGCGGAAGGGAAGCTTCCGCTGCGCTGCGACGCGCGCGGGCTGCAGCGAAGGGGCTGCAGCTCGCGCAGGCAGCGAGCGCAGCAGCTCCCGCCTCACGTCCCGGTGAGGAGCAGCGCCGGCACCGCCGCCTCGGCTAGCGCGCAGTTTGCAGCAAAATGCACCTTGGCTTTCGGCGCAGCCTGGGCACGCTGACCGCGGACTGCTCGGGGCCGGGCATGGCACAAGGCTACCCGGGCTGGTACGTCCCGTGCACCGCTCCTGGGGACAGTCTCCTCCGCTGCCCCAAGGACAGCTCTGCTCCGCACTATGTCTTTAGAGGCATTTTCACTACCAGTTGCACTACTAAGGGGGAGAGTTTTGAAGGAAAAGGGGCGGTGGGAACTGCCTGGTACCGATCCCATGGAAAGCCCCGGGCATGTTTCCTTGCCCGTGGTGCAGGGCGGCCGGGCTCTGCCCCGGCTTCAGCCAGAGCCTGCGTAAAGCCAAGCCCAGAGGCTGTGTGAGCACCAGCAGGGAGGGAAGGTAGAGCTTAACCCTGCAGTGTTAAGCACGTCATGCAAAACCTTAGGCTCACAAGGAGAAATCCATACGGCCTTGCTGGGAACACCTTCTGGTTATAAAGGGACTTCTCTACATCACGCTATGGAGAACACATTTTCCCTTCCTTCCTGTCCGCTGTATTTTGATAATATTAATCTTTAGGAAGGGCTTCCTGCTTTGCCAGCTTCAGAGGACTATTTCTCACCCTCTCTCTTCATCAGGATTAGCAGAAGTTCTGCCCATGATTAAACAGAAACATCCTGGGGGCGGCAATGCAGCTTTCTGCTCCCCGTCCTGCAGACACAGAGGCCCCAAGGTGTCTTTTGAGCACCTACGTCCTGAGCAGGAATCGGCAGCTTTAGTGTATGTGTATGGAGCTGCCCAAACACATATACATGCAGGACATATGGAGCAAGTGCAACTAATTGCAATGGGTGTTCTCCGGGGATCTTTCAAAACAGTAAAAGGCCAGTTAGGGGCTGTCCTTACAGCAGGCTGTGGTCCAGTTGGGGGAAAAAAAAAAAAAAAAAAAAAAAAAAAAGGAATTGTCTCAGTACTTTTGCTGTAGCAAAAGAAACCAGCAAAAATGAGTTGAATAGTTCTGGGGAGGAAAAAAAATGCTGGAAGGGCCAGGGCTCGGTAATAGCTTTTGAGCTGCTCGCACTTACACCTGGATTTGTCGCAGGGCAGGGGCAGGGGAGGAGGAAAGAGAGAAAGGGGACGGGGGCAAAAAGCAGCCGCTCCGCGCAGGGCGCCGCGGGGCTGGCCCCGGCCCCGAGCGCCGGGGCAGGGAGCGGCGCCCGATCCCTCGGGAAGGGAAGGGAAGGAGAAGGGGAAGGGAAGGGGAAGGGAAAGAGAGAAGGGCTCACGCGCAGCAACCCCAGAGCAGGGCAGCGCAGCAGAAGCACAAGCCTTCCTGCTGGCCATGACCATGCTGTTACTGGAGTTCTGGCAATGGACAGTGCAGAGAAAGGAGAAAGTGCATCAGAAAATTCAGTTAGGCTCTCACTTTGAAACAAAAGAGTTAACAATGTTCGTGCTTTAAGTCACTCATGCATTGCTGCTGTTAATTCCCTTCCGTACGGGAACGGGAATGGCAGGGACTTGGCTACCGTTTTTTCATGCATACACATACAGGACTCCTTTTCCCCCAGTCCTCTAGGATACACTCCAAAAAATTCAGTTACTCAAAAAGCCTTTCCCAGATTGAGGTATCGTGCTGGTTCCACGCTAGCCTTCCATTGCATTTTCTTTGCTTTCAATCTGCTGTGGCCCCCCCCGCCCTCCCTCCAATTCATTTCAAGTTGTTTTTGGAGAAAATCCATTTGGCTTTAGTTCATGCCCATGCATTTCTAGTCATTCACAGACATGCTCACTCCAATTGGTAAGAACAAATGGCCAACATACATAAACACCTGGTATACTCCATACACACTCGAGCAACACAAGCTTGGAAAGAAAGCCCAGCCTTCACGGGAAAAGGCCCCAAGCGGACAAACGCAGCCGAGTTTCAAGCCGAGCGGCTGGTTTTTAAGGCAGAAAGGTTTGGCCCCTCCTCTGACCGGCACTGCTTGTCATTTCGGTTGCGAGCCTCGGCGCGGAGGCCGTCCTCCCCCGCACGGGTTACGTTACTGACCCATCACAGGGTCGTCCTGGCGCTCCTAACGCGCTGCTCACGGCTTTGCCCGCGAGCAGGAAAGCTGCCCGGGCCCCTCAGGAGTCGCACTGAAGGCACAAGTGCGGAGCAGCTGGCTGCAACACCGCACACTCCGGCTGCATTTCGCTAGTGCCGCGGGATCTTGGCCTACCGGGAGGCTGAACGAAGCGTCCGCCTTCAATTAGGGATGTCACGGAAAACAGGATCAGCTCCCTGAGAAGCGCGAGACGTTTCATCCGCGTCGCCCTGTGCTTTTAGTCAGGCACCCGCGCTCGGCAGGCTCCCACATGCTGACTCTGCTCTGGCCTTGCCCACTTAGGCCTGGCTCGCAGGCCTCTTTAGGCGAAGGTGGCCCCGGACGGCACCCGCGCTTCACCTGCTACTCACAGCCACTTCCCAGGCGGCAGCGGCAAACTCCTCCGCTTTGAGCCTTGACAAGGTACAACAGCACGGACAGAGAACAGGCGCGTGCCGGAGGGCTTTGATTTTCCAAACGCACCCAGGCAGACACGTGGTTTGGTACAGGGACCGCTTCCCCCTCCTTTGATAGGCAGCAGCTCTGCTCCAGCATCGCCCCACTTAGCGCTGCCTTCTGGTACTATAACCAGAGACGGGGCTTCGTGGGAGCAGGCAGGGGGAAAGGAAAAGAGGGAAAACATTTCAGGCTGCATTACATACTAGCATGAAATACAGCTTCGGCTTAATTAAAACTGCCAGAGGTTTCTGGCTATTTAGCCTAAAAGTTTGTGCCAAAAATCTGTATGCTCAACTTTCAGCCTGAGGTGCCTATTTAAGCTTGCTTTAAAAGCCCGGGAAGCCCTGGGAGCTGTCAAGCTGTTAGGCAGACTTCCCTGAGCAGGCGCGAAGGGTTAGTTTGCTAGACTGCTATGCTGAGAAGAAAGTGTTGCTATTTGTTTTTAAAATCTCCTTCTGCGGTGTAATAATGCAAACTTCACTGCTGACCTATGAGATGAGAGGCTCTTCTGGGGAACAGCCTCCGAATACCAAAGCACTACCCGTCTGCAGCAGGCTCGGAGGACTCAGTTTCTTCCAAAGTTAAAAAAAAGAAAAGCGCTAAAAGTTTCATGCGTCTCTTAAAAAATTAAATTTAAATTCCTGTTTTCAAAAGGCAGATCTCTCTTTAATGTTTGAAATGATTACGCCAGCAAAAACGATTGCTGAAAAAAGTCTCTCGCTTCCTTTGTGCTTCTCCCATCCGCACGTCGCTCCCATTGGGG
>VZSG01001019.1:88030-142158 GCA_013398315.1 Nothoprocta pentlandii
TTTTTTTTTTTTTTTTTTTTTTTTTTTTTTTTTTTTTGTTCCCCTTCCCAGGCTTGTCTTGCCACTCAGCAGTGCTGAGAAATAAGATAAACAGGAATGTGATACCAACCGTGAACTGCCGGTTCTGTCGTCGCCGTTGTGTCTACACACGGGAACAGAGGATTGGAGGAAGGGAAGAAACAGGAGGAACAGCATGCAAAAAAAGGGAAAATGGAAAAAATGGAACAGATAATATATGAGCAAGCTTTCAAAGAACATTGCGTGACAAGCAATAATAAAATGAAAGGCAAAAAGCATTTGAAGTGAGTTGCACTGTTTAGAAGACATGCCTCGAGTTCAAAAGCTATAAGCCTGAGGAAAACAGTAAATTTTGCGTTTTGCCCAGGAGCCTTGGCAGCGGAGCAAGTTCTGGTGGGGGCAGAGCTGGGGGAGCGCGAGGCGGCAGGGCCGGCGCACGTGCCCACCGCGGGCAGCTCTTTAGGCGGGAGGTGCCGGCAGGGGCGCAGGAGCAGCTCCGGAGAGGCCGCCCTGGCCAGGGAGCCTCTCGCACTGAGGTGCTGCCTTCCCGGGACGTTCCCTCGGGATCTGCTGCGGGGCCGGGGCGCTCCGCGGGGCTCGCGCACGGAGCCGTGTCCCACTGCGGACCCCGAGGCGGGCGGGCAGGGCCGGGCTCTTGCCTCGGGACGCGGCACCGCGCGTGGGCGGATGGACGGGGCGCGCGGGCCCTCGGCGGCCTCTGCCCGCGCCCGGCTCCTCCAGGGACAGGGCCGGGCTCTGGGGCACGGCCAGCAGCTCCCTGCAGTCCCTCTGCTCAAAACCCGCCTCGTGTCCAGCCCCTGCTCTGCCTGTGCTGAGCTGAACGCTCGGGTGAAGGCACCCCTGGGAGCCGCACGCTGCTGGCGGCTGGAAGCTTGGCGCCCTGGCACTGCCGCAGAGGCTGCAGTGCTCCGCGCGCTGGGTGCCATCGAGCTCGCAGCACCTCCGGCCGCAGGGCGACCTGCCGCATCTTCCAGCTGCTCTCTACCAACGGCTGGTCCAACCTCCTGCATTCCCAGGGTCTCCGGTGCCGACTAGCTTAGTGGCAGGTGGACTCCTCGGCCGTGCCCTGGTGCTACGAAGAGCGCCCTGCACGGGGCACGTACCCGAGCGTGCTGCCCCCTGCGCAGCCCTGCAGCTCCCCACGGGCTGCAGGCACGCGGGGGCACCGCGCAGCGTCCCGCACCTCTGCTCGCCCCAGGGAGCCCCGCATTCACCCCGGGGATCTGCAACACGGGCTGCGTGCTCCCCGCATCCACATAAACAAGCCCTGAGCAACCTAGAGAGCTGCACCAAGATCTGCATAGCAGATTACCGAGGCATCATTCCTCTGCTCCCACTGCCAGCATCTCCTGCTCTCATCTTGGCACTCCTCTCTAACACGTTCTTAAATCGGCCTGCTGGGAGCCCTGGTGCCGGCAGCAAGGGAAGCCTTCCAAAACCCAAGGGGGAAGGAGCACGGCACCTACTCTGCTCGTTCCTTCCTTCTCTTTGGGAGCAGCAGCACCACAACAACGCCTCGTTTCAACCAAGCAAATGGTGAGGGGGGAAAATGGTGGTGAAGGCACGGGGGGACTCGTGCTTGGAAAGAGTTATCAACTGAGTGCAAGTCCTGAGGTAGCACCTCGGCACCTATACATAGTCTCAATTTACTGTCTTCCTGAAACAAAAAAGTTATGTCAGCTTTTACACTGAATAGAGAATCTGCTGAAAGCAAACTTGCATTCACGTGCTGGAAGAGATATTAGTCAAGAAACAGTGCAAACTGGACAGTGCATCTCGCTTCCCCATCTGGGGACAGAGACCGACAGGTTACACAAAATAAAGTTCTCAAGCAGTTGTAAGTGCGAACAAATATCCAAGTCAAACAACATGTTGGCTGCAGCTGGAATGACAAAGTTATGATTAGCAAATGGCTTGGATGGTTGCAAGAGGAAACACAGACCAGTTAAAGATTAGGGTGAGCTCTGTGGAGGTCCATCTCAACCCCAGCGTCTTCCGTGAGGAGCAGCACGGTGCACGCAGCGCGCCGAGGAGGAAGAAGCCCGTGTTAAAAGACCGGCGGGAGAGCCGGGGTGCCCACCACAAACACACACACGCGCACACACACACACACACGCAGCCACAACGCCCGCTCGCTGCGCCACGGAGAGGGGAACGGCCGCGGCCGCCCCGGCGGGACAGGAACGAGCGCACGGGCGAGCGCCCTCCTCGCCACCCTCATCATCACCTCCGCCACCGCTGGGATCCACGCACGGAGCCGCGTCCCTGCCCCCAACAGCCAGCGCCGAGACCCCCTTCCAGAGGCGCCTAACCCAGCCCGGCCAACCTCCCAAGTCACACCAGAAAGGCAGGAGCCCCGGGACATGGCTTCTGTCCCCGACTCCGGGAGGAAACTGCCGTCGCCCTCACTCCTCAAGCGCACAGCGACAAGGGAGCACTTGTTACGTTTCTGACTTCGCCAACCTGGACCCGGCCCGGGCTGGCACTGACACCGAGTGCCAAACGTTCTGCCAAAACAAGAACGCTCTGGCAACATTGGAGGCTACAATTATACATGTATGAAAATTACTGTACACTTACAATACATGTAAAAAACACTTCACGAGGGCATCAGCCTAAGACTTCAGTTACAAGTTGCAGAGCGATGCCCTATGTCCTTTTCCTTTGGATTCTCTCCAACGTAAAAGCATTTGTTGAGCGCGAAGGACTCGGCCTTTTAAACTGATTCATAAATTAGCTCTCAATCTCAAGCCCAACGAGACTAGCGAGGAAAATTCCAACCCTAGTAACAACATTAAAATTGTAAACTTGCTTCTTTCCTTCCTCCAGTGAGCTGCCGCTCTCCTGCCTTACAAGAACACACGGATACACTGGCACTTACCAATTCACCACTACGGTAGAGCCTCAAAACAGCACCTCATCACCAGAATGGCAAGATGCACTTCACTTAAGAAGGTAATATACCTATCCACTTAATGCACTGCTTTCTTAACTGGACACAAAAGCCAATCTGGTAACTGGTTTGGGGAGCTCCCCTCTTCTCCAGACTTTCCTACTCGCTGACCAGGACAAGCACGGAGTCCTTAAGGTCCCTGTCCTCAGAGCAGCCTCCCGCTCAGCGCTCCGCAGCGTGAACAGGAGGTTGCTGCCGCCGCACTCCGAGGACTCCGAAGGGGCGAGGGCGCCCCAAGGACGGCGGTGCCGCCGGGGCTGCACGCGGCCAGGCCAGCGCCGCAGCGAGCCTCGGCGCCCGCCCCTCAGCAGAGGCAGAGCCCACCATTCCAGCAGCACACACGTACTCTAGCAACCCCTGCACGGCCTCTTCTCCTCCCACAAACCTGCTGCAAGGTAATTTGCGCAAAGAATGATTTTTATTGCATTCTTCCCACCCACCACCTTTTTGGATGACGGCGGGAATAAATCCCATGCAACTGCAGCTTGTCACGCAGCCAGCTGTAACCGGGAAAGAACAAACTTCTGCGGGGAGTAAAGCCTTCGTTTTGACCATTTTAAGGAAGTTTTCTGGCACGTGATTTTGAGCCCTCCGTTTTGCACGCCTCACGATTACTCGGGGAGCTCAGGACACAGACGGACACGTTTCTTAATGACCCAGAGGAACTCGGCAGCTGAGCGGTCTCTCTGCAGGAGGCAGGGAAGAACTCTGCCCTGCTCAGCCAGGCCCAGGGAGGCCACAAGACAACGGGCTGAGCTCACGTGGCACGCAGCTCTGCCGACACCGCCTTTTCAGGCTCGGCCTCGCGTCGCAGTTCCTGCTTGGGAGCAGCTCGGTGCCACACGAGCTCTCCTAAAGCCACTCATCTGCTACTCTGTGTACACTTCAAAGGCTACGTCGACTTTAAAACACGGCCGGCAATTGCTTTGAAGCCACGCAAGGGTGCCAAGTGCCAACTTGGCACCGGTTCCGTTTCCAGATGGACAGCGGGGGTCCTTGAAGAATCTGTCACGTGCAAAGCAAGGCAATGAGCAGCACGCAGCCGAACGGCCAGGCAAGGTATGTGCGGGCCATGCCCCCCCGGCCTCCGCTGAACCTGTTGCCAAGGCACCAGCAAACTGTAGCTGCAGAGAGAAAGTGGAATAAATGCAAATGTGCGCGCACGAGCAGCTCTCCAGATACTAGGGTGGGAGGGTGTGTGTGCTAGGCTAGTCCGGGAGGCAGCCAAACAGCGCTTCCAAGGCTCCGCAAAAGCTGCTCCGCTCGGGATCACGGCCAAAGGGGAGCGCTTTGTTGTCGGCAAGCGCCTCCAGCTCCCAGGAAACAGCAGCTGCCCGAAACCCGCCTTTCAAGGGAGGCCCCTGGGGTAATTCGCATTATGCAGTTTGCTCTGCCATATCGCGTCGTACATCTTAATGAACAAAGCCACAAGGACAATTCGCACTGATAAAAAAAAAAAAAAGGCAGAGGGAGGGAAAAAGGGTTTTTGCCAGTGATAACAGCCAAAACGCCAAAGGGTGCTCGGAATACCAATGCAGTTGGGGGACAGAGGAAACAGAGCCAGTGTCACGCAGGAAACCTTTACCAGCACCTGCACTGAGGCAAAGCAGCAGTGACAGAGGAAAAGCTTTAAGGGTTGTGCTGTTTGGGAACTCCGCCACCACGCAGCTTTCCCTTCTCCTGGAAAAGAAGGGCACGTTAGCTTTCCCGGCCGCGGCCTCCGTGCGCAGCAGCGTGCTGAAGCACCCACCTGGGCACAGAGCCGGGCAGCGCTCCCACACGCCCACCAGGCCACCGTGCCACAGCAGACGAGCAGCCCGTCACGCTGGGGACGGCAAGGGTTAAGTTCCCCAGCGCCTCGGAGGCTTCGCAGGCGCCTCTGCCTCCTCATCCTAGAGCTTACGTTAATTCGACCTAATTTCCTTCACCTACCAGCCTCTCTGCCACCGAAAGCCCGCAGTGAGTTTCTGCCGCTTGCTGCAGGTTGCTGCTGAAGCTTTTGTGAGCAGCAATAGCTGGTAAGCACGGATTAATCACTGCAGACCACAAGCAGGAAACAATTTTGCTCTCCATTTGTCAGGCTTGGCCATCGAGGTACGTTCAGCAGATTGCCTGGTCTCTGCAGAAACCCAGATTGAAAACGGGTTGTTCTATAACCTTTAATCTGCGGCAGGAGGAGCAAATGTTAAATTCCACGAGTGCAACCTTCAGGATGAGATAAATACGTGCAGAGCTGCTTGCAAGAGCACAATAGCTCCCATCAAAGAGAGGGATTTGCTAAAGCGGCCCTGGCAGCCCTTCTGCTCCAAATTGTGCCCTAGCGCTAATTCCCTCATTAGCGCCAAGGCATTTTGTGCGGACAGGGAACACGACTCCCACGATCGAGAGGGTAAAGCGGGTGGGAGATTTCTTCATGTCGCCGGCCCCAAGTCTCCGGGCAGAAGACGGGCGGCTGGGCCCAGGCCCCGGCGTGGGGCTGGCCCTCACGTGGGCCCTGTCGTGGCGGCAGCAGCTCGCCCCACGCTTGCACACAAGGGTAACGACCAGTGCAAAGAGTGGCCAAGTGCCATCTGCGGGTGTCAGCACAGAGCCGGCCCTCCAAAGCGACTACGGGCAGGGAAGCGTCCCGCGCTGGGCCGCCCGTCCTAGCGCACCGCAGACGGCCGCGGCGCTGCTCCCCAACACAGGGCACAAAGGCACACGCAGAGGAACGCGGCCAAGCCCCAGCTGTTCTTCACAGCACAAAGCACACTGAACGTGCGGGCCCGGCCCGGCACACAAGGCCACCCGTCACGAGGATCCAGCGTTAACTCAGCGTCAGGAAGGAGAATAATACGTTTCTCTTACAGTTTCTTGTTAACAAACCTTCCTCCTGCAAATCACGAACCGTAACTGCTGGTATCAGGGAAAACCGCTACTTCTTCATTACATTTCTGCCCTCCTCAGCACTTCAAAGGCAACACAGAAAGGCAGTGGGGGAGCGGGAACACGGCCCGCGGCTTCCCGTCCGCAGCCACGGGGCCAGCGGCTCGGGGCTGCAGATCTGCCACCGCTCACGAGACACGAAGGCGCGAGAACAGCGCTCTGGCCACGCGCGTCCCACTCGCCCATTTTGCCCGCCAAGGACAGGAATTAAGGACTGCGCGGCGAACCGCTGTCTGTGCCTGCAGTCATTTCTGCAATTTATTCATGCTTGCAGCCACCTCAGAAATGGGCGGCCTCATCCCCTATTTGAGGAAAGGGCTCATTCTGATGGAAAGTTATCTAGAAGAAATAGCTGGAAATAAATTTGTATCAGAAGGGCCTCAGTTCCTGAAAGACCTTCATCAGCACGGGGTCAAGGCTTCTCAGGAGCCAGAAGGCACTAAGCCCAGTGGGACAGCAAGCGAGGAGCAGGGATTTGGTCTCAATGAACACAAACGTCCTGGCACTGGGAGTCACTAGACGGTGATGCCTCCCTCCTGCGCGCGGGAACGCCACGCCGATAACCGCCGTGCCTAGGGCCAGCCCGCGATCCCCACGGGTGCCTCAAGGCGCCCTGGGAGCCACACGTGTCCAGCGGGGTCAGGATGTGAACACGCCACCTCTCCTAAGGGAGGGCGGCAGGTCGGGCACGCTGCGCAGCGCCAGCGACACTGGGCACGGGGGCGTCCGCAGCTCCTCGAGCGGACACGGGCTTACTCGGCGCAGCAGAAACGCTGCTGGGTCCGCTGTGAAAACCGAGGCACCCAGGTTCAACGGCTGGGACGGAGGCACGTTCAGGCCAAGCCAGAGAGCTGCTGCGAGGAGGGCTAGACCGCACTCGCACAGCAGGCGACAGCGGCCGTCACTGCGGCTCAACACGCAGCGCCCGAGGGGCAGCTGAGCCTGGCACACACCTGCACCCCGGCCCTGCCGGGACAAGGATGGTGGCTACGGCAGCGGGCAGCGCCGCGGGCTCCCGCGAGCACCACGACACGGTCCTCCTTCGGCTCGCATCAGTGCGCTGGAAACGTTCATCAGTTATCGCAAACCCAAAGGCAGCTGTGGGGGCCGGGTTACCCCGAGGCACACGGCAGCGAGCGGCGCGGCGGAGGGAGACTTTGAACCAGCAAGGCGCAAGCTTCCAACCTATTCTGAAACAAAGGCTGGGTAAGAGACAACAAACGGAGAACTGAAACAAAAGGAGCACATCAGACACAGGGAAGACGTTCAGCGCCGAGCGCCCCCGGCCCGGGGCTGGGCTGCCGGCACTTCAGTACATGAGTGAGCACCTGGAAGGAGGAAGACACAAAATGGCAAATCTGGACAACACGATGGCCCATGGAGGACAGAACAGCAAGCGCGGAGTAAGGCACGTCGGGGGAAAAGGCTTCAAGGGCTTGTCTGTGCTAGCAGAGCCCCATCTGCTGCTGCAGCCTCCGAGGGAAAAAAGGCACAGGACCCGCCAAGCCGAGCACAGGCAGAACCAGCTGAGCAGAGGCCCCACAACAAAACGTAGCCTATTCATCGAGAGGGCCAGGCATAGAGCAACCATACACGGGAGGCTATTAGATACTCAACGGCCCATTTGTGCCTTCAGTTTGTCTCAGCTCTACCTCCACCATGAAATAAATGAAATAAATAAATCAATAAATGAAAGCAGCAAAACCAAAAGCAGCAGCAGAAACAGAAACGAGCAGAAGATGGCAATGGGAGTGATGAGAGGGAAAGCAGGAAGGCCTTCCTGCGGGGCGGGGAGAGCGGCAGGTGCAGCACGGAGGCGCGAGGGTGCAGAGCAGGAGGCGGCCTGGCCTCCCCTCAGCCTCCGCGGCGGAGGCTTTTGGTTCAGCTTGGCTCAGGCTGCGGCGGGAGCCGCCAAGGCCTCCAAGCCAGCGCCTCCAAAGGGGCCCTGCAGACCTCGCTCGCCTCACAGCAAAAGGGCTGCGGGAATTCCCTTCTCTCGAAGTGAGCTAGGCAGCCCACTACAGGGATTCAGAAAAAAAGAGAGCAAACATCCATGTATGAGGATAAGCATCTACAGTCAGAGCAGGGTGGAGTCAATTGCTAAAGACCAAACCTCACGCTTCCAAGGATAAATTGCGCAAAAATTGCTGCTGATGGGGTTGAGAATGAAATTTGCGCCCCCCTCGCCACATCAAATGAGTTTTCGGGCTGTTGAGACCCGTCATTTCAAGCACCCAACCCTCGCCACCAGTAACTGCATTAACGGCGTGTTCTGACATGGCTATTGCCATGTTTCAGAACCCCCTGCAGTCAGGACGATCCAACTTGCTGGACTGCCACAACAGGGCTCGGGCAGAACAGGGGGTGCACCGGGGGAAAAAACTCCCCTGATTTGTTGCTTGTTTTTCCCCAGGCTTCAAGCTCGACTTATATACACAGAAAGACAACAGGCAATCAGGACATTTCCAATGGTTATGAAGGTACCGTACCTGTGATGGTGGTAGGGATGGTGGTGGTAGTGGTGGTGGTTGTTGTGGGAGGAGGGATAGTTGTGGGGGGATCTGGATAAAATATAAAAAGGAAAATAACAAAAAAAGCAAATTAAGAAAAACCAAGCAGAACACAACAGCGATCAATAATGAGCAGAGAAGAACGCGGACAACGAGCAGCGGCAGCGGCCCCAGGCAGCGGTGGCAGCGGCCCCGGGCAGCCTCTCGTCCTGCAGGAGCAGGGGCGCTGCCCGGCCGGCCTCGGCGAGCACCGAGCGCGCCGGCCGCCCCGCAGCTGCAGCCTGTGCCGAGCCCCGTCCCGCGGGGGGAGCCCGGCACCGGCCCCAGAGCGGCCCCGGGCCCCTCTGCCGTGCTCAAACCAAACACTGAAAGAAAACCAAAGGAACCAAGCCCAGCGTTAATTAGTCAATGGGAAAGAGAGAGATGGAATGGCAGAGCCGTGAGGCAAATCAAGGGCACGCGTCCCGTGACGAGGAAGGACAAAAGGCAGCGGTGCATGTACAGAGACAGACCCTGGCGCTTCCTCGCGTTGCCGCAGAGCCGCCGGAGCGGCCAGGTGGGAGCTGCTGCGCGGGGCCCTGCTCTGCCTAACAGCTAAGTCTCCACAGCACAGGAATCCCTCCCCCTTTTTTGCCAGGGCTGTTAACTTTATGCTGTTTTTCCTCAGTGAGCGTGCGTCAGCAGGATGTGAAAAGCTACTTCTACGATAGCAATAAATAAAAAGCAACGAGAATGTCGTTACCAAATGTCCATTTCAAGGCATGGGAAATTTCACCACGATCTTTCTCTAAAAAGGAGCCCCTATGTTTCTGACCAGTTCCACACGGCAGCTCTTGCTAGGCGAGCAGCCGCAGCGGAAAACACCCAGAGGGAGGCAGCTCTCTGGAGCGGGCAACTATCTCTGCAGAAGGCTCGACCTGCTCAAACTCCAGCACTGCCACTCTCTTCACAGCGTTTATGTTACGTACAGGGGCACATCCTCATCCAAACTACTGAGCGGGAGAGGGGAGATGTGAGGAGATGGAAAAGAAAACATATATATCAGTGTCCAAATGATCAAACTGAATGCGTTAAGTAGTCAGGAAGGCTTTGAACTAAGGGCTCATTCTGCAATAATGGAGCATGAAACAGTTCTTGGGCTTTTGATTTCAAATTTCCTCTAAAGTCTGTCAACTTTTCATCACTAACCCATCTGCTTCTCTTTTATCTCCAGGCGAGCCCCTGGATTCCCTAATTACCACACGTGCCCTTGCGCTACCTGCTGCAGCCGTGTGCTCCGCGCGGCCTCGGTGCGCGGGACCCGCGGCCGCTGCTCGAGCGCGGCACCGAGGCGCCCGTCCTCGCCCGTGGGTGCTGCCCTGCTGCAGAGGCTCCCCGCAGCGGCCGGCCCCGTGCATGCTCTAAGGGAGCCTAGGGAGGCCTCTCTGCACGCCCGAGGGCGCAGGCCTGCCAGGACACCCCGCTCTTTGCGACAGGACACAGGGGAGGTGACGCAGGCGGGCCCTCCCCGCAGACCCGCGAAGCTGCCCGCCGTGCCCAGGTGCCTGCAGCGGAGCCCGGCAGTAGAGCCGCCCGCGCAGGCGCCTGGGGAGCGCGGATTACCTTCACAGGACCATCCTCCCCCGCGCTCGCCTGCGCATTTAACCCCGAAGGGCAGAAGTGCTGCCTAATTTGTGCACACTGTAGCTCTCATGCACATCCCAGATGCAGAACAATTAGCAGGCGTGTGAGCGCAGAGCAGCTCTAAGAGTTTATACAGACCCCACGTAGAGGTCAGAATGGAGCCGGGCCCCAGGGCCCGCTGAGTCACGGGTGTCTGCAGGAGCAGACGCACCTGGGCCACGCACCTGGGCCACGTCCTTGGGGCGGCTGCCCCCAGGCCTTGCGCACACTGGCCTAACCAGCTCATTTGCCACTGGCGAGGTTTAATTTAGCATGCCCTTGAAACAGAACAGGTGCGTGAAAGTAGGCAAGGAATGAAAGCAACGAGCAGAAACCCGCCCTGCTCTTCTGCAACTGCTTTACTCCAGTGGCCGCCTGCAATTCCAGTCTCACGTGGAGCCCTTGGTTTCCCATTCCCTCCAAGTGATTTATAGTTTCTCTGCTGTGTTAGCTGCTTCTCTAAACATTTCTAGGAATTAAACAACTGTAATAGCACGAGTATATCAATTACTCCATCTCAAAGCCTCGCTTCCCGTTACGCAAAGGGGAGCCCTCTGGAGCTAGCGCCACTAGAAGGCTGCTCCAGTGCTGCAGAGCACCACCCTGCATGGTGGGTCTCAAACACCGGCCCCGACACCCGCTTCCCTCCTTGGCCCTGCTTCCAAAAGGGGCCCCGAACTGGTGGGCTGCGGGTGGCGGTGGGAGGAGCGAGCACCAGGCCAGTGCCAGGGAGCGGCGCAGGGGACCTGGCCCCGCAGAGCGCCCCGGGGGCTGCTGCTCCGGAGCCGGCTCCGGGCGGCCTGCGCGCGAGGCAGCACCCAGCGCCGAGCCCCGGCGCAGCTCAGCCGCGCCGCGACCCCTCCTCGGGAAGCAAGGCTGCTCCTGGGAACGTTTTGAAACACGTACCCAGGGGAATTCTTCACAATTAAACGGGGGGGATCACTCTTCAAGTGCCCACTGAATCTCCATTATGTGCGAGACCTCTGTGACAAGAGCACAGCGAGGTTTAAAGCGATGGTAAAATAATGCAGAGGAACTGAAGAATTAAAGTAGGTACTTAATAGCACTTAAAAAGATGCCGAGACATGTTTTAGTGTCTGCTCAGCAGCCAAAGATAGGCTCAAGACATCTCATTCCTCCCGATTATTTACTGCTTTGTAATTATCCGAGCAGGCCGGCTGCTTCTCCAGTAATTTACCTTGCTAATACAGGCCCCGAGTAAACAACCCCCTGCCACTGCTGCCGGTGCTAGGGAGGGCGGGGAGGAAACCCAAGGGGAACGCGCCCAGGGGAGCGCTGCCGCAGGGAGGGCGAGGGGCCCCGAGCGCCGCGGGCTGCCCTCGCGGTGCCGCGAGCCGCGCAACGCCGCGCAGCCCGGCCCCCTCCCCGGGACGGCGCGGGGCTGGGGCTGCCGCAGCGCCCGGCAAAGGGGAGCCTCCTGGAAAGCTTTGAGAGAGCGGGATGCAGCGATCAGGGGGAAATGAGTCTAGAAGAACGGTGGTTTTTCTCACGTACCGTATACAAACAGCATGTAATCCGCATGTGATTTCCCCACCGCGTTTGAAGCCTCACAGCGGTATGTACCATTATCTGTTTTGTTTAGGTTACTAATGAGAAGGTTTGAACCAGACACTACAACGTGTTGAGGCATCTCATCATCTACTCTTAACCACCTCATGTCCGTAGGCCTACAGAGGAGGGAGAAAAAGAAACAGTCACATTACTATTTTCCTACGGTAACGATGGCATCTTCAACAGTTCATCCACAGACAGAAAGCCCAAACCAAGAAAAACTGTAAAGGAATAACACATACTTTTGCACTACTCAAGCCCCGATGCTCTTGGGCTTCCTCGGCATTTAAATGCATTTTAACCCAACTGGAAACCGTATGCAGACCTTACGCTTTCCGAAAGCACTAGTGCAAGCAGGAAGAAAGGTCATTAGTGGTGAAGCATGTACTCAACCGGTAAACCTGCAATCTTTAAGATCTGCGGGCTAAACATGCATGCACGCGGTGCTCTGAGCGCAGATCTGCACAGCGTGGGACAGAACAGGCACGTTGGCATCAGGCTTGACCCACTTCCCTGGGAGACGTGCCGGAGCGATTTACCTCCGGCTGGGCTGCTGCTAATTAATGCCATTTCAGCTGCCGAGAACAGGAAGGCTTTTCTCGTCTCCCTGCCCTCTTTCTCCAATTGGCAGCGTGCTTCCTGCAGCCTCGTGCTAATGCAACCAAAACCAGTGTCGTGGTGCCGGGATTTGGGGAGGGAGATGAGCACGATTTGCTCTAGCTAGGAAGGAAAAGAGCGGCCGGGCGGTGGTTTGGTTCTGCCGCCGAGCCCCCCGGGGAGCAGGAGGGACAAACAGGCTGCCCTGGGCACATGGGCCGAGGACGCTGGAGGTGACAACCGGAATGTCCTTTCAGCCTCGACACTGCTAAAAGGTTTCTGATGCTCCCGGCAAAGGCTCTCAGGCAGCTATGAGTGCTGCCAGAGCTGTCAGGTGCTGCCCGCTGCACAGCAGCCCTCTCCTCAGGGACGTGCCTTGCACGGGCTCCTGTGAAAGCAGCCGGTCTCGCATCTGCCCGCTTTTGTCATAGACTGGATTTTTCTTTTTTTGGTGTCACCTTAGGCAATGAACATACCTGCGTTGCTACCAAAACCCAGGTTTTTACTCTCTGCTCTTTCATTTTTCTCTGTGCTGTTAGTGACAATGTTTGTCCTGCAGCGTTTTGCAGAGGGAACCCTTTTCAGTGAGGACTCACCCCTGGGAATGTTAAACCCCTGCCAAGGAGCTGATGAAACCTGTGCAGCTCGGGGAGCTGAAGACAGTCCCTTCCTGGCGCGTGCCTCTGCTTAGGGATTGAGAGAGGCAGGCGAGGCGAGCTGCACGAGCAGCTCCCTGGGCCGTGAGCAGCGTCGCCGTGGCGGGACGCGCCCCACTGCCTGGCAGATGTGTCCCCTCTGGTTTAACACACGCATGTCTTCGTCATAGCCTGGGGGAGCAGGGGGCTGCCGAAGAAGCCTGTTCATTAAATTGCCACATGCTGCAAATGGCAGGCACTGCAGCTACCTGCGAGAGGAGAGCCGGCAAAGAGGCTCTGACAGATTGTGAGCAGGCAACAGATCTTCCTTCAACTGAAATTCAGCAGGGCGCGTACAAGCGCCCCTCTAAGGGCTGGGGAAGGACTCGCCCACGCGCCGAAGAGAAGGAGCGGGGAAGCAGCAATCAACACGGTAATTTGGCTGAGGCAGGACACTCCGGTGGCAGGTGACAGCGTCACGAGGCTCCTGGCTTGTGAGCGGCAGCTCCCCTCGCTGTCATTGCCCCAGAAGCAGAGCTGTCAAAGCCGATGGCTTCGAGTGCGTGCTTCTCCTGCGGCCGCTCTTCGGGCTGGGCGCGCTACCAAGGGCACACTGACAGTGTTCAGGGATGTTTGCAGAAATCATATGAACATGATGGAAATAAAAACAGAGAGGAGGTAAATACCTGACAGCCATAAATCCAAATGGAAAAGGAAGCGTTTAAGAAAGTCAACAGAACTCAGACAAGAAAAACGGTGAAAATGCAGAGGAAAAGCTAAGCTCCCTCGTCAAGATTTGTCCTTTCCCGATGCATGAGGTTAAGAAACTATTTAAGAAAGCCTCGAGGGCAGGGCAAGAGGAGGAGGAAGAACCAAGCTTGCATTTCATTAAAAAAGCAACACCAGAAAGAGGAGAGAAATGGTGCGGTCAGTGGCAGGGCAGGGGCGACCGCGTTACGTCTCGGGTGTGCTCCGCGGCGCCGCGCGCCTGCCCATGTCCTGGCGCTGCCTTGGCAGGGTCCGTGCCGGCAGCCGCCCCCGGAGCCGTTGCTGGGCGGCAGGCGCGGGGCTGGCGGCAGCCGCTCGGCGCTCTCCTCGCCGCTGCCGAAGCACCGGCTGTGCCGCGGCGAAGGAGATTCAAGGGAGGGCCCTTCGGCACGCAGCCAGGCTCAGGTGCAGAAAGCTGCTGCCTCCCTCTCTATCGCATCTCCTAGTCCTACTCTGCCTTCTCCGCAGGGAATGGCACGTGACACTTCTGCAAGAGCAAGGTGGCCCGACGGCGCCCGCCCGCACGGCCCGCCCAGCTTGCAGACTTACTGTGGCTTTCCGAAAGCTGCACACGTCAGTTCGAGGGGCTCCCCTTCTCTCGTGAGGCCTTGCACCGGGTAGTTCTGAGACACCCGCACTTGAGGCTTATCTGCAGGACAAAAAGAGCATTCCATAAATCACCTTGTCAAAGGGAACGGCATTGGCAGGCACCCCAAAGCAGGAGCCGTCCCTGGCGCTGCTCTCCCCCTGCCCTCCCACGGCAGCCCTCTAATCGCGCTGCGAACTGGGGATTTTCTGCGGGCGACACTGATTAGCGAGAGCAAAATGGGAGGCAGAGATAGGAGGCTCCCGGCGCCGCGGAGCGCGGGCCGCTGCTCGGCGCTTTATCTCTGGGCTCACTCAAGCTAAAAGGAACTCATTTGCCTTCATGCTGAGGTGAAACCACAGATATTTGTGGCGCTCAGAATTGATATGTTTTATCATGTATCATATATTACTGTGCCACAATACTTTACGCCCAAGCATATTAATATACGTTGGGCTTTACAAGAGCCACTTGTTAGAAGCACAGAAAGCGATCGCGGGCAGCGCTGGCACTTGTTTGAACACGCAAGGCTGCAGTTGGCCCCAGCGAAGCTCCTCTCTGCTCGCTAACTAAATGCAATTATCGCATTCCTCGTGAGGCAGCCGGCTCCGGCTCCGGGCACCCTCCGTGGTGAGGGAGGGAAGGAAGGGAGGAAGGAAGGAAGGGCGTGAGAACAGCCCAAAACAGCAACGTCCACCCCCCAAAAAACAGAACCCCCAAGTAAAAAGCTTTGCTGCCTCCCACAACTGAACCCCAGAGTAAAAATGCATCTAGGCTGAAGCTAGAGCGTTATTGAGGCAAAAATCAATGTGATGCTACAAATGCTATTAAGCCATATATATTTTTCAGGAACTTACTCAACTGTGAGGAATAAAGGCAGGCCAAAAAATCAGCGCGTGTAAAGGTTGAGACAATTTACATGTTTCTATTTCCTTTGGGAGTAGCTGCTAGCAAAACTATGGGCTTCTTGCGTTTTATTAACTGTGTTTAACTCATTAACATGCTTCCTATGGAATAATAGAGATTAGAAAAAAAACCCACGTTAGGATTTAACCAATTTAAGCTCGCATAATTTCCAGTAATGGAATAAGCTACACCAGTAAATCCTCTCCTGAGATGCCTAGGCCACAGCCACGTTCCACAGACTAATCCCCAGCGCAGCTGCTTCTCGCAGCCTCGGGGAAGGGGCAGCCGCGCAGGGAGCCGTTCCCGCCGGGAAGCGCGCGGCTCCCGGACCGTTCCCGCCGGGACTGCGGCTGCGGCGGCATCGCCCTGCCGCGCTGGGCACCCGGCTCCACTGGCAGCCAACTGCCCCTGACAGCCGGCAGCCACTTCCTCCTAGGCCCAGTGCCTGTCGCTAGCGCCTTAGAACACCCAAGCCTCGGAACTTAATAAGGCACCTTTATTACATGCAATTCATTCAAAGGCTGAGCGTGATACACAAGGTTAAAGACCAGCAGTCCAAAGGTTACGCGGCAGCAGCAAGCAATTTGAAGAAGTTATTAGGAAAGCACCGTGCGGTGGATGAGCTTCCTTGTGGAGCCGAGTGCCCACGAAGGCAGGCGAGGCCGCGGCGGCCCCGCAGCCTCCTGCTTCCACAAGCGGCGAGAAACTGCGAGAAACTTGGACTTCGCGCCCCTTCTGTGCCTTATTGCACTGACGTGCGACAGGCAGCTCGGAAGTGACCTATTCCGGACTAGTAAGAAGGAAGTCAGAAAAGTCACCGTTTATCCGCGGGTTGCTATACAAGTGCCACCGTGACCCCCAAATGGGGCCGGCTGCCTTACGAGGAAGGGCCGCGCGCGCGGCAGCCGGCGAGCGCGAGCGCCTCGCGGCGCGTCCCGGCCTTCCCGAGGACACCGGCGCCGACCGGCAGCCCACACGGCACGCCATCAGCCAGGCACAGCTCCTGCCGAGAGCTGCACGCGGGGCCGTTCGCAAGCCGCCCGCATGGCCCCGCTGCCCCCGAGCGCCACTAGGCAGCCCTAGGAGCGAGCTCGCCAGCGAGCACCCAACCGGGGCACGGCCCAAACAGGGGCGGCTAACGCCCCGGAAAACCCAACAGCGCAGCACTTGGCTCACTGTGGCGCTTTCCGTATTTACACGGAGAAGACAAGAAGCTTTAAATGAAAGTTCCTGAAAGGGTCGACACCTCGCTGAACAAAACAACTCATTTATTCATTTTCAGAAGTCTCCAGATGATAAATTACATTGATGTTCATCACTTCGCTGCATACTATGCAATTAGTATTTGTACTCCGCAGAAATATAAAGATTACTGGACATATGACAGCACATGTACAAGGAGACTTTCTCAACATAATTGGGTGCAGGGAAGGCTCCTGGCACAGGGAGAGACGCCCTAGCAGAGTCTCCGGGTGCACATTTCACAGGTAGGCTCGTAGACATCAAAAGTCAACGCACAAGTAATCAGAACCTAAAATCCCCCCAAGCAAAGAACAAAACCAAGAGAGACAAAATGGCAAAATAGGACCTCCACACTTTCATTTCCAGGACCACATAATAAGATAAAGCCAAGTACCCAGGCACGGGGCTTAAACGTCTCCGAGAATGTCTGGTTCCATTCAATTCCTTAATGATATTTTAATGCATTTTGTTGCTTCATTTCCTTTCTAAAATTACACTCAACCTACTGCTCTTCCATCCCTCTCGAATGATCTGAATCACAAAGGGAAAGCAACTCTAGCCCGAATGAACAGCTATTTTCACACCAATACCACGCAACATATTGTGTCCATCCTTTGCACGGGGTTATATATTGGCCGGGGTGGCTATTAATCAAGCATGAAAGTGTTATTGTTACTGCGGGTACACAGCACCATTTGTCAAACTCTGTTTGCTTACAAAAAGCATTACCAGGAGATTTTAATTCATAGTAGGGGACGCTTCTTCCCAGAGATTTCTTTTCAATGCCCCAGCTCACGCTCGCAGGGCAGCATTTATCTCGGGAGCGCACAAAGGGCCAGGCTGTGCCGCCCTTGACGTGCCTCGGTAGCTTCCTGGGCACAGCGCAGGGAAATGCTGGGCACGACCCGCTCCCGCGCCCGGCCGCGCTGGCCCTGAGGAAGCGTTCCCGCGCCCAGCTCGAGCTGCAGCCGCTGGCAGCAGGCCGTGCCGGTGTCAGCAGGCCAGCGGGAGCTTTGCATTGCATCTTACAAAGAGATCTCCTTATTCTGAAATCTAGTCAGACAAAAAATACCTCGTTAGCTTAGAAGGCTCCATCCATCATCCCTTGGCCCTTCCCCAATGCATCTCAAGCTTGGGGCGCCGCACGGATGCCAGGCGACCTCAGCGCACAAGGCAGCCCGTTGCCGAGAGCAAGGCACTCCAGACTGGGCTCAGGAAACGGCACGCGCGCCCCCACGGCTCCGAGCAAACGGCAAACGCGGACACTTTACACGGACCTTGTCGTCACTGCGCGCGGATGCATAAAGGCCCGGAATGAAGGCAGTCGAGAGGGATTTCTGTGGTCCTCACGTGAAGGCACAGAGAACTCCGAAATGCACACAGGGAGCCCTTTTCCTCGGACGCCGACCCTGCCCAGCACGCGGAAAACCCGCAGGTTTGCCGTGGCACTTCTACACGGGATCCCCAGCCCCTCCGAGGCCTCGCAACAAGCGCGAACGAGCCAGCAACGTTTCAATTCCTCCACGCAATCAGAGACGGGGTTTTTGTTCCCCCGTTAAGTATTTGATCAAGCCTCACAAAGGTGCTAATGTATTATTAAAGCTAATGGAGCTCTACAAGAAATGTTAATGGACATTAAGTTTGCATAAATGAATTACACATTAGCACAGTCGCGAGAAATCCAGGATCTGCCAATTTAGGAGGTATCTGATCTTTTCTGTTTTCCTCATTACAGGAACATTACGCTAGTTTCGGAGGTACGAGAACTGTAACCAAGATGCTGGTAATGAGGCCACATAATGAAGAAGCTGAAGCAAAGGAACACAGGCCGGGGTGGAGGTGGCCGGGCGGGCGCTCGCGCGCGCTGCCTCCGCCCGTGGCTGCTGCCCGGCACCGGCTCACCGATGCTGCCGACACCTGCACGACGGCTGCAGCAGAACGGGGTGCCCGGCCCGTCAGGCAGCGCCGCGCGGGCCAGCAGCGTGAGCAGGGCAAGCAGCAGCGCCCAGCTGCATGCCGGGCCCCACCGCACACAGCCCTAGCTCAAACAGAGCCCGAGCGCGGGAGGCTCCGAAAGCACCCAGCAAGCGGCCCGTTCCCACGGCGTTTGCCGGGAAGCTTTCAAGGGCAGCCAGCTGCTTCTTGTGCACTGCTCGTACAGCTACGCGGTGCACAAAGGTAAGTACAGTGCTAAAAGAAAAATACTTGGGATGTAATCTGTTCTGACAACTACAAAATGCAGCCAGGAACAAACTGGTACAAATTCTAGGTACACGCAGTTATTCCTTAGGAGAAAAACTGCGTGCATTTGCTGTGTGTGTTGCCAAAGGGCTGGGAAAAGCCATGGCTTAATCTGTTACCTAGCACCCAAGGTTCTGCTTTGCTTTATTAAATAACAGGATACAAACCGTGTCTACGCTGTAGGACAGTCTCATCCCGTAATTAATGGCCCCAGCGCGTGACTTCGTGCGGGGCTGGAACGCCAGTACTCACACATGACTTCCAGGTAGCGCTGCGTCTGCAAGTCCTTGACGGCGGGGTGGTCCACCAGGCAGATGACGGGGACCCCGTCATCCTCCCGGGCCACTTTCAGCAGCAGCTGACTGGTCACCGTGTACATGTCGGACCACTGCTCCACTTCGGATTTGCCTGGCAGCGAGAGGAGAGCAAGAGCAGCACAGTGACCGCGGGAAGGCCGCTCAGCATCGCCCGGAGAGCCCCTGCGCCCTCCTTGCATCCCCACGTCCCCCCTTTGATGGCCCCCAAAGGCTGCGCGGGGCGAGCGTGCGCAGCAGGAACGTGCAGCTTCCCTCCGCGAGGCTCCTTCCAATTAAGCTCGACACTACGTTACTGCCCAGATTAATAAACCCATTACACCACCCCCAAATGCCCAAACCCTTAAATCAATGGAGCAACAAATCCCCTCTCTCCCTCCCTCCCTCCCGGCAACCAACAATTAGCTAGAAGCGCTGGAATGGGCTGAAGTTCAGGGAACGCGTTCCTGAGAGGCCGCAGCGCTGCGGAGCGCAGCTTGTGCCGGCGCCGGGCGGCAGCCCCGGGGCTCCCCGCGCCCCGAGGCGCTCGCCCACGCTGCCTCCACCCCCGCTTCCTAACTCGCTGCCCTCCACTGCTCTCACACGCACGCCGTGCAGCCAAAACGGCAGCAGCCACTCGAGGCAGGGGTCTCTCAAACACGCAAGGGTTTCCGTGCAACACGTGAAAGGGAAACACGCGGGCAGGTGCTGAGAAAAGCCACCTCTTCACGTTTAGAGGGAAGACTTTCCCACCCAAAGAGCTATGGACTCTACTCGCAACCCACACGACAGGCAGAAAACAAGCAAGCATTTCAGCATCCCCACCGCTGTTCAAGCAAGCAAACAAATGCGCCAGGTGAACGGGTGTTTCAACAAGCTCCCACTCGGCTCAGCAGCCTTCGAAGACACAGCAAAGTGGGAATTCAATCGCCGACGCAGGAAAACTCAATCAAGATGCCAGACAGGTCAAGTATGAAGGGTCAAATACTGCTGCCCCGCTGCTCTCCCGAATGGAAAAGGAAGCCGGGGAAGAGATCATTTGGAGATGTGCACAACATTTAGATGACAGCAGTTGCTGCAAGTCACAGGGTCACCGCTACCCGGGGCGGCACGTCGGGCACTCCGTCTTTATCAGCGTCAGCCCAGCACGGCCCCTCGAGCCTGGAGGCCCAGGGAGGCCACAGGCAAAAGCAGGACTTCATTTTGCCCTCGCAGGGGGTTAGGTTTGCAGGAATGAGTGCGGCTTCTCTATAAAGGCCTTTGCTCTCCCTGACTGGGTAAAGCAAAAGCTGTTGCCAAGCAAGCTCACAGCTACGTGTCGACTTAACCTAGCAGTACATCAAATGCAGTAAGGGCAATTTAGGTGGGTACAAATGCTATGGGCTACCAGACTGAAGAGAGTGAGACGCACCCTTCTTGGAGGAATATTCACCTGGACGTGTAGCGAATGCCTGATGAGCAACATATCTCGCTCTAAAAGTTGGATCTAAATTGAAAATCTTTACAGCTAACAAGCAGATCTTGATCGGACTCAGACCTAGGCTGGGGCAGAAAGCTACCTGAGCAACCACGGGAGGAAAGTCTCTGCACAGCTTCAGGGCTCCTCAAGGTCACCTGCGACTGGAAAAATCCCTCCAGAAGCCTCAGCCCAAGTGTGGCTGGCAGGCAGGCACGTAGGCAAGCGCCCAAACAAGGTTTAGCCCTTCTGGGTGAGGTTGTCCCTTAGGGCTGCCACACGCTCCTGCGGCCCGAGCCGGGCTTTAAAGCCGCTCATTCTGCTTCTTTTTCAACCGGCAGCGGGGGACAAACACAGTATTGCACCCGTGAGCCCAGGTGTCTGCGAAGACAGAGAGGGTGCGTCCGTACCAGTTAGCTCCTTGTTTCCTTTGAACCATCTGATGGTGGTGGCTGGTCTGCTGGCCATGGCGGTGCAGTTCAGCTCTATTTCTTCTCCCTCCACGGCAACTTCTTTCTGGATATCAATCACCAAGTTGCGTGGCGGCACTGAAAGGAGAAAAGAGAACACGGCACACGGTAAAGCAATACAGAACATACGGCTGTCACCTTTGGACCACTGACACAGGACAAGGCTCTGTGGAAAGCACCCAGAGCCTTAACAACGGGTAGGTCCATAAGAACCCTAAGCACTCCGTGCACCTAACCGCGGCGGTGGTTTCACAAGCTGCCCCCTAGCAGCTGGTTAAGCGGCTTTGCCCTCCCGGGCAGGCCCCTTGCCACCCCAGGCTGTACAAACCCACGCTGCCTGGGCACGTGCACCACTCTGAGGAGCGGCTCCGGCTTCTGGCTGCCCCTGGCAGTGACAAGAGCAACGAGGGCGGCCGGGTCCCACGGCCAGGCGCTGCCCGCCCCAGGCGCCAGCTCGCCAAGGGCAGCCTCCCTCCCCACAGCAGGGGCCCACTCCTGGGTCAGGGGAACCCAAAGCCCTGCCAGGGAGGGCAGCGCGGGCGGCTCCTCGCCTCGCAGCGGGGCCAAGTGCCCTTCTGCCCAGGAAACAGCCGCTGCGCATCGGGATTCCTGGAACCCACAGAGCTAGAACACCATAATCCGCGATGAAAAATCATCCAATGACATGGGGAAAAAGTCCGGAGCGTGAGCGGCAGTAACTGCTATTCCAGTACGACCCAGAGACGGGATGAACAAGTGTAAAGATTATGACAGAAACTAGAGCTTCTTACTATTTTTCGGGAACATGGAAACAACAGGAGTTGTAGAGGAGGGGAAGCAAACAGCAACTGCTTGTAGAGCATCCAGTCGCACTGGCAGGGAGAAGCTAAAACTCAGAAACTTGGAAAGGAGACTTCCCTTTTCCTCCTACCAGCCTGATTCGGTAACCATATAGTTCAAATGTGACTAACGTGTTCTTTAGCTAATGACGAACAAATAAGAATAAATAGCATGCAGATGATCAAATGCCCTAATTAGTCACTTGTGGCTTTTCTCTGAAAAGAAGAGAGCAGAGCACATACTCGAGCTTTCCACATGTTCCAATTAAGCGTGAATACATCTACACACCATGCCCCCGAAGCCCGTGGAATACATGGGGAAAGGAGGCGGGGGAAGAGGCACTAATTCGGAAGCAAAACCTTGCTGGAGCTGCTGGGGTCGAGCCAAGCCTCCTCTCCCCACGGCGCTAGGAAAGGGAGTGCCCGACCTCTGCTCTGCCCTCCTGGCCATGCATCCGGAGGTGCAGGCTGCCAAACCCTCTGCGTCCCACCGCTCCCAACCTCAGAAAGAAGCCTCCTTAATGACCGAGAGAGGGAGAGCTTTGAGGGAAAAGGGATTCCTCGTGGGACTGCTGACACCCTCACACCGGGACCGGCGCCCTTTCCCCAGCCCGGCTCCCAGCTTGGGGGCCAGCACTTTGGCAGACAAGACAAGACAGGACGCGTCCTGTCCCGTCCCGTCCTCGCTGGCTTCTCGGCTGCCTGCAGCCAAGTGCGAGCGCTGGGGCAGACAGGGCCTCTGTCTCCCCCAGCGCCTCTGACAGCGCAGCCAGCCTCGCTGCCTGCTCCCTGCACCACGGTTTGGCTCAAGCGCCTGAGGAAGCTCCAGGGAAACCTCTGCCCCTGTACTGGTGTCATGCAGAGGCAGCGCATGCTGGCCACGCACCACAGTTTTGCAGCACGGAGCCCAAGAACAGAACAAGAGAATGGGCTTCTCCCTGCACTCTGAAATACCATTCCTGCTGGAACAATGCGAACCCAACCAGAAGTGCACGAGTCTCCCGCTCGGAAGACACGCAGCACTCGCTTGTCGGTGAGCAGAGCGCTTGCACCTCACACACACGGGGAGCAGTGAAATGCAGCACCCCGAAGGGTCCTCGGGCACGCGGGATCACACGGAGAGAGCTGGAGGAAAGGTTCACATCCGCACGAAGACTCTGAAAGTCTCAAGCTGGTGGTAAATGTAACAGCTATAGTAGAGCTGATTATAAACATTATTTAAACAGCATATAAAAACCTAAGAAGCAAATCTCATTAAACAAAAGAAGAAAGAGATTTAAACTAATCAGCAAGCAAGATCTTACATTAAGTCATCCACTGTGATTCAGGTTCTGCTATTAATAGGGTCTTAAAAGGCAGGGCTAATCTGCAGAAATAGCTCTAATAGCATTAGCTCCTATTATTGGTAACCACCTCAATGCTGCGGCTGTGCGAGCGGGTGCAGGAAGGTGAGGGAGGGCTCGGGCGGCCGCGCGGGGGGCACGAGCAGCTGCAGCGCGGCTGGAATCTCCTCTGGAAAGGGTCGTTCCTCAGCAGGTGCCGGGGGAACGACCCCAACCTCCCGGCACGGCGAACCAGCTGCCGCTGAAAGCGCCAGGAAGCTCCTGCGCTCTGCTCGCCACTCCAAACGTTTGCTGGCTGGACGCCAACACAAGCTCGCACACCTCCACGGTGCCCGCACAGTCACCGGCCTCGCACGCTGGCGCTATTTACGCTAAAGGAATATAGACAGGCAGGCGAGGATGGATAAAGGTGCTGTCATTCTTCATTATGATCTATCAAAACTCCAAGTCTCAGAAGAAAATATTAAATGCCTGATCATAGCAGTCTGCTTAGTGCAAACAGAAAACTCCTAAACCAAGCAGTTGCTTGAACCCCGCTACCAAACATCAGCATTAATTTTCTCCCCGTATCGGACACCTATGGAGAGGAGTACACAGCAACTACGTGCCGGCGCCTGCTTCCCCTTCTCTCCTCGCTGAAGGAGGTGCTACAAGCACCTCCCTTCTCCCGAGCGCCAGGCAAGCAAGATGCATGGCACTGGGAGGGCTGGCATGCACAGAGCACACATTTCTCCCAAGCCACCGCGTGGACAGCTTTCCATTGCAAGGTGCCAGCAGGTTCCCATTTGCCCCCAAAGCCAAATGCTTCATTCCCGTATTTTTGCAGGCAGTATGACAGCGAGCCACAATCAATCGCTGCAGCCTGTCTGCAAGAGACAGCCGGTATTAGAGCCCCCTTCACCGCGGCAGGGCAGCTTGGCAGCATCTAAGTGCCTTAATCAAGAGAGAGGCCTGGAGGTGGCAAACACCTCCCTTGCACAGCCCCGCTTGCTCCTCGAAGCGCAAACCCGCTGCGAATGGAGAGGCAAGTCCTAACAAGCACAGCGTAAACCAAATCCCGGCTGGCGAGAGGGGCTCGGGGCTGCAGGAGGGAATGGGCCAGGCTGCGCAGGGGCCGCGCCGGCCGCTGCCAGCTCCTCGAAGTTCGGGTCCCCACGAGCTCTGTGCCGGCAGCTGATGTGCTCGCCACTTCACCGCTGCCGTCCCTCCCCACGTCCCCCACGGCGCCGCGAGTCCCGGCCTTCTTTTGTGGGGCTCCAAGTTCGGAAACGCCTCTCAAACGGAGCGCGGAGCCCATGCCGGGACCTCCTGCCCCGAGTGACTGAGCAGCCCGCAGCAAGCACCCGCTCCGTTCTTACCAAGCACGGTAATGGTGGTATAAATTTCCTGCGGGGGATCAGTGTAGAGCTGGCAGAAGTATCTTCCTTCGTCGGAAATGGAGACGTTTGTCAGCGACACTCGGAGCTCGCTGTTGGAGAAGTTCACCAGCTGGAACCTGCTGTCCTTGAGCGCTGCGGAGCACACGGGGCGTTAGTGCTGGAGCATCACGCAGCATGGCTCCGCGCACCCGCACGTCTTAAACTGCACGAACAGCACCAGAACCCAGGCAGATTCTCCTTTCAAACCCCGGCAGATTCTCCTTTCCCACCTTTCACTTTGGCTCTACGGAAACACTTGTGTTTGCAGATCATGACAAAAGAACCAACACAGGCAAATCCCCTCAGCACAGGCCCAACCCTTGCCGCGTGGCATTCCTTTTCAGAGGCTGGAGGAACGCTTGGCCAAACAGTTTGTTTCCCTGCGTATTCATTTGTGACAGTCTGCAGTCTATAGATTTGACAGGTGGGCAGACCCAGCGTGGCGTGAATCACAGATCGGAATCAACAAGAAGGGATCTAACAGGTATGGCCCGACCGGTGATGTGGGTCCAGCTTCCTGGGCAGTCTAAACGCAAGCGTCCCAGATCCAGCAGCGGAAGGCATTCCCGGGGGTCCGCATGGCAGGACCGAGCGCGACGCCGAGGGCGTCCAACGCGTTGCTTCCCAGCTCTGTCCCGGCCTGAGGCCGCGGGTGCCGCGCTGACACAGCCCGTGGCACTCACAGAGAGGCCCAGATTGTGTCGGAAACTGCAGGCTTGCAGCTAAACATATTACCTCCGCGAACACCGCGCTTGCTCTGCTCTGCCCCGTTCAATTTGTTTGTGTCAGCTAAATATTTGGCCCTCGATTGCAATTCACCCTGAATTACTGCAATCAATTCCTATTGCAAAGTAAGACAGTCTGACTTTTGGAAGGGACCATCAAGGTTTCCATTAAGGAGAAGGATTATGATCGCCTGTCTCATCTACCCTCGAAAGAATTGACTAAACTCGCAGTGTCTAACATTAAATTAAAAGTAGAGATCTTTGCAATTGCTTTACGCGGAGAGCGAGCAAGGTGGGGGAGAAGTTGCGAGCGACTCGCACCGCGAGGATCAAACTTACGTCTGAAATCTCTGAAATAGATGGTCTGTCTGTTGGGGTTGAGGAGCTGTATCACCGAGTCATCGCTGTTCTTCACCCGACAGCTGATGGTGGCAACATCTCCCTCCACGACTGTCACATCTTCCGTCACCAGATTCTGTCCATCACCTTAAGAGGCAAGCACAGAGAAGCATCAAGTCGGGACCGCAGCGAGCTCCCTGCGAGCACGTCCTGCCCATGAACACGGGCACCGAGGCATGAGCGGGCTGCCTCTGCGTGCCCCATCGCCACGCAGCGCAGCACGGTGCGCGCACTGCTCCGGGACACCAAACCGGCACGCACTTCGGTGACCCGAGCTCTCCCACCCAGCGCAGGACTGGGAAAATCCCCCAATGTTCTGGGCGTCCCACTAGTTACCAAGCTGTACGGGAAAAATGCAATTGCGATCTGGTAACAAGTTAGTTACTTTCAAAGCCTGATGAACCAACTTTTCTTGTTCTAGCTGTGGTGAGTAGAATACTACAAACACTCTCAATTGCACTCTAATTGCTCTGCAGTTAATCCCCGCAAGCAAGCGTCCTGGTTCCGGCAGCCACCGCCCCTCCCTATGTGTCTTGCAGCATCCCGTAGCGCCAAAGCGCGAGGAGTGCTGAGGAACACGTGAAAAAGCCAAAGCGCTGCCACGTCTGCACGGGCTGTGTTAAAGTGCTCCCTGACAAGCCGGGCAGATTAGCTCTCAGGGAAAAAAATGCTGCCGTCGGAAAAGCTGCACGCCGCAAAAACAAGGAAAGTGTCAGCTAAAAACGTATTAAGTTATTTTTCAAGTAAATGATAGACATGGACAGAATTTCTTTCCCTTCCTCTGAAAAGAAAATGGCTTAATTTTAAAAAGCATCAAGTTGTGCTGGGGGAGGAGAAAAGGGGGGGGGGGGGAGGTGAGGAAGTCTCCCATATTCTTTCCCAGGGAAAAGCTTCCCTTCTCGCAGAAAGCTCAGGGCACCGCGGGTCCTAGGGGGTCCTATCAGACAGCGTCGTGTCCCACCTGGCGCCAGCGGGCATCACGGGCATGCCAACAGCAACAATTTCCCCAGCTCCAGCCCCAGCCCCAAAGCTGGTCCCAAAGCTCACCAGGCTTCGGGCACTTCTCTTGGCAATTATTCTCCACAGAAATACTGAACTGAAATTGGAAGGAGGCCAGTGAGAAAGGAAGCACGAGGTATTTCAATAACGCTTTCTGGACGCCTGGGATGGCAGGCGGGTGCGTGCAGAGCACGATCGCACTGCGGGGCTCACGTCAGCGTTTCCGCGGCCAGACCCTGCCAAGGGGAGCAGGGTGCCCCCGCTGCGCCCGCCGGGCTGCCCTCAGCTCCCCAGCGCGCCGCGCTTTGCCCGCCACCTGCGTGGCCCCAGTGACACCCAGAAACTTAGGAAACGTCATTCAGAGAGTGCCACTTTCTCTCATCGCTCCCTATCAAACAGCAATGATGCCTCCCAATTTCGCACAGTGCTGTGAAGTTATAAATCACCGGTGGCCGTTCTAATTAACACAGATTAGAGTCACAGAAGTACTTGGCAAAAGTTAGAGACAGAAGAGTCGCGCGGCAGGAGCACGTGGTGCCTCCGGATTGCTGAGTGCGCCGTTCCCGGATTGCGGTGCGCGCCATTCCTGGATTGCGGAGCGCGCCATCCCTGGATTGCGGAGCGCGCCATCCCTGATGCGCACGGGCAGCACTCAAGGGAACAGCGGGGAGTGCCAGGCAGGCCGCCGCTTGCGCAGCATCCGCGCAGCCCTTCCTGCTCCGGCCCGGCTGCCACCAGGCGCCAGCGCTCAAGGATGCCCCAAACGGGCCGGCTCCGTCCCCGACGCCAGGCCCGCTCCGAGGCGGCCCGACAGCCGCCGGGGCTCCCTGCGGGCTGCCGTCTCCGCACAGGGTGTTTAAATAACGCTCAATTAGGATCAACACTCATTTATTATTAATGCTGTTCTAATACAGAATTTCTTATCTGCATTTTATCTTGCAGCTACATCGGCATCAAGGACACACGCAGCACAGATCTGAGGAAGGAGACCTTGATTAATCTGTAGTTTGAAGTACTCCCGGTATTTCCTCTGTCTGCCATGCCTTGTTCTATTAGTAAGTGCGGTGTGATGTACAGCAGCAGGCTGCTGCAGGGAGCAGCGGCGAGGCGCTCCGCGCTCACACACAGCAAGTACGTGCCGGGTGTTTACACTGCTAAAGCGCTCCTGGGCCGCACATTCCGCCCGGCGCTCACGGGTGGCGGAGGCCGAAGCTGCTGCAGGGTGCGGAGGGAGGAACCACGGCGCGGCCGACTCGGCCTGCACCGGGCAGGCGCCGCCAAGCGCTGCCTCTTGCAGCCCCTATCGCACCCACGGAGCATGGGGAGCACGAGGACCTGCGCGCTGCGCCTCTCGCCGCAGGCACCTCCCAGGCCTTACCTGGCCGTGACGAGCCCGGGAACACCGCTGCCGTCTTCCCCATACGGGCAGGGGCTCCGATGGAAGCCACTGAGTTCCGTTGCTGGAGGCTTCAGCGACACGGCGCATGCAACAAGATGCAATAAGGCAGCGCGGGGCGGGCACGGCAGCGATGCAAGAGGCCGAGCAGCGCTGCAAGGCACTGCGTCCTCCCAGGCGCGCAGCGAGCGACGGGCAGCCCGTGCCACGGTGGGCACAGCGCAGCCGCAGGCAACGCTCGGGATGTACAGCCCGGGCCGGGGCACGGCAGCCTTTACGCTTAGGGTCAGTCGTGTGCGCTGACCCAAGGCCTGGCCGCGCCTCAGCAAGGCTGGAGCAGCGCTGCAGGCCGAGCAGGGCTCCCACACGCGCTGGCAACGGCTCCCCCCTTGCAGAGCAGGGCGCAGGCGCCGCAGCGGCGCGTCCCGGGCAGGCGCGCGCGGGACCCGGGCAGCAGGAGGGAGCCTCGGAGCGGGGCAGCCGGACGGGCCGGCACTCGCCACGGCCCCAACGCCTCCAAGCGCAAAGCACACCATCTCCTACCAGGCACGCTGGAGTTTTTGGCACATATTTCACACCGGATGGCATTTGCCTTTTAAAAATGTATTGTATTTAGTTCTAATTAAGTCTTCCTCTTTGTATTAAAATAAAGCACGGGCCTTGAGGTTTAGCTTGTCATTTTAAACAAAGCAAAACGGTAAATGCATTTACACGCAACGCCATTAGACATAATTAAGCGCTAGGTAAAGCAGACGTCGTGCCATAAACGTCACTTAGCTCTACAGCGCAGCTCATCAGCGTTGATGAGAGCCGTGCCGGGAGAGGCAGCGCCGTGAGGGTGCACGGGTGCCTGGCCCCGGGCCGGGGCCAGCGCAGCAGCGCTCGGGCCTGCTCTGCCGCCCAGCCCACGCGCGATCTGTTCCCGGGACGCTCCAATGCGCCAGCTGAACCCACGGAAGCAGCTTTTGGAACACGGCTCCTCCTCGATAGGCACAGGGCAAACAGCAGCAGGGAGAAGACCCATTACCAAGGAGATCGGGGACCTCGTCGCAGGGAAACCATGTCAGGCTGCCCCACTTGGCACCCGGCATCGTCCTTGGGCGTCTGCCTTTACCGCAGCGCCGACGCCTTCGCCGGGGACGCAGCCTCTCGCCAACCGGCAGCAGGAGTTCCTCCCAGCGACAGAGCAGTCGGGACAGCTAACGCAGCTAGCCGAGGACGGCACGCGGACACCTAGTACAACCTTCTGTTTCCTCCCTGCCCAGCTCCAAAGGAAACCTTCAGGAGCAGCAGGCCTTCCACTGTCAGAACAGCACTCGGCACGTTTTCAACGGGCACGCGCAAAGGTTCTGTTTACCTAGAAAGTCTACACTTTCATAGGCCCCCTTACTGCATGGGGAAGATGTTGTTTTGTTGCATCTAGCACCCGCGATGACATGAACTTCCCACTGGTGCTGGGGAGCACGTGCCAGTAGGAGGTCCAAGCGGGCTCCCTTGGTCGCGCAAAGGGCACCATTTCCCCCGCAGCAGGAGCCCGGCGGGAAGGAAGGCGCGGGGCCGCTGCGCGGTGCACGCGCTGCAGGGTGAGCCGAGGCCACGCGTATCGAGGGCTCTTGCACGCACTCCGGGCTGCGTTTTTGTCTTTCCGACAGCCCTTCCTGAAGCAGGAACTCATTACGGATGTAGCCGAGTGTTATTATTGCTTGGGAATACGTCTCCTGCCACAAATGGCCGGAGAGGCTGTTCCAGTGGGTTCTGCAATGGTCCCGAGGGATGCCGCGAACGCCCAGCGGCAGAGGCCGTGGGCAGCGCCGTGCCCGTGCGCCTGGCACGCGAGCGGCCCTGCGGCGCGGGAGGCACCCACGGGCAGCGCTGCGGGCCCGGCGCTCGTGGCTCCTCGCACTCCCCATGTACCCGCTGCCGGGCACAGCCACGCGGCGCTCCCGGCCCGTGGGCACCACGCACAGCCGCCTGCAGAGCATCGGGCAGCGCCGCCAGGAGCTCCCGCGGCAGCGCCAGCGGGAGCTCCCGCGCCCTGATGGAAGCCGCGCACAACGCAGACCATCACAAACGCACTCGCGAGGGGCGAGATGCCATTCAGCGCCGCCGGGAGGCCGCGTCCCGCTCGGCAGGCCCCGCTCAGCGCCGCGCTGCACCCGCACACCACGCGCCCCAGCTGGCTCCTACAAACACAGACCAAAGTGAGGAACCCGGCTCCCCAGCAAGCGAAGCTGCCTAACCGCGGTGCTAACAGCAGCACTGCTTGCTCACGGGCAACGCACTGCACCAGCAGCACCTCGCGCTGCTGCCTTCCAATTACTGTCACTCCGGCGTACAGGGGATGCACCAGCGTGGAGGCGGCTTTGGGGAGCCGAGCTGGATGATCCCTTCCGCCGTGGGCACCTTCTGCAGAGTGCGAGCTGCCCCGGGGCTGCTCGGTAGCGCCGCTCAGTTTGCCCAGCCTGCTCACTGCCACTGCGCCACGTCCGCACTGCGCGGGCAGAAACGCTGCAGCCCCACAGAGGCAACCGCTCCAAGCGGCACCCGCTGCACGGCACCAACGCGCCCGGGCACAACCCGCTGCCCGCACGGGCAGGGAGGAAGGAGCTTGTCGGCACTGCAGATGGAGCAGTCAGTGCCAGGGACACGAGCGGGCAGCGGGGGCCACCACGGCCACCTCACCACAAGGGCCACCGGCACCTCCCGCAGCGGCCCCGCTCAACAGGCACGAGCCGCTCCAGCAAAAACCTGCTCTTTTCCCCGAGTAAACAAGTTACCTCATCTCGAGAGCAAATTCCGTTCCGTATGTTCATGAATTATGGATCTCTGCCACTGTTGCAATAAGCAGCAGGCAACGCAGATCACAGCAATTCACACTTTACAGCAAGGCGAAAGCAACGCAGAGAAGCTCAAAACAACAGCAAAAACTGTCTCCGTTCGCTTCAGCTATGCGGTTCAGCCCCTCTCTTTGTGAGCATCTTTCCCATCAGGATCCTGGATTAAGCCCAGGTCCTTAGTCGCCCTTTGCCTAGCGCCCGGTGTGCCAAGCGCCCTTGTTGCCGGCCCTGAGCCCCTGCGCGGCCGCTGCCGGCAGCGTGTGCTGGAGCAGGGAATGGCAGGGAGCTGGCACGCGCCGCCAGAGCAGCTCCTTCTGGAGGGCATTTACATGAGCGCGGCTCCAAAATCTCCATTTCATCGGGAAAACAAGTGATCGGAGCAGAGCCCTGTCAGGCCAGGCTAGAGCAGAATACTAATGGCAAGTGGACAGCAGCCCAGGCTTCCAAGGGGCTACCTGGGATGCTGGGCTCGTCTCATTTCCTCATGGATTTAATCAACTCGGAGCACTCCAGTCTTTGCACGTGCAAAGTATTTCCTACCTCCAGCTACGAGGAAGGGCAAGCGGTGCTACATTCGCAGCCAAATTCGAGGCGCTGCCGTGCCAAGGGATTTTACTACAAATGCCGCTTGCTGCTCGCGGCTGCTGCTCTGCATCTGTGGCGTACTCGAGAGCTCCCAGACAACACTCTGCCCTTCAGAAGCCTTTTGGACAAGCCTTCGGATCCAGCTTCGCGGACAGCGGCCTTCAACGGCTCAATGTTGCACAGCAAAAGCACTTACCCGCGCCTGCCTGTTCAGAGCACGCTGAGGAGGGAAAATTTATTGCCCGCTCTGCTCCATTTACAGCGAGATGGGGCTTCTTCCCTTCAGCAAATGCAAAAACAACCCCCGCAAAGGCTGTGGAAGCGGCAAAGGCCAAACGCGAGCAAAGAGAAACGTGAGCCCGCGGCCGGAGGGGCAGAGCAGCAAGCAGCCCTGCGTTTACGACGCGGGCGCAGCGCAGAGCGCCCGGCCACCGGGGCCGGCGGCCTCGGCACCGCATAATTCAGCGCTGTGCCCCCGCGCTGCCGCCGCCTGACACACTTCTCTGGAGGCTGGACCGCATTATACAGCCTTAGCGAGCAGAAGCCGGCGCGAGATGGCCCTGGAAGTCATCATAAACACCGCAATCACTCTTCCTGATAGAGGTGATATTGAGCACTGCGCCGCGCCAGCCCCTGCTTTGCCCTAAAACGATGCTCATTCTTAGGAGGCTGGAGGCAGGAACGCTGCCTGTAGCAGCGGCCGCAGAGACACTTGCCTTCACAGCACTCACAGCGAGCGAGCAGAAGGAAGCAGAACTGGCCAAAGAGGGAACGCTTTGCCCCGGGCTTCACTTGGGACCCACAGCCACGCTGCTTTCCACAGGACGGCACAGGGTAAGATGAGCTATTTTAAACGTACGGCGGCAGCAGCAAACCACGGTGTTGTTACCCAGCCTCGACGAGGCTGCAAGCGGGGCTGCTAACATCTCAAAGGACCTAGGGAGAGAAGCCTCCCTTCTGCACCACGAGAGAGGCTCCGAAAAGGGGCCTGGGCAGCTGCTCCTTGCACCGTGAGCAGAGGCCACCACGGCCACGGTAACACGGCTCCCCGGGCCAGCCCTTTGCTCCCCTGACTCATTTACTATCTGATTTTTACTACCAGGAGCAGGGCTGCCCAACGCCTGCGCTGCCCAACAGTGCCCACAATACAGGGCACAGGAACAGCAACGGGCTCCACAAGACCACTTTCTATCGGCCATCCCCTTCACCCGCAGCACTGCAGTGTTCATTATATCCAGGAAGATCGCACAGGAGCAGGAAAGCCTTTCCAATGCAACCCAAAACTGCAGGTTAGGATTCGGTATGGTTTTATCAACATCACATCCAAAATAAGAGCACTAACAGCAGGGACGGAACGTGCAAAAACTAACTAGGAGAATCTTTCCTGCCCTTATAAAAAGGGGAAAGGATGCAGCAATCAAATGGGAGTAGGCAATGCAGTTTCCATATGCCTATAAAACTTAACTATGAGTTGTGGCTGCGCATGCCGCGCTCGCTCTAATTACACGAAACGGGCTCCCAACGGCAGCGAACACGGAGCGCTCCCGCTCCGGCGCCGCCCATGCGCGGCTGCTTCCCGGGAGCTGCTCGCCTGCTTCCCTGGGACAAGCTCACTGGGCAGGAGCAGAGGAGGGCAGCGATACACACGGCTCGAGGCACAGGGTCCTGGGGGCACCCCAAGCCGCGGCCCCGTGTCCCGCCGGTGCCCTGGCACCCATTGGCGGCAGGGCGCTTGCTCCGGGCTGGCACAGCACCCAATGCAGTCGCCTCCTGCGCGACGGTGACCGCATCTCCAGGGACAATACACACGAATTGTGTGCTCAGAGCCAGAAACGGAGGGTTCGCTTTGTCGCGTCGGGCGGGCACGACGCAGTCATTTGTGATGCAAGCCTCAGATTTAAAAGAGGAAGAAAGGATCCTTGCCCGCCTGGAGATAAACTTAAGTAAATAATGTTTGCCATCGACTCCAAATGAAGAATGACAGTTAAATTTTCTAATCATCTTCACAGCTCCAGGACTTACTTCGTATTTTCTCAGGCTCATGACCCAGGGGTTGTCATAGCAACTAGGAAATCCTACCTTATCAGCCTCTTACATTTACATTCCTTACGGCTGCCTCCCTTTATGAATTAAATCCATCACGGGCCTCTATTCTCCAAATAAGAAGTTCTTGGGATTATCTCACAGAAACAAGGATCAAACGCTTTGATGGAAACACTATGCAAAAGCTAATTCTGTGCCGGGTTTCTTTAAGCAAAGATTGACTGAGCTCCAGAGAAATGGCTCCGCTCCAAGCTGGCACTTGGCAGCTTCTCCTCCACCCAAGGCGGGACGGCAAACGTGGGCTGTGCCGCGCGTCCCTGCTGGCAGGCAGCGCTGCCACAGCTGCGCGCAAAGCGGCTCCACGGCCGCCTGGGCGCCTGCACAGGGGGAGCTTGAAAGGCGCAGCTCTGCGCACCAGGAACGCAGCCCAGCGGGCAAGCCTGACCCAGGCAGGCTCGCACAAGGGAACCGGCCGTCGTGCAGCGCCTGCAAGGTGCCCGCAGGCTGCGCCTCTGCGCCCGAGGGACCGGAGCAGAGAAGCTGGGAGAAGCAGGGAGAAGCTGGTTTGAGGCACGAGACCGTCTAAGGGCTGCAGGTAAACTGCCCATTCAGCGGGGCGAGACGCAGAGCAGAGCATTGGGGCAGAACGGCAGCACCCGCCACCTCCCTCGCGAGCACCGCAGACACGGGGCCGCCCTGCACCTCCTACCAGGCTCTAGCCAGAGGAGCAACGCCGCAGGCAGAACTGCAGGCATCCCGAGTTTAATTTGGTTAATGCACTTTCTCTTCATTATTGGCCCTCCACGAGAAGCCGATCGCTAGCTTGTAGAGCACATTGCTTAATTATCCATGCTGCACTTCCTAAAATGAGAAGTATTTAAGTTGTCTGTCAATAGGGCAGGCGGGCAGCAGCGCTGATCGATCTCTGCGGCGAGCGCGCGGCACGCAGCAGCGCACGGCCCGGGGCACGAGGACCCCCAGGGCGCCCAGGCGGAACCGGCCGCATGTCCTTGCGCCGGCGCTCGGGTGGCCTCCCCATCGGCGACACGAGGCGCCCCGCGCATGCGGGCAGCAGGGAGCTCGCATGGAGCACGAGCAGCTCCGCGCCGCTCGCCGCGGCAGTGCATCGTCTCCTCCATGCGGGAGGGCGGCCGCGGGACACGGGCACCGCAGCGCTCCCGGCAGCGCCGCTCACCTTCGCGTGAGGAGCGGGAGAACGCGTGGCGCTCTGCCCTCCCATCACTGCAGCACCAGCAGAACGCGGCCTCGCCCAGCGCATCGCGTCCTCAGCACGCGCTCCGATCCACAGCAAGGCACTGCCCAGGGTGAAGCTTGCACCCCGCTGCACTGGCAGCGGCGCGAGCTCCTGCCAGCTTCCAGGGGAAGCACTGCAGTCACGAGCAACGAGCACATTGGCACGCCGCTGTTCTGAAGCTTGGCAATGCACACTGAAAGGAGCACTCCTTGCAGGCAGGAGCGGTGTGCGAAGCACAGCTATTTCAATATTGAGTAACACAAGCCAACAGCCTTGGTTCCCCTTTCAGCCCTTACAGCCAATATAAACGATAACGACATGTTACCCATGACCTCTTAAGCACGCTCCTGTGTTTGCACTCTGATATTTAGTTTCTCCTCCAAGTAGATGGCTCAAGTTGAGCAGAAATTTATGTCGGGCGAAGGAAGCCAGGCTGCCCTGAAGCCCTGCTCCGGCCGCGCCACCGAGCAGCAGCAGCAGCAGATTGGGAGCACCATTCTGCGATGATATTACGGGACTGGCACTTAAGCAGCCTGCGTTACCTGAGCGGTCGCCGCCGTAGCTCAGAACACATCCTGCAGCTGCGCGGCCGACGGCTCCTGGAGCCCGAGCTGCCGCCGAGCTCCGCGGCGCGGCCGCCGCGCGCTGCCAGCGAGGGCTTGCGGGGCGCAGAGCTGTGGGGACACCGCGCAGCGGCAACACTAGCGGCCACAATCACAATCAAGAGGCAATCTCAAGGCGCGCTGCCTCCAACTGCCCACCCGCCCCGCGGCCGGCACGCGCCGAGCTGCGCTCACAGCCAGCGCGCCACGGCGAGGCACGGGAGGTGGGAACCTGCGCGGCCCCCAGCCCCTCGTCAGCACCCCCGAACACGAGGGACGTTTCCCCGGGACCTCCCGGCACCGGGCTGCCAGCTCTTGGCAGGGAAGGCCCCGGGCGCGCAGCAGAAGCCTCGCTGACACGTCAAAAGCCCAGAGCCAAGGTCAGTGCGGCTCGGAGCCAAGCCTGCAGCAATAAACCATCAGATCTATTGCAAAGCGGGCAACGCAAAAGCTCTTTTAATCACAGAGCGCCTGAGTCTCTCCTATTCATTTAACGTTCACCTTGCAGCCCCCGCTCGCTTGCGGAGCCGAGCCGTGGCAGCCCTCCAGGGCAAGGAGGTGGAAGGGACCTCGTTCCCTCAGGAAATGACAGAGCTTTCCCTACTGTGTTCAGCTGAAAGTACTCACGGTCATCAGCAAAGGTGCCCACGGCTCCCAGCAGCAGGCCCTGGAAATCACAGTTTCCAGGACGCTCACAAATCCCACTAACACAAAGGACGCTGCGGGACAGCAAGGGGGTGAAAAAACTGAATAGGGAATTTTACCTACCCACGGCAACAGTGATCTGCTGCCCTGCCATTTCATTCCTCCCGTCCGTCCTGGAAGCAACACAGCTGCTAAAATACTGTCTGTCTTTCCCTGAAAACATGGGCTTCGTTGTGGAAAGTCCCTCCTGGTCGGGTCACTGCCGAGCAAAAGCAATAGGGAAAGGCTCGTGCTTGCTTTCCCCCGTCCCGGACTGCAGGAAAGCAGCAGAGCGCAGCGCCTGTAAGGAGCCTTCCGAGCTCCTGGGGACCGAGCGTCGCCGCAGCTCAACCCTGCGCCCCTTTTCCCTCTTCCCCCTGCTTCCTTCCCATGCCGCGAGCCGCGCAGCAGCTGCGCCAAGGGCTCTCGCGAACGGGCCGGGGCAGCGGAGCGCCGGCACCGCCGCCCTCCCCACCGCCTCGCGGGCCCCACGCACCTCGCAGACCCCACGCACCCCCTTTCCACCCAAGTCACAAGGCCACAGCCCCGGCGGCAGCCGCCTGCCTGCAGACACGCGGGCAGGACGAGGCCGCACGCAGCTCTCCTTGCCAACGGAACCGGGAAAGTCACCGCGCTTTGTATCGCGGAAGGAAAGAGCACGTAGCGAAATAACTTCGCAACAAGCAGAGCTCCAAACAGAGCCCAACGACATCTGTCCTCCGCAGAAGCAAAATCAGGGCTGAGCAACGAATGCGCTGGCTCAGGGCAGCTGCACATCAAATAAACATGGCAGAGAAGGGGGAGTTTGGAAGCCATCAGCAGTAACGTCCCCGTCATATTTTAAGTTTATTTTTCCTCGTCTGACCAGCTCCCATAGGGCAGAAGGCTAATGATCGCACTTCATCACAAGTAGCGCTGCATATTTACATCCATCCTGCAACTGTGACAGCTGTGGCACTAATTCCCCAACCATTTCCACCACATGAACCAGTCATCTGGTACGGAGGCGCAAGATGGAGTGCCCTGCAGTCATTATTCACCGAGCGCTTTCATTAACAAACTGCCCTTAATTACAGCGGTAATTGCAAAATTATTTCATAGCAGCAATTACTCTTGGCGGCCCGCCCGGCGCGATCTGGAGCGGGACAGGGCCTCGCAGAAGGGCTCGGGGGGCTCCCGGGGGGCCGGGGCAGCGAGCAGGGCGCTCCGGGCTGCGGAGCGGCCGCCCCGTGCGCCCCACTCCGCTCTGCAGCGCGCGGAGCCTCGCGCAGCCTCGCTGCAGCACGCGAGGGCAGCCGCGCTGCCCGGCAGCCTTCCCACTCACTCCCCTTTCTGATGATGAAGGACGACACCATCAACAAGCAGGAAGGTCAGGAAGGGACAGAGGGCCGCGGCTGCCACGGAAAGCGGCCTTGTTTAAACAGCGACTTTGCAGGTCACACTTGAGAACGCGATCCTAGCGCTCCGCAAAGCAGCACAAGATAGGGACAAAGTGGCAGTGCTATCCAAGGAAGGGATATTAAAAACTCCTCATAGATCATTCCTGTAATAACTTTACAGGCGCTAAGTGAAGCTATTTCATTTTGACGACTTCACATACTCCATTAATGAGAAAAGCGGCGGCAGAGCAGCGCGTTGAGCAAAACGCTGTGGCGGCTGCGGCGGCGAGCGGGGCTGCGGGCAGCTCTGTGCCCACTGGGCACCCAGGGCAGAGCCGCTGCCCCAGTAATCCTACCACTCCTTCCACATTTGGCCCAGATTAGGCACGGGATGATCGCACTAATATGCGTTTCATAACCCGTACGTAGCCCACGTAGCCCAAGGCAGTTGCAACCTTCCCAAGCTGCTCATTTGGGCTTTCTAGGCACTGCGCTTCTCGCTATGCTGATGATAAAGGTGCCCTATCAGGCCTGTAATTCTCACAGCGAGGTGGGCCTAAACCCTGGAAGATTGGGGAGAATTTCTGCAGTTTTAGAAATTCTAGGGTAATTTATCGGTCAATTTTATTAGAAGAATGTGCTAAGGGCTCATCTCACCTTGTAGCAGTCAATAAAGCAAGGATTTCTCCTGCAGATTTCCGTATTCTAGCATTCGGGATGAAATGCGAAACGGAAGCAGATTATTGCACTGCCACGGGTAGGCAGCGGAGCCAGCAAGGGTGGGAATTGGTCCAACCGGCACAAACACCTTGGCCACGTGCGAGGCCCAACCCAGACTCCCATCAGTGCCGAAGCGCTGCGAGCACGAGTGTCTTTACTTCACAGCGTTGCTCTCCGCAGCCAAATCCTAGCGCTTTCATGGTCAGGTTGGGTCCTGCTTTCCAAAGGAGAGCTCACGAGGACACGGGAGGCCTGCCGAGGCAGACGGGCGCGCCGGGAGCTGGAGGAGCAGCGCGAGCGGCTTCCCGCAGGGACCATGGGCAGGCAGGCACCGGCGCCGAGCCCCGGCCGACACGGCCTCCCGCGCAGCGCCGGGGAGCCCGCGGCACAGAGGCTGCAGCCTCGTCTCGGGCGCAGGGAGGCCGTGCGGCGCAGGGAGGCCGCCGGGAGCCCAGCCGCCAAGGGCCCGGGTGCTCCTGCGCCCGCCCAGCTGCAGCCTGGGCGCTCGGCTGACTGCAACCCGCAGGGAGCCTGAGGCCAGAGGCAGACGGTGCAGATGGGGTGACGCGACTGACACCGGATACGCGGATACTCCAATCCGCTCTCCAAAACCCGCTTCAGCTCCCTTAAAAACAGGCTCAAGACTAGTGTGTTACGGTGCTTCTCAGGCAAACCAGAGACACGCAATAATCTTCCGAAAAGCACCATCTGTTATGCCTTATTGCTTAATTAAACTAAAACACAGAACTCCTTAATTCTCCCAGCTCATAAAGAGAAAGGTCAGCACGCAGCGTTACTGTCAGGTACTCTGTACATAAAGCTGGAATTTCTCTCCTCGAGCCATCACTCCAGCGCTACGGCTTCCACGTGACACGCGAGAACACCGCTCCTTGCCCGAGCCGCGGGATCGGCGGAGCCTCTGGGGCGGCCGGGGAGGAAGGGAGGACTGGAGGCTGGAGGAGGAAGGGAAGGTCGGGGGCACTGTTGGCAAGCTTGCTGCGGGGTCGCGCTCGGAGCCCTCGCAGGGCTCCCTCGGGGCGCTCCGAACCGCCCGCGGCGTCAGGGCAGCAGTCGCCCTGCAGGCACGTCCTGCGCTGCCGCTGCTGAGCCGTGTGCCCGGCCTCGGCCCCAACAACGTATGGAGGCCGCGCAGGAGCCGGCACAAACACGCGGGCCAAGGGGGTCACAGAGGAGCGTGGCTGCCGGGAGCCCGGCAAGCAGCGAGGCACTCGGAGGCGGCCGCGCTGCCGCAGAGCAGCCGCGCGGGAGTTGCCCGTGCTCTGTTTTTGCTTCTGCATAGGCACGCAGAGAAATGAGACACCAACCCAGAAATATGCAGCGCGAGCCCAAAATAGCAGAGCTTAACCCCAAACCACCCCACAGGCTCTCCCAGGCTGCTTTTATCATCACATTCCAGAGCAGAGAAGCAAAGCCGAAGGGGGACAGCTGCTCCGTGCAGTTGGAGACCTGGCCCTCGGGAAAGGCAGCAGGAGGGGCTGCAAGGCTGCAGATCTGCAGAGCTGCTGCGGAGGGAGAGCTGGAGGAGCAGCAGGGAGAGCAGCGCTGCTCGAGCCGCTGTGCGAGGCCCTGCAAAGAGCTTCCCCGACGCGCATACAGCACCAGCAGCTCCGTGCCTCAAAACCACGCCGAGTCCAATTAACTTTGTGAGCAGCGGCTCCAGAAGAGACAGCCAAGGTCCCAGGTTCCCCTTCTCTAATCGCTTTTATGAGAAAAGGGCTTTCCATTGCATCCACTCCCCTGAACGTCCTGCCCAGCCTGTCTGCGTGATAGATGGGAGCCATCGACCTGCTCCTCTCCTCTGACAGGCGGGCAGCAGATTGAGACGGTTCCTGCCACGTTCACCTGCACACGGCTCCGGCCGGACACTGCTCCGCGCACCGCTCTGCCCAGCGCCGCCACTTCCCGCCCCTTCCAGCGTTATTAGAGCTCTCCTCGGGAATATCTGCTTTGTCTTCCAACCAACACCAGCAGCAGAAACCTCACAGCCGGCACACAAAATGCAATTACCCACTTGTCAGCTCTGACGCTCTCTTTTTAAGACTGGGCTTCTGCGAGGAGGCCAAGTGAAGCCCCCGGAGGGGTCGGGGGGCTGCGAGGCGCAGGGAGCCCTGGCGAGGCGCGGGCAGGAGGCGGCGCGGGCGCTCGCCTGCCTGCAGGTGGAGGCAGACTCCTTGCGGAACGGAGGCGGCCCCAGCGCAGCCGAGCCAGGGGTGCAGCAGCCAGCGCAGCTGGGCTCCGAGCCCTGTGCTGCTGCTGCTGCTGCTGCTGTGCATCGCGCTGCCCTTCCCTCCGAGCTGCCCTTCCCGCTGCAGCCAGTGCCCAGCATGCTCCCTCACAGCAGCTCCAAGCAGGGCGCCTGCGGAAGAGGATTCTTTGCCAAGCACCCGTTGCAGGAGGCAGCACTGCCCACTCTGCCTCACAAAGCGGAGTGCTGGCAGTTAATCCAAGCAGAGCCCACCCCTGGCATGTTTACGTAACCTCGCAGGGAGCAGAGATTTGAGACAGACCCTAGAGATCTGTTATCATTGCCGAGCGCGCATGGATTCCAAGGGAATTGCAGGAACTAAGGGAGGGAGCGGCAGGCGGGATTCGCAGCACCCGGGTGGCGCTCCTGGCTCTCCTGGCCCTCAAGCCCCAGCGGCAGCAGTGTCCCCGTGCCGGTCCCCGTGAGGCACGGCGAGTGGGCGCCCTGAGCACCCGCACTACAGCAGCGCAGGCTGCGTGCAGCGGCACGGCCGGGACACCTAGCGTGCCCCCGTCCCCAGCACGCAATCAGTCTGTGGCGGCTGCTCTCAAACGCAGGCCCCTCCGCGCTCGGAGGGCGACTCGCCGCCACGTGAGCCACGAGCGGCCAACCTGGCCCCTTGCCTCCTCCCAGGCTTTAACACCTAACGCCCCGGCCAGCTTGACAGGGAGAGACGAGCAAGGACATCACGTCGCTCTCCGTGTCGGTGCAGTGCTTTATATGGTCATTAATATTTCAGTCTCTGCCTTCTCTTGCTCCTCCTGCAACTACCCCTGTATTCATGTCTGCAGGACACCGCTGATGCTCCTCGGGGGCTCTCGCTGGTTTAGAAGCGCCTTCCTTGCTGGGGGATACACACTTTCAAGGAAAGAAGCCACCCGCATCCGTGTGGGGCAAGCGGCTCTAAGGACCCGCTGCCCTAAGTCCTGCACGGTAACGCTCAGCACAGCGGGGTGCTCGGGCACCCTGCTCAAACACGTCTCCCAACCCCACGGTCACTTGATAGCTTTCTGGCTTGATTGTGAAGAAATTCAAATTATACAAATATTTCACTAAATATCTTTTTAAGCCTATTAATATTAATATCAATTCCATCTCTGATGTGCCTGGCATTTAAAAAACCGTTTTAAGATCTCAACCTAATTTAAAATTTGCATCTAGAAACCAAATGAGCGAGACTCTCTGCTCACAGCTTCGCCTAGCACCTACATGTGCCCGGCCGGTGCAGGCTGGCACTCGGCACCGCTGCCAGATGCGCTTGCCGGCTCCTCCGTGGCATTCTCCCGGCCCCTGGCACTGCTTCAAGCTGTAACGGAGCTGAGCAAGCAGTCCCCAGCAGGGCAGCAGCGCCCTGCGCAGGTTCGGCTTCAGCTCAGTGCGTACACAGGCGAGCTCTCCAACACGAGCTGCGCTCGCTGCTCTGCACCGAGCGCTGCAAACGCATCCTCTGACGGACACAGTCCGTGCAAGGTGGTTTCCCTGCCTGGCAGCCATCACTTGTCTGCCTCCTCTGCTGCCAAAGTGCCTCCGAGTTGCATGCAGGTTTCATTAGGAGCTCTGCTCTCTTGCAAGAGCTTCGAGACACACATTGGCTTTTTGTGATTGGAGCTCTTTGTCCAGAAGCCTGAAAAAATGAAAGCCATCCATATCTTTTATGACCCAACTATCCCAGAGCTGAAAGCTGAACTGAGAGTTTATGTGCCTCAGAACTGGCACATCAAGAGCTACAAATGGGAGAGACTGCGTTGCTCCAGCCTGTGCATTTGCCTAGCAGAACCGCTCGCTGCAGGACACCCTCACCTCGCTTTGCCCAGATCAGAAACCGCAAGCCATGAAACGGCGCTGGGGCTGCAGAGAGCAGCGCCAGGAACCTTTGGGCGCCACGTCACTCTCCCCATGCCTCAGCCCGCTTCTCTGAGGCCTCCTGCAGCGTGCCAGCCTGAGCCACGTTCCGCACCACGGAGGCTCTTGCTCGAGCGCGCGGAGCTCGGGCTGCGCCCGCCAGCTCCCGGGCTCCCAAGCAGGGTGCCGAGGGGCGCCCCGCGCCCCGCTGGGGACAGCGCTGCCCACCCATGGGACATGCAGCCTCGCACAGCGTGCTGCCCAGCGAGCCCCAGCAGCCCCTGCCCGGCGAGGAGCAGGCAAGGCTGCAGTCAGCTCCGCGTGCCGCCGGGCTGCGGCCGTCCTGCCGGCAGCCCCTGCAGCGCCCTGCGCCCGGGCCATGCTGCGCCGCCGCCACTGCTGTGTGCGCTCGCACCCGGTGCGGCCTGGGCCCTCCTGCGCTCCCTCCGGCGCTGCAGGCCGCACCTGCAGGCCCCGCAGCAGCGCCCGCAGCCGCGCACGCCGCCTCCTCCTCCTGGCGCCGGCAAGCCACCCTTGCCCGTACGCCCCGTGCTCCCTAGGCTGCGCTGCAAGATCCCAGCTTGCGCCAACGCAGAGCGTCACGGGATAAAGCAGCCTCCAAGTTCACCCCAGTCCAGCCGATACGCGTTCCCTGACGGAGCACTACGAGGCATTCCAATTTCAACAGCTTCAATTATTCATATAGCACTACAAACACTCGCGTGTTATTTTTACCATTTGCTTTCTGGAGCTGCAGAAGCAGGACGCGGCACAAAGCTGAACGCGCCTGCGCCCCAAACGCCCCGCAGCCCCAGAGGCCGGCCCCGCGGGCCCCCCCGTGCCCCGCACACTGGCCTTCCCAGCCCCTTCCTGCGCCCGCTGCCATGTGCCAGGAGCCCCAACCTCACCCCATAACTCCCAGCCACCCCGGTTACCCGCCAGGGCCTCCCCTTCCGCCACCGAAGGCCCTCGCTGCTGCAAGCGGCGCCAGCAGCCCCTCTCTCTGCCTCTTTGCTCTCCCCTGCCCCCTCATCGCACGGCCACAGGAACCTGCCGTCAGGGGTTTCATCAACGGCGCGTCGCTTTATTACACCGAGCAGATGAGAAAACATTTCTCTATCTTCTTGTCAAGCTAAACGTTTCAATATCTAATTCAATATTCCCCATGTAAAAATTTATGAATTTGGAGAGAAAGCCACATAATATCTACACTTTATATCCATCTAGTATGGAAAGAAATTACAGCATCCATTTGTCACGACCGTCATTGCAAAGACAAGTAGCAACCGAAATAACTCCACCTTACCTTAGAAGCACAGCGGCCGCCCAGCGCATCCGCGTGCGCAGCTTGCGTCTCACCGGAGCAGAGGAGCACCTTAACTGGAGGCCTCGGAAACAGCAGGAATGGAGAACCCGAGGACCCGTCCCGCTCCATCACGCTGAGGCGGCACCGCTGCCAGGCGCTCGGGAATGTGTTAGAGCCACTCGGACACGGGTCGCGCTGCTCGAAGGCAATCTGCACGAGCCACAACTGCCTTGTGAGCGGCAGCGCAGGGAAAGGGAGAGGCGGCCTGCAGCAGTCTCACATTCCAGGCTACAGACTCGAGCTTTGCATACGTTCCCAGGCAGAGAGCACGGCCGGTGTCACAGGAAGCACGCAGCCTCCGGGCTGCCCGCGCGCAGCACCGCTCACTCCAGCGCATCCTTCGGCCGGGGCACGTGCGAGCAAAGCTCCCGAGGGCCTGCTCGGCGTGCGCCAGGAGAGGGCCCAAAGAGACCCCCATCCCTGGAGGGCCCAAACAGACCCCCGGGCCTGGCTACCTGCGCAGGGCTCGCTGCACTCCGAGCACACCGAGCGGGGACGCAGCCGCGCCGAGCAGCCGCCTGCAGCCGCAAGGGGCGGCTCTCCCTGCTGCTCACGGAGAGCACAGGGCCAGGGAGCAGCTCGGCGCACGCAGCCCCTTCCCAGGACCCTGCGGAACGCGACACCGGAGCCTTCCCTCCCGCTGCGGCTGCCAAGCACCCGTCCTGCGAGGGTCACACTGCAGCGCGCAACAGGACGCCCCGAGGCAGCGTCACCAAGTGCCTGCACACAATACAAACCCTGAGGGATGGGCGTCCTGTCGCAAGCGCTTTGCAAGACGTCCCAGCTGAAGCAGAAAGCAAGGCCAAAACTAATGCAGAGAGCTCCGGCAGTACGACTAGACCGGGCAGCGTGGGCAGGGAGGGGGAGGGAGGGAAGGAAGAAGAGGGGACTTCTCTGAACGCTAAATTTAGTAGGATTTTCATCTGCCTTGAAATGTCAGCACTCAGCAAGGAATAAAAGCAAGGTTAAGGAATGTGAAGTTGAAAGCGGGTGTCTTCGTGCTCATCTACAAAAGCAGCGCAGCTTTCGAGGGCGCCATCGCAAGCGCGTGCGCCGCGGCTGCCCGGCCCCTCGGCGCAAGGACGGGGCGCGTGCCCCTCGGGCCGCGGAGCCCGGCTCACACGTGGCTCACACGCCAGCACCTCGGCCGCCACCGGGCGGGCTGCCCCGCAGGGCTCGAGCCTGCCCAGGGGCCCGCACGCCGCTGCGCCGGGCCCCAAAGCTCCAGCGGGGACCCGGGAGCAGCGGCACTGCCCCTTCCCGCAAAACGGAGGGCAGCTTTCCTGAAGGCAGAGAAGTCACGAGGCTTCCAGTGCCGGAGATAAGTTTTACAAGTTTGTTAATAAAAATTGCAAATTGCTGCAAATTGCCTGTCACTTGCTAGTCAAATTTAATACTCATTTTCCTCCTGCAGACACCAAACTAACGCTCAAGTCCTGCACACTGCAACGAGGTCAGAAGCAGCCTCCACCTCCCCTACAGGTTACGCTGCTCCTCTGAAACCTGCAGCGCTCACACGGGCGCAATGCCAGATGACCTTGGCGCCAGGCTGACACTTCAAGCCGTGGGTCACGGCCCTTAACGCTGGGCAACGTTCACTACAATTGCAGATTTTCAGAGCATTTACAGCAGCTCTCTCACGGAGGCTCACACGGAGTAACTCTGCCTGACTGTGTAAGCACTGTGCTCTGTGCTTTACAGCTCCCAACGCCTTCGGTTTCATTCTTTATGTCACCCTCCAGTGCACACCACTGATGCCTGCGAGCCCTTTGGAGCGCCCGCTTTCCTGGCGCCAGAATCCCCCTCGGCAGCAGCTCTCCCGAAGCAGCTGGCCGAGGAGGAGCCGGTTCTTTAGGGCTAGTTTGGGAGCAGGCGGCGCACGCCGAGCGCTCCCCGGCACCCTTCCCAAACTGCGGGGAGGCCGCAGGACCCACGCGCCCGGCAAGGGGCAGCCGCCACCGTGGCCCTGCGCGCTGCCCGCGACCCGCTCGAGTCACCACAGCGGGAACCCATGCCCCCATCATTGGATCTGACCTCGGGCACAAAGATCCCTGCCCACACACACCCAGCCTTGCTGTCACTTTGCCTCCTTTGTGCAGCAAGGGGTTCTGTGAAGTTCTGCTAGGGGTTTCTCAGCTCTTAAGCAGCGTCCCTTTGCAAGGGCATTGTTAAAAGCCAAGGTGGACATACAGACTCTTCGGGATATGTCTCCAAACCCCATGCACCTGCCAGGTGTTGCCAAAACCGACGACTTGAAGCGCAGCCTGAGCTCAGCAAAGCAGTCGCGTTTGCGCTGCGAGCACCGCTGCCAGCCAAATGGCTCTGTGGCAAACAACAAGCAGCCTGAAGTATAGATTGCACATACATAAACTTTTAATTACGAGCTGAGTGGAGCCAAGCGCTCCGCAGCGCTATCGAAGCGCACAGCGCTGCGCGCCGACCCGCTCTGCCACCGGCTCCAGTCCCCGCTTCCCAGCGGAGGCGGCCGCAGGCACCGCAGCAGAGCCCACTCGGGCACCCATCCACCTGGAAACAGAGGCACCCTCTGGAAGGGCCGACTTGCCCAGGCTTCCTGCTTGCTCCCAAGGGGGTTAAGGCTGGAAAACCATCTGGAGTCTCCAGGCTCTGCCAGCACGATGCTGCCCGGCCTAGACCAAACGCGGCACAAACTTGGAACCCGCTTACAGCAAAGCCTAAGTAGGCCACAGAAAGCTTTGCAAAATTACCAGTGCGCTTCAGAGCGCGGCAGAACATGGCGCATCAATAATTAACAGCGCTCGTGTTCCCAGCGCAGCGAAGCTGCACGGCCGCCCGACACGCGGTAGCCAAAGCAAACGGAACAAGCACACAGCAACACCGCCACGCGGCCTCTTCCCATCCACGCGCACGCAGCTGCATATTCACGTCCCAATTTGCTATCATGGATTAGCTTAAGGCAATTACTTCACTTGCCGAATTCTTTAATTTAAAAAGATAATTCAAGCCTTCTCTAATAAGAAAAATGAAATCCCATTAGTTGCGTCTCCACTGTATATTAACATTCCTTTTGTTTAGAAAGGTTAATATCCCCCAAATACAGGAGCATAGGCTGCCTGCTAAAATAATTACACGCTGACATTTCCGAAGGGTCGCCAGGTAGCCGTGGTTCCGAGCAGGGCAGCGGAGGCGGCAGGCAGGCTCCGCAGAGCCGAGCGCCGTTCCCGCGCGCAGGACACGGTGCTCCCCGCACGTCGCCGGCTAGAAACACCCCGTCCGCAAAGGGGGACCTTTTTGCCGCTCGCTGGTCCAGGGCAGCGCCCAGAGGTGTGCATTGCAATAGGGATTCGCCGCACAGGGCAAGCCAAGCAACGTGTCTGTTATCCTATTAAAACTATTAAAATACTCTGCTAGTGCATTTGGTAAATGAGTACAACAAAATGAAATCATTTCAGAATTTTGAGTCCTACCTGAGGTTTATTCTAGAACTCATCTGATATAATAATCTGCCTCAATATCCTTCTTGAGAGACACCTTTTCAAACAGATGGAACGTTCTTGTGCTACCCATACTAATAAATTTGCTCTCGACGGAGAAGTAACATCGCAGACTGCAAAAGCTCACGATAAATTATTCATCTCAGTCAATTCTCATCCAGAATTCCAGGCTGTCACAATATAGGATCTAACAAAATAGTAGAGCTACGTTTATTAAAAACACTTATCTGGAAACGATACTTAGCAGGGACAGACCTGCTGTTTGACTAGCACAACACGGGTTGATCACAGCGTCCGCGGCACAAGCGGCGACAAGAGGCCCGCGGGGAAGGCGGCCTCGGCAGCAATTCCAATTCCTGCACGCACGCCGGCTGCCGCCCCGCGCTGGGGAGGGCACCGGCAGAGCGCTCCCTACAACGCACTAGTGTAGAGCAAGGCGCAGGAACCCGGGGCCCCATGGCAGCCGCCGCAGAGCAGAGCGGAACAGGGCAGCACCACGGCAGTGCGGACAGTGCGTGCAGCGCGGGACGGGAGCCGCAGCAGCAGCCGCGCTGTGTCCCTGCTCACGCACCTCCAGGGAAACGGCGCGTGGGGCCCTCCCGTCGCCTCGAGGCAGATACAGCTACCGCAGCATCGCGCCTGCGAGACGGGCTTGCACAAACAGAAAAGCAAAGCTGAAGTAGCCATTAACCTTTACCTTGCAAAGGAATCATCTTCAAAGCAGCTCCCTGCAAGCAAAACAGCTGTTCTCGTGCACATGCACAGCAGAAGAAACTGCAGACTTTGCATCTCGGGCCATCACCTTTCCAAGGTGCATCCTGAGAGGGACCCAGGAGCAGACGCATGAGGCAGGGCGGGCCAGTGCATGCCAGGGAGGTTGCGGCGCAGAGGCAGCGGTTCCCGGCACGCTGCGCGGGACTCGGCAGCTCAGGCAGCAGGGAAAGCCAGCGCAGCAGCCTCAGCCTCGCACAAACAGCAACACTACCTTCCGTACGGAATTCTGTCAAACAGATACCAACATCCCTTTGGCATCTACCTTACAACTCTGCAGAGGATAAAAATACTTCCAAACCTGAGACGCTTACTGCTGAGAATTCCTTACACTCCGTGACTAAGTTGTACACACTACAGTGGTATTCCGTCTTCAACTGTGCTGATGGTCAGAAACCCAACCGTACTTGTGTGATTCACGCTGTCAGCAGCAGCCCCTGCGTGAACACCACGTCATTCATAAGGTGAAGTGCCCGAGAGGCAAGTCACGGGCTCCGGAAAAGCCGAGAGGGATGCCCTGGCTGCCCGCAGCACGGCTGCCTCCCCGCGGGACGAGCAGGGCGGTTCTGCAGGGAGGCCGCCCCGCTACCCCGCGCAGCTCTCGCGGGCAGCCAGGGGCACGCTCAGCCGCAGCTTTTCAGCCCCTCGATGCATCTCCCTGTCTCCTCGGAGCAGGAAGGCGGTTCCGCTCAACACCGGCCTCTGCCTTTTGCTCGCTGAGCACTGCCGAAATCCACAGGCCCCAGACACTGATGCTTGTAAACCATCAAGTGAAAATCACCTCCCAAAGAACTGGGTTGAGTGCATGGAAACAGGCAGGTATTTTTACCCTCTGCTGCTGTAAGAAACGCTCCAAAAAAAGCCCACAGCGGTTCCTGCCCTGTGGGGAAGAGAGATTCAATAACCGGAGTGCTTCTACAGCAGAGCTAACATTGTATTAGGAAAGCAGTAGTGCACACTGTAATGGAGAAGGAAGAAGCCTCGCATCCCCTGCCGTTCACCTCGCGGGGCACAGGGCCCCGCGCCCCAATTTGCCGCCTGGCTCCTCAGCTCAGCCCTTGGCACCGTCCGAGCGACACGGGAGCGGCACGCGGGCAGGCGCAGGCTGCAGGTGCAGAGGCAGGAGCTGCAGCAAGTTCCTTATGAAGGTTAATGACAGCAACGCCACCAGAATGCCGATAGGACGCTCTGCTCTCGGTCCTCGAGCCCGGCACGGGGCTCCAGCAGCACAGGAACGCAAGGCGCCGAGACGGCAACGCCACGTTGCTCGTGAGATACCCCGCAGCTCCCGCGCTGCCCAGAAACATCTGCAATAAACGGGGGAGAGCCGCGGTGCTCCGCGCAGGACGGCGCGCAGGTGACCAGATCCCGACGGGAACGCAAACAGCGCTCCCGGCTCCTCAGAACCTGGAAAGCAGCGCCCGGGAAAGCCCTCGCATCCCAATTAGCTCTTGTCTGCAGCAGGGGAGCTTCCCATTGTCCTTTGAGGGCGCAGGAAGCAGAGACAGGGGCGAGCCTCGGACACGGCCCCAACTTTGGCGGTATCCACTATGCCTGTCACATAGCAGTGTTCTTCGCGGAGACAGATGGTGCACGCTTCTATTAGCGATGAATAATGAGATGTGAAGTGAAAGGTGTGAGATGCTACTTAACCTTGCCTCCCCCCAACATGGGGAGCCTTGAACTGCACAGCATTTCATATTTTTGTGGTTATAAGGCACTAAGAGGAGCGATGCTCACCAGTTAGCTCCACACCAGTTATTTCGCCCTCTCCACAATCAAATTTGTTCCCATTTGGGCCTTCGTCCCTCGCGGCAAGCAGGAGCGCCGGCACGGGGACAAAGCCAGAGGTGGGCGGGCGAGGGTCCCGCTGGTGCGCGCGGCTCCCAGCGCTGCCCGGCACCCGGGCACCTTCCCAGCCCTGCAGCACTGGCCACAGCACGGCACCGCAGCCCGCGGACCCTCCTGCCAAGGCCCTCCACCACAGCAGGAGCCAGCGCCTCCTCGCCCGGCCCCTGTCACAGCAGAGCCGCTCACTCCCCAAAATAAACACAAAATATTTAGCACGCGCTCGGCAAATTAATGGGCTGTTTTAGAAGAAGCGCAGTCCCCAGAGCCACGCGGAGTTGCAAATGTGCTTTCACAACTGCTTTTGATAATTTGGAGAGAAAAATTTGGCAACGTGACATATTTACCTGGGGAATACCCATTATGTTGATACTTGGATAAATGTAGCTACCAGCTAAACCCCATCTCTTTGCAGCAGCTCCGCGCCTCACTGAATTGCTTAAGCACCATCAAGGCTCCCCACCTTGGGCAGAAGGTCAAACCTGCCATGCAGAAAATGATGCTTCATCTCTGAGGAGTTCAGAGGTTTTACCGAGTGCTTCTGGGATCCCCACAGACACATCCGAGCCTGGAAACCATTTAACCGTTCCCGTAACCACAGTCCCCACAGCACCCCTCGGCTCTTGGTCTACCGCTTTGGATGGCAGCAGAGGTAACATCTGGTTTGTCTTTGTTAGGGAGCAATGGCTTAAGGAGCAACTCACGGGTTTGTGGTCACTCTTTCATTTCAACAGACTGTGTCAGAACTTACAAGCTACTGGTGAGCTTCAGTGAGCAAAAGAGGCGCAACTGTGGCTAGCAACACCTAAGGATGTGCAGCAAAAATAGCACAGGGGAATGCGCTAGGGCAGAAATCTTTACTTTGTCAAACTGAATAGCTACAAAGTGGCAAAAAAATTAGAATATTAAAAGAAAATGCCCTCACGTGCCACAACTGCTTTAAAGGGAGCCAGATATTTGCTTCCTTTGCAAGGCAGATTTCATGGCAATGGACCAAGTAGGAATCTACACTCCCAAGGCCAGCAACAGAAACCCAGAATTAGCGACATCCCTCTGGGACGGTGCCACCAGAGACCAGATGCTCCTGTCGCTCCCTCCGCACGACCTTTGGAGGAGCTGGCGGCACAGCCTGTGTGGGCAAAGAGCGCATTAGACATCAACTAGGAGGGCACTGCGTGACTCGACTTTACCAAAGCCTTCAAACCCAACGGGAAGCCGCTCGGAAACCGCAGACGTGACGAAGCAGGGGCGCGCGCGCTCGCGAGCCGCGCAGGGCTCCGGCGACTGCAGCGCCCCTTCTTCTGGGCCAAGGAAAGGCTCCTGCACAAGCGAGTCCCCACAGCCAGCTTGCCACAGCTAACGGAAAGGCACGGAACTCACTGGCACCCTTAGCCGCACATTTACCTTCCTCACCGTTCCCTTGGAAAGCGGCTCCTCCGGCAGGTGGAATAGAGGTCTGGAGGCAGAACCGCACGCCAGGCGCCTGCGCTCGGCCTGGCAGCCGCGTCCCGAGGCGCGCGCTCGCGCTGCAAGCGCTGGCAGCCACAGTTCATCCGCCGCGCTTTGGCACTGCAGTTTTCGGGAATACGCTGCTGTAAACTGCTCCGAGCTCATCCAAAGACAATTAGCGAGCACCTGCCCACCCGCTGGGGATCCACGACTGCGCCGGCGTGTCAGACAGATAAACAACGTGTTTTCTTCTACAGGACTGTTCCGCAAAGCTGCTGCAGAAATCTTCCATCTCCAAGCAGCTTGACATTCAATACTGAGATGTTAAGATCTGGCTTATCCTTTTCAAAGCAATCTCCTTGCTAATGCATCTCTTCCCACCAGCCTTCCCTGTGGCTGATCCCTTTCCTACAAAGTTGCCCACGATTCGAGCAGATAATTTCTGTCTTTAATCGAGACTCCAGTGAAAACTAAATTAACTGCTCGGTGCCTCACACGGAAAGTGCCGCATCGCAGAAGCTGTCCTGGAGGAGGTGGCTCATCACATTTCCCAGCGTAGGCTAGGAAGACCCTTTGAGCAGCGCTCGGGTGCTCTCGAGCAGGGCACGTCAGACCATCGGGCAGCGCACGGTGCCCACGCGGGGCGGCCGGTGCCCAGGAGCGGCCGTGGGAAACGCGGGGCAGCGCAGAGGGAAACGCGGGGCAAGGCCGCACAGCGGGCGCGGGGCTGCCACCCTCCCCTCGGCCAAGCTGCTGCCTTTATCAAGACGACGTTTGTCATTAACAAACTTTAGACAAGGTTAATGAAAGTTCTGTCACTTTAATGTCTACTCTGCTTTAAATTACAGATGTCATGTGCCATGACTAAAGAAAGGGCACTGTGCGATAATACCATAAACTATCATCTCCTGGGACACACAGGTAATTGCATAGCTCATTAAAAAACTGTTTTAATTATTAATTGACCGTGTCAGAGTTGTCCTTTGAAGTCAATTCTAATTTCTTTCCTTGCAGGCATTACGCTTCCAGGCTGACCTACAGAACTTTGCCGGCTACCCATGAGAGCCGGCGGGCGGTTCAGGGGCCGCCACGGGCACCCCGTCCGCCCAGCACAACCGGCCCTGCAGCGAGTGCAAACTGCGCCAAGAAGGGACAGGGACTTAGCACACCAGCTGGCCGTGGAAACACTGCACTGGAGACCCCTCAGAGTTCATCTCCGATGAGGCACGCAACACTGACCGAAACACGGGTGCAGAACAGATCCCTGGCTCCCACGCGGGTCCTTTCCACGGAAGCTGGCGCACGGCAAGGCCTGGCTCCCTGCCCGCGAGTGGCCCGAGTGGGTTGCCCCTGTTGCCCTGGGCCCGCGCGCCGGGCACGGCTCGGCTGCTCGCCCGCGTTACCCAAGATTACCCCACTGCTCGTGCAATTGCTGCAGACCCTTCATCAAAGTATCAGCTCCCAGCTGAAAAACTTCTGAAAATTGCTGGAGTCTGCCACCTAAAGTGCACTGCGTTCTCACACATAAGTATAGCTATGGGCAAAACCTTAAATATGTGGAGATGACCGTTATTTGATGGATTTCAAACGACACAAATGACCAAGAATCTCCTGACAAGCAATCAAAACGAATCAGAGAGAGGCACTCAGGTGCGCTACGGCTCCTAGAAGAAAGAAACGGGAGCTGTATGTAAACACATCGTATTAACCTGGCCCCAAACATATTGCACGGCTAAGAATGTGCTTTGGAAATTGAGCGCCGTACCGGATTGTTATCGCTTCGATATCACATTCGCCAACGGCCACGCTGCAGGGCCTCACGCTGGCCAGGCACCCGGATTCCCGGCCACTGAGCAGGGCTCTGCAGTTGAGGACACGGAACCCCCAGCGGCGAAAGCAGGCGCGGGGCTAGACCATCTCAAGTCCTGCTTGCCCATCCTCGCTGTCTAGCTGGATTAAAGTATTTGCAAATACAGCTCGAGTGAAGCTTCAAGGTATGTATTCATTAAGCAGGCCAAGCACAATCCCATGGCTCACAGGAGTCTTTAGGGATAGTGTGTGAACGGGAAGGTCACTGCAAATGTTTTCCTCCTAAAACAACAGAAATCCACAGCTGGCACTGCCCTGCCCGATGACCTTCTTTTAGCCAGCTCTTGTTCAAGCTATTTGCTAATGTAATTGAACCCTCCTTTGAGAGTCCTTATATTTCATTCCATTTTGGGGACAACGCTGCTGAAAGACACTTACCATCCATCTTTCTTAACATGCTTAATCTAAATAGAAGACCCAAATCCAAGATTGTGCTTTTGATGGATGCTCCCTCTCCTAACGGTGCAGCTTAAATACATCTTGTTATTGCTCCCACAAAGCTGCCTTCACAGCGACTCTGCTGCCTGCTTCGAGCTACCCATCGCACGCCCCTCCTGCACCCACTTGAGCGCGGTCAAGGCGAAAGGGGCCGCCCCACGTAACAGGGGGAACGTGAGGAGCCCTCCGAGACGCCCGCGGCCCTTCCAGGGAGCGCTGCACAAATGCAGCTCGCCGAGCTAAAGCCGCGCTCCAGGTCGCGCCTGGCGGCACTAGCGGCGGCTGTCGCTGCGCCGCAGATCCTCCCTCCGCACATTCCCTATGGGGAGGCGCTTTGAACTGCCCGAGCCCATTCCCCACAGCAGCAAAGGCGAAAGAGCTTCCCCCACCGGGCACGTAATGAAACACGACATACCCAGCACCGCAGTCCCAAGCCGTTCCTCAGGCAAGCGTAGGCAAAGAGGTAGAGGCAGAAGGTTCGCCCCCTCTACTTAGTTGTCAGCCTTGGATAGATGAAATTGTTAGCATTTGTGTGACTAGCACAACTTCGCAGCCAAATCAAAGGAGCTCAAAGCAGCGCAGCAGCGCAGCACGCAGTACAGGCAAAACTCAGCGCGTCCTTTCTTAGCTCGTGGTGGCAGACAGACCCACAGCTATTCGGCTCTCACAAACCGCTCTATATGTTGTTTGGGGTGAAACAACGGCAGCCCAGTGGCTATTCAGGGAGGAAGAACGGCGCCTTCTTGTG
>VZSG01001019.1:142290-167126 GCA_013398315.1 Nothoprocta pentlandii
GCCCAGGGGAGCCGGGGCCCGCGGTCGAGGAGCGGGGGCCACCCTGCACCCCAGCACCTCGCGAGTGCAGCGAGGCGGCCAGGAGGCCTGCCCCGCGCTGCTGCCGTGCACAGCGCCCAGCCGCGAGGCCCCCGCCGCCGGCAGCCCTGGCGCCACCGAGCTTCTCCGAGCCACCGACACGGCTACCTGACTGGTTCTGCTGGGTCACGGCAGACGCACCAGCCAAACTCCTCATTTAATAATTTAGTTGAAACAGGCCCACTCAAGAACGTACTAATTTCTCATTCGGATTTCAAATTGAATCAATTTAAAGTCTGCCAATAATACAGCAGCAGAAATGCAAGAAAAGGCATAATTGACAGTAAACCAAAGTTAGTCGTTCTTTATAAATTGACAATCGTCTCAAAGCCTGCGAAGGAAATCAATATGCATCACCGTCGAGAAACTATTACCCTATCTGCAGAGGAGTGTAGTAATTGAGCACAATTAGACACACGCTGGAGAGAATTCATCACAGGGAAGGCGCAAGCGCAGAGGCGCCTGGCGTGCTCCGGACATGCCGGAGCGTCTCCGGACTCCAGAGGCGGCTCCCGGGCAGCCTTACAGACAGCTCTGCACCGAGCACCCCCCCAAGCCTCCGTGTTTTTCTACGCTTCCTTCCTAGGAAGACCTTTGCCTGCAACTCGTTGTGCTGGAAACGAAGCCACACTGTCTTGAGCCGTGAGCCATCATCTCCTTCACGTAGCTGCCCCCAACGCCCCTCATTTGCCCTGCTCCGCTCCTTCCCGTTCCCCGGAGGCCAAGATCGAGCCCCTTGACGAGATTCCGGAGTTGCCACAGAGGCGCACAAAAGGGTGGCCAGCTCCGAGCAGGAGCTCGGCGCCGCCGCCACTGCCTGGGAGCAGCAGAAAGGAGCTCGGCGCGGTGCCCTGCCAGGCTGCCCTCCGCGGAGCCTCCGAGCCCGCTCTGCCTTGCCTTTCCAAGAGGCTGTTATTACACTCCTTCTAATGCCTCAGCTTTTTAGACTCGAGTGGAAGAAGGATTAAGTTAGAAGCCAAAATCTCTGCTTCCCAGTCATATTTCATTTCTTCCTTTACCTCAGCTGGAAAAGTGCAAGATAAGATTAACAGTGGGCACACGGCACAGAAAGAAACACACGGCGATGTTTTAACCGTGACCCCGTATCCCCAGGCTCTCCCAGGAGAGAGCGAGCAGAGGTAAAATTACAGTTTCCAACCGTAATCTCTCAGAAGACCAACAATGCACCTGCTCCAATAGACTCGGGGGAACAGCGAGCACCTACTAAGAGGGCAAAGATAAAAGGCACTTGTGATGCCAGCGCGCCTGGTCCCATAAATCTGCTCCCTTTTATTTTAAAGGGAGTCATTGCTAGTGAATGGATTTCTCAATATATCAGCCACACAGAGAATGTCAGCGAGGCCGCTCCCAAACTGCGCAGGAGGAGGAGGAGGGCTCCGCGGGGAAGGGGGCCGGGGAGAGCGACAAGGCGGCAGCGGCAGCTCTGCAGCCAAGGGGCCCACTTCGCGAGCCTCTTCCTGTGCTCCCCGCACCGTTGCGCTCTCCACCACGCGCCCAAGGAGGCCGCTCCAGCGCTGCCCAGCGACGCGGGGCCCGTGGCCGCGGCCGAGCAAACAGCACAGGCCCTTGCGGGAAGCGGCGCAGTGCTGCAATTGTACCAAGCCGCCTGGTTAAGCGACTCTGGGCTGAAGTCTAAAACAAAGTTATAGAGTACACAACCCTGCAATCGGCACAAGAAAACATGGATAAAACGCAGCCGCCCGAGTGTGTTTGCTTTGAAGTCGCGTCTTTCTTAAGGCCAAGCGTGAAACAAGATGCTCCGACAGGGACGCTGCCTTTCCTCCTCGCCTCTGCCGCGCAGCCCGTCCCCGGCAGCAGCGTCCCGGTTTGTTCCCAGGCAGCACGCGTGAGGAGCAGCAGCCAAGCCGGCAAAGGCAGGGCTGAGGCGGCAGGCAGGGCTTGGCGCCTCGCGCCAGGAAGGGTGCTGCGCTCTGCGCACCTCCCAAAGGCGAGGGCACAGCAAGGCGCCTGGCAGGGCGCGCGGATGCCGGAGCACCCGCTCCGCACCGCTCCAGCCCGGCATTGCGTGCACAGCACAAACCCAAAGGGGTAAACAGCACAGGCAGGCGATTCTCGTAAAGCCACCTCAACAGGCGCACAAAAAGCCTCAGGCCACTTTCCGTCGGGGCAGTGGCAGGTCCACGGCGCTGCCCTGGCCCAGGTATGTGACGAGCTGCATCTCACTGCCAGGCTTTTTTCTTCTCCAGAGGGAGTGGAGGCCTCAGAAGGCCTCCGTCCTGCAGCAGAGCGTCTGAAGGCAAGGCAGATCTGTCCTTGCTCCTGCAAAGGGAGCAATGTGTCACCTGCCAGGTGCCACAGAAAAGGGCCCCGCGCTTACCGGGAGATTTCCTCTCTCAGTGAAGCGTTAGCACATCACTCTGGTCAGCGCAAAGAAGCCAAAAGCACTGTGGCTTAGGGGACAGGCACAGGGCAATACCCCAGGGGCACAGAGCTTTCTCTCTCATCTGCCGATGCAAAAACCATTATTCACCCATCCCCTGGCAGATAATCGAATATCTTCACCTCTTTTCTTTATCAATCCTGGCTTAATCCTTTTATCCAACTTTAACTTCCATTTAGTTAATGCAAGGCTGCTGTTTTAGTGCATAAAGAGAGCACGGGCTTGCAATCCATTACTCGAGACTTCATGAACTCGCGTTCCAGAGGCCAAGAGCTCCCCAGCAAAACCGCGGCTGGGCAGGGCAGCAGCCAAGGCGCCCGAGGAGCTACCCTTGCCCTTGCCATGCTGCTCAAACCTGCAGGTAACGGGAGCTGCCCGTGCCCCTCCAGAGGCTCTCTGGCTGCACTGCTGCCGCCTGCGGTTCCTGACACAGCCTGGCATGCGCTGCAGGAGCAGCCGAGCTGCAGCTCTAATGCAGCTTTATGGCAGACTCTCTGCAAAGCGAGAGCAGAGACGCCAGAAATAGCCAACAACTGGGGCGATGAGCGCAGGTCAACCAACGCGCGCCAAGCACCTTCTGTGCGCGCTTCGCTGCGCGAGCGCCGCGCGCTCTCGGCGCCCTCTGCGCATCATCGGCACACGGTCTGTGCGGGGTGCCCTGCTCCCGGGCACAGCTCCGGGCACAGCTCTGGGCACACCTGCGTGCCGGTTTCCATGGCAACGTTGTGCCGAGGGGCACGGGGCGGCTCCGCGCACACCGCGGCGAGGACCAGCGGCACAGAGCGCACTGCCAGCAAAGCAAAGCGCCCGCCTAAGAGCAGTCCCTTTCTGAAGCTGGCCCCTGCGTGAACGTCTCCAAGCCAGAACCTTAGCTCTATTTTAATGTACTATTCTGTATTTAATCATCTTTTGCTTCAGACACTAGTCTGTTACCATGGGAATGACAGCCGAACAAATACAGGATTATGGCTATCAAGCAGAAGGAGAAAAGAAATTATGAATAAGCCAGTTACGTTCAATAATTAGCAACTGTATGAGCAGCAGTAAATCATGAATTTAGATTGACGCATTTAGCTCAGTGTTTGAATACAACGCTGCGTGTGTTACCGCTGCTCCAAACAGCATTCTCGCACACGGCGCGGGTATTTGCCCTGGGTGGCTCCTACCCGGCACGCGGATTTCCTTTGCTCCCCTGCCCGCTTCTCCCTTTCTGGCTCAGAGGCCTCTGCACGCGGTGGGAGCGCTGCAGGTGCGCGAGGCCGTGCAAACCGCGGTCCCGAAGGCTGTGCTGCTGCAGTGTGGCGAGCGGCGGCTCCCGCCCCGCGCCGCCCTCACGTGCACGCCCCGTTTGCTGCATGCGGTGCATGGCCGGGCACACAGGCCAGCCCGCGCCCTGCCCGCTGCCGCGCTCCCACCTCTCCACATGCCTCGCGGAGCGGCGCCCGGCTCACACCTGCCACTCGCTCGCGAGCCCCGCAACGCCGAGCGCTCTCGCGCCACTCGTGTGTCCAGGTGCACTCACTTACCTACAGGGGGAAGAAGAAAAACAAGGGAAAGAATACAATTAGGGCAAACGCAATAAATTGCACTAAAAAACACATCTCTCCAGAAACAAACATTTCAGTTTGAGTTTTGTTTCACCCTGTACAACAACCACTCTGTGCCCTAAGCTCCAAGGCCCGTTCTCGGCCTCTGCAGCCCACGTTTCCTCCACGCTCTCTGTCACTGTGCGCTCCTCGGGAGGGGATCTGTGTTAGAAGAGCTGAAGCTGTCTGAACCTCCTGCTTGGGTGGCCGGGCGGCCGCCTCACTCGAACAGTGACCGTGTCCCGAAGCGACCTCAGCCACAACGAGAGGAGCGGAGGAGCCCGAGCCACAGCCTGCAAACGGGCGCCTTTCCGCAACGCTTTATGGCAACTGCCATCAATCACCCCAGGAAAGTGCTCAAGGCACGACAGGTTTGCTGCAGGAGAAGAGCAGAACGAACAGCAAAAGTCAAAAGAATGACAGGGTTTTTTATAGCAGGTGCTGCCACCCCTTCTTCTGGGAAAGGCAGCTCTCCAGTACATCAGGAAACAGGGCACAGGTAACTACCTAAAGCGTCGAGCAAGATGTGGCAGCCAAGTCAGGCCGCCAAAGAGGAGAAACGGCTAACCAAAACGGAACCCACCGCCGAGATCTGTTTCTTTATATCCACGCGCATGTCAGCACAGGGATGGGAACACTACTGCCTCTCACCTCACCGCGAGGGCACTGACGCTCTGCAGCACTAGGCTCACGGCACCGGCAGGAAGGGGGTCAATGTGGATCCCTGCTCGCACGGACACTGGCCTCGTGGCGCCCGCGAGCCCTGCTCCGCAGCAAAACTGCACCTCCATGAGCCACAGCTAAGAACCCAGGAGCGCCTGAATGACGGAGGCTGCGGACAGGCAAGGCCTTTCAGCTACGGGCCTTCGTCAGCACGCAGATTAATTACTGAAACAGCGTTAAAAATACATTTCTGCAACAACACACTCTGCAGCTTGCTGACTCCCTGCCCCAGGGATTCTGAAAAGCACCAAGGAAGCCTTTAAAACCCTCCCAAGGCAAGGAAGGGGCACCCTCAACACCTGAGAGCAGAGTCCATCTCCGTGCTCTCATCGGATGGGACAGGCACTTTGGCTTTCCTCCGGGTACAGCATTTGTGCAGGCGTGAGGAAGAAGGAGACGCAGCGCTGAAGGCGGCTCGGGGCCCAGGAGGAGCGGCGCCACGCCAGCTCCTGGGGCACGCGACGGGAGAGGCCGCGGCGGGCTGGAGACCGCGCGGAGGCAGCCGCCCGAGCCACTCCGCTCATGCTGAGCGCGCCGGCCACGCAGGGGCTGCCCGCCGCGGAGGCGCCAGGGCAGTGCACGGTGCCAGCCCTGCCTTCTCCCCGCTTCCGTGCCAGGTCTCTGCGCTCTTGCTTTCCTAGCGCAGAGAAGGCGTAACGTGAGGCTGCCTGCAGCCCCTCGCCGGCCTGCTGGCGGCACAGCGAGCGGTAGCGGTATCTGCGCCGTGCTCGCCCTCCTGGAGGACACATCCGCCGGCACTGCTGCTAGCCGGCCCGCACTGCAATGGAAAGGAGCCCAGGGCATCGCGCAGCATCCCAGCACAGACACGCTGAAGGACAAACGCAGCTCGTCCCCGCACGTCTGCAGCCAGCCAGCCCCCCCGCCCGCCCGCCCGCGGCACTGCTAAGCCCGAGCTAAAATAGGAGCTGTCCTTAAGTGACCGCTTCGCTGAAGGGGCTGAGCGACGGAGGGGAGCGCGGCGCGGGTGCCACAGGCGACTCGGCCTCTGCCGCGCAGCCCTGGGCCTGTGCTGGCCGACAGAACGGGCGGGCAGCTCACCAGCGCGCGGGCACCAGCGCTCCTGGAGACCCCCCAGCCGCTACGGCGGCAGCGCCGCGCTGCCCGCGCCCGGCCTCTGCTGCGCTGCTCGAGCTGCCCGCGCCCGGCCTCTGCTGCGCTGCTCGAGCTCCAGCGACGCCGAAGCAGACGATACGGACGGGAGGCTGCTCCCGCGTGGAGCGGCCGGACAGCAGCACCGTGCCCGCCACGGCCACGCGGCGCCTGCCTCCGCACCACACACCTCACCCGTACGTACCCGCATCCCCGCAGCCTACAATCACAGCCAAATCGGGTAAATCAAGGAAAACCAGCACGCTGGCATAAACGTTGCAATGGCAAGTATGTGGATAAGAAGGCCTATGTGTGACAAACACTTTGTGTCACAAAGAAGAGCGGCGATTTTCTTTCCCGAAGACTATTTCAGGCCCATTTACCACAATCTGTACCACTCCACTGACGGGCTGCATCTTACACACATCAAGTCAGATCTGGATAATGTTCCCAACTTCAAATAAAATTTCATTACTATATTTAGTTATAAAAAGCCTGGCAACGCTTGCATTGTTAAACTTAATAAAAATGGGGATCCGAAGTATTAGACAACCCTCAGCACCAATTTTTCTACTCGCTGCTCCAATACTACAGCAATTCCATCCTCGTCTCCTCTCGTTGCAGTTTACGACTTAATTTTCCCCCATAAAACAAACAATTAAGAATAAGTACAACTGCTTTGGAGTTCCTGAGGCCAGAGACAAAGCAAACGGGCTTCTATAAATTCACGTTTCGCAGGAGTAAAGCAAAAAGTGGTGCTAATTATCAATAATTTGTCAGCCGTAATTGAGGTGCCGCCGCGGCGGGCGCGCGGCCGCATCCTTCGCGGTGCGCAGGCAGGGCAGGGATGCACGCAACGCTCTCTCTTGGCTCTATGTTCACGTTCCTTGTAACACATTCCCACACACCTGCAGCTTCGTTACCACCCTGTGCTTTGAGGGGCTGTGGAAGAAAGGGCTGGGGCCCACGGCGAGCGGGCAGCGGGTGCAGCCCCGCGTCCCCCGTGCAGCGCGGCTGCCCACGGCGTCGCGGCCGGAGTCGCCTCCCGGTGGCACCACGCTCCTCGCGCACCTGCGCCTCACCGGGACGGACTGAGCATCTCACGCAGCGTGTACGCCCAGCCCCCGCATTTCTATTTCGCCCATTACTTATGATGAAACCGTGCATACAATCTAACCATTAGTTTGTCACGGCAAAATTTAAACATGACATATTAGTAATTAAAGTACAGGAGAAGCTGGCTAATTCACATTAATGATTAAGAGCCACATGCAGGCTCGCAACTTTTACAAGCGAGCGACGGCGCGCAATAGAAGCGCTGCTCGTTGCTGGTGACAAGTGTCACTCGGTATGAGCGGTGCCCTGCGCCGCGAACGGCAGTCGCAGGGCCAGGGTCCTGCACATACGCGGCTCGGCGCTCGCCAGCGCAGAGCCCTTCCCCGCGGAGCGCATGCGCACACAGCAGCAATGCAGCGCTGGCCGCGCACGGCAGCGCCGCGGACAAGCTCGGCCTCCAGCACGGCTAGCAGACCCCAGCAGGGCCTGAGGAGACGTGGTGAGCACTACGGCGCCCAGCCGCTTCAAACACCACCTCTGCGCTGGGCTTCGGGTACCTTAGTGGCCCAGGGTTGGAAGGAGTAGGAAGGACAGAAAAGGACTGGAAAGTGTGCCCACACACAACAGAGTTCTACAGACAATTTCAGCATGGTTTTCTGAAACAATGACAGCCACCTAGCCGTGGATATTTTGAAAATAGGCACATATTCAGACTCATGCTCTCGGCGTTACTCACAACCACAACAGGCAGTCCACGGCACTCTGTTTCACACCACCTACTTCAAGCCACAGCTGTCACGTTGCGGCTCCTACACAAGGACACAAAGGAGCAGAACAAAGAGACGACGACCCGCAACCTACTGGACTCCGCACATAGGGCTCCCATTCGACCCAGCTTCCCATTGCTCACGCTCCACCTGCACACGGAGGACGTTGGACACTTTCCCTGCCACTGCCTTTGTGCAGTGCAACTTCATCATTTCACGGCTGATACATGTTTATTCAGAGCGTTATGGAGACGAAATGTCAAAGGTTACTAGCTACAGAAAGAAAATCATTAAGCCTGGGGAAAAAGAGGCTGCAAACAGAGAACTCAAGTATTTCAGGAGCAGATGTTTCACATTAAAGCCTAGAGGAGCTTGCAGTGCCTCCGAGGGTGTCAAAGACGCCCGCAAGCAGGTCACTGGAAGCACTCATGGATGCAGCACTGTCCATGCAGCAGGAAAGCACTGCCCTTCGGCAGCCTCGGCCCCTGGCCCTCGCTGCCGGCAGTCAGCTTTGCAAAGCCGCTCGGGAAGCCAGGGCCGCGCGTTCAGCAGCAGCAGCAGTGCACGGGGCCCGGCTCGGTGCAGCGCCCGGGGCAGCCACGGGCACCGCAGGGCTCCGGGACGGCCACCGCGCAGCCTCACCTGGCCAGGGCGCTCACTGACAGCAAGGGCTGCGCCACAGGAGGGGGTAGCTGCCCCCACGGGGTGCTCTGCAGCCTCCCGCGGGACGAGCCCTATGCTGCTGCTGCTGCCATTGAGCACAAGCCATTTCCAAGCATTAGCAGCGCAGCTGACGCCTCCCTGCTGCTCCTTTCCCGGGAGGGGCAGCCCGGCCCTCGCCCCTTCCCGGTGCTCACGGCCAGTGTCCAGCTGGCTGCACAGCGCTGGCGCCCTCGCTGCCACCAAAGCAGGCCCCGCCGAGCCAAGCCGGGCCGAGCAGGGCTGCCTGCCTCCCGCCGGAGCAGCAGTGTCCGGCTACTTACTGCAGCTACCTACTTCTGGCCCACGTGCAGCCAGAAACTACTGCTCGCCAAAGCAGACCGCAGTGACGCGGCCCCGGGGAGGTTCAGGAGGCCCCTGCAAGGCACACTCGGGCTCCCTGGGTTGCTGCTGGTTTCCCAATGTGAAACAACACGCAGCATTTCATAGATTGACTTGCATGAAAAGCTTTGGATCCTCCTCCTCCTCCCTCCTAATGGAAGCTCCCTTCGTTTGGCTCCCCGCTTTGGAGACCGTGTGTGGGAAGTGCTAACCTAACTAGTCCCATCATTTGTGACTCAGCTGCAGTCTGCTAGGATTTCACACGTCAGGACACTCCCACTCAGTCAAAACAAGCAGGGAACCGGCAGTAGCCGAGAAACTCAGAAACTCATCCATCACCTTGGCAAGACAAAGAGGCGGCCGGAGCAACTGCTAAAGGACAAGCCGACATTTAAGCACTTCAGAAAAACACACCTCAGAAGAACACCGTCCAGATCCCTGCCTCAGTTTGGGAGCAGGATTTCGGGCACCCAGCAGCAAGGTGCCCGCATGGCCCCAAAGCCTGCGCCCGACTTGCCCTTGGGCAGTGCAGGGCTCGCGCGCCGGCTCGGGCGGCCGCGCTGCAACGCTGCCCTCTCGCAAGGCGACTGATTCCGGGGCGGCCGCAAAGCCCCGCACGCCCAGGCAATTACCTTGAGAACTCTGCTCCCCGCGCTAGGTGCTCGGCAAAGAAACAAAGGTGTGTGCAGAAGGAGCCGCGGCCCAGCTCGGCAGCGATAACACATTAACCCCAGCTCAGGAATACGCCTCGTTAATGTAAACAACCGAGCGGCGCTACAAATCACAGGCCCCGATTCCTTGATGAGGCCAGCAGAAACTGCAGCCCGGAGCAGTGCATTATCTGCTCAGATTACAAGCTGTGCAACACCTCAGTCTATCCATTGTAAGCACAGAATAGCATGCCTGCGTCAGGCACATTAAAATCTGCCTGGCCTTGCACAATGCTGCAAACATCCCAGGTTAGCTGCAGAGAGGGCGGAAGATGCAGAGGCCCGGGAGCCTCAAGCCGTGCTAACACAACCAGCGCGCTGTTCGAGCGGCTCCTGAGGAGACGCTTCCTTTCAGGCGGCAGCACCGCGGCCAACAAGGAGGAAAACACACCCGGAGGGCCCCGAAAACACTGCATCGACACGGGAGAGACGGGGGGTGTCCCCGAAGGGTTATGGCGGCGGAGCCACTGCAGCGACTGCCAGGCACGCCAGAACTGGCAAGTGTGCCTGAACTGCGAGGTGCTTGCCATTGAGAGCCCTTCCTGCACAAAACAACGGCATCTACGCAAGGGCTTTCGCCAATACACTGTGTAGCTGAGGGAGATGGCCCCACTGAAACCTCAAGGCACCTTGCCTATACCAAATGCTGCTATTGAGCTATTGCAATGTGTTCCTTTAGGTTTTATATCCGACTATTCATCTGCCATAAAATCCCTAGCTACGGCTTAATGCTGCTCTACATTTTTATATTCAAATAAAGTCCACCGGCTGGTACAGAAGCCCAACTGACATTACCATTAACCATGATGGGTGAAAAGAGCGGTCCTGCTCCCAAGTTTCCAAGGTCTGTATTTCAAGGTGACGGTCTGGCCAAGATTAAGGCTGCCGCTACTCACCGCCACGATGGGCAGGGGGCTTCCACGCACCTTCCCCCCTCTGCTTCCCTTCTGGGCCATTGTCTGGCTCCTCTGCTGACCTCCCTGGGGTGGGGAGCCCGTGCGGGCGGTTTGTCCGTGCCGCGGGCTACGCGGTGCCGCGCCACGGCACGGGCGTTCCTAAGGGGGCACCAGGCGCCCTCCCCACGAAGCAGCGGCACCAGGGCGCTGCCAGGCGCGGCGGCAGCCACAGCCGGGCCTCGCCAGGTCGGTCTCGCTCGAGGCTCTCCATGAATTGCAAATCCTCAGGTTGCCACAGAAACTCCCTGCGCTGCCACGCAGCCATCAGGAAGCATCACGGTCATCTTTTCCATCTTGTTTGCTCTGCATCAGAGCACCTGGTTGTCCCCGTGGCATTGGCGCGCCCGGCACGGCTCCCTCCTCGCAGTTATTCCTGTGCAGTGTCCAAGCCGCAGCGATTAATCATTCCCGCTTCCTCCGCTGACATCTCGAGGTGGGGAAACGACATCCTAAATGAGCAGAGCTGATTACCTGGGAAAGCAATTCTTCAAGATAGCACAGCTAACTAATAGCTCCATCTGCTACAAAAACACATTCCTAAGCCCCAGAAGTAGTGTCAGGATACAGCTAACCATTTTGTCGCATCTGCCAAATTTTAAATTGTTTGTCACAAGTTGCCACAAATACGCAGGGAGCACTTAACAATTTCTCTCAATATTGCCTGGGAAGCAGCAAGTCCCAGTCCGAAGGGCTGTGCGGCGCGAGGGCGGCAGCGAGGCCGCAGCTTAGCGGGGCTCGCAGCGCCCGCCAGCGCCACGCTCCCGTCCTGCAGAGCGGCCCTTGGCGCACGCGCAGCACAGAGCCCGAGGCGCCCGCCCGCCACCTCGCCGTGCCCCGCAGCCTGCAGCCCGAGGCGGCAGCGAGGCCCAAACGCCCCGTGCTGCGAGCGCTTGTCGAGCGCGACGCTCCCGTTTTGCGCCCGGCCTCGGGAGCGGCGCCTTCCTGCTGGCCTTTCCAAGCCAGCTGGGAGGGGAGCAGCGAAGGCGAGCAGCGGGCCAGGCCGAGGGAGAGGAGGCTGTGCCGTCCGGGCCCGCTCCTGGCCGGTGAAGGCTCCGCGGGGCGGGCCCTCCCGCAGCACCCGCGCATCCCGCGGGGGCCTCGCACGGTGTCCCGCGGAAACCACCGCCGTCATCCTCTCCTGTAAAGGAAACCGCGCTGAGGAAGTTCAACGCCGTGGGCCAAGGACCCTGATGACATAAACGCCCTCGCAGAGCAAGGCAGCGTAGCGAGGAAGAGCACGACGGCCGCTGACGCTTTCGCAGCGGAGATCGCTCCTGCTTTGCCAGCACGAGTGTCACTCCGCATTTCCCGGCTTGTACAGAGCTGCAGTGCATCACTGTCCCTGAAAAGCAGGCTTACTTAAGGCTTTAAATATTTAATTGCCAACTGAAAGACTCTGACACTTCAGAACGAATGGGTTCATCTGCTGCATTTACATACATGACAAGCAGGAGAAAAGCCCAAGTCAGCGGTCTATATCTCAGGCGAGCAGTGACCGCGGGAGCGGAGGGCTCCGGCAGGCGCGAGGAGGGCTCTGTGCGGGCGAGAGGCGCCTGTGAGCGGGGCGCCCGCCCTGCCATGTCCTGCCCGCGGCGGCACCGCGCTCCAGCCGGGCTGCTCCCGCGGCACACGGCTGCGCCGCGCGCCCGCAACGAGCCCAGCGCTGCCGCGCCACGCCGAGCACCTCAAGTCCCCCAGCAGTTCTCCCGATAACCCTGCCACGCTTTCCGAATGTGACGGGAGAAGGGAGGAGTCCTAAATAAGGAACATTAAAGTGATTTGCTGCCTTGGTTTTATTTACTGCATTTGTAAAATAAGCCCGGTAAATTACCAGGGTCTCCAGGAGAATGGGAGAAGTTGAATCACTCGAGACATCAGCCGGGTACATGGGGAACCAACCACCAGACCACAAAACAGCGCTTACTTCCAAGTGCACTTTCAACCTCATTTAATAGCCCCTGTGCATTAGTCACATTCAAAGGAGAGGCACGCTGCTGTAATTAATGCACAGAAGCAGGAGGTGCAAAGCCATTTTCCTGAAAGGCTTGGCCTATTTTCCTTTACCTTGAAAGCTAGAAGGAAAATCTCCCAAGAATTTATCGGGGGTTGGATAACTTCATTCAAAAGTCACCATTCAGCAGGGTAGTATGGCTGCCATCTGGTTAAAATCTGCCAGGATAAAACAAGCTTTTACTGCTTTTGCTTGGTTCCCTGTTTTTACAGCCTCGTCTAGTGTTTCACCGCACCGTTAAAAGCGGAAGAAAAACAATTAAAGGCAGCATTTGCATGTGGGTTGTAATCCCCAGGGAAGCCAGCGAGCCCGCCGCATCCTCTAAGCGGTCACTAATCAGGTTTTGCTGGAATTTTGCTCCATTTCCTGGCAGCGACAACCATCGCTCTAGACACAAGCACATACTCTGCACATGCGGCCATCAGCCATAAACCTCCATTTCGCTTCAGAAGATAAAGACAAGGAGGCCTAAGTCAACGAGACACCAAACCTGGAGACACGACAGGGATTTCCTGCTGTACCGTGGCGTTTTGCAGCACCAAGCACCACTTACGTTAAGGCCAGGGCTAAGGAGCTGCCTTTCACATAAAAATCCCTTCACCTGCAAGGAGTGCTTGAGCCACCTGTAACCGGGGCTGAGGAGGGAGGACGGAGGGGATTCGCACCGGGACGCTCCGCGGGCGCCCGCGAGGGCCACGCGGATGAAACCAAGCACTGCTTTGAATAAGCATTCCCGGGCAAAACCAGCGGCCGCCACAAAGCAGCCTCCGAAGCAGCGCTTGTCCCGCTCGGCGCGGGAAGGAGGGAAGGGCCTCCGCGGGCCAGCGCCACGCGCGGCACCGAGCTGCGCCGTGGGACGCGGCGCGCGCAGAAGCTCCCGGCAGGAGCCCTGGGACGAGCAGCCTGCCCCGGCAAGGGGCGCCCGGCAGCACACGCTGCAGCGGGGAGAGGCGCCCACGCCGCCCCGCGCTCCTGCCCGCCACACTGAGCCGCCTCTTGCGCCTGCTGGCTGCAAAGGAAGCCCAGGAAACACGAAGCGCGCTGGCAAAACCCATCCATGCAGGCAGGGGAAAGCTCGAGCTGCACGGGGATTTCTTAATGAAAACACACTCCGGCTTATTCCAGCAAAGCAAAGGAGCTCCACGTCCTGTTGGTGGAGAGCTATTTTAAAGCTCTCTTCTCCCCCAGCTGCCAAAGCAAACGTGGGCCCGTGGGCCGAGCCGAGGAGCTCTCAGTTAGTGCTGACGGTGAGGACGGGGTAGGGAGAGAATTCTGCTGTTTGAAGCACTCCCTTTTTCCCCCATCTCCCCAAAAATGACCTACAAACAAGAGGCGAGGGAGGAACTCGTGCTTCTTTCTTCTTGTTTACTGCTCTCAAAGACTATTTTAAGCTTTTGCAGGTCTCCTCCCTCGCTCCCGCGCTCTCCGTGTTCCCAATGCAGGTCACGTGCGCAGCTGGAGATTATCGGGAGGCAAAGTGGGGCAGCGTCAGCGCTACAGGCGCCGGCGGCGCCGCTTTGATGCGCCGGGGCCTCTGCCGGCTGCGCTGCAGCGAGGGCTGGGGGCTTGGGGCGCGCGCCGCAGAGCCGGAGGAGAGCTGCCCAGGCCACAGCAGCAGCACAAGGACGTTTGCTAGGGGTCTGCCTGAGCGAAGCACCTGGCGGGTTACGCGAGCAAGCACCGCTGGCAGAACCAGGTAGCACCAAGGCTGCCATTCCTTGCATTCCAAAAATACACGCCGGGGAAAAGGAAAAAACTCCCATCCACGTGCCCGTCCCAACACAAACATGCAGCAGGGCCACAAAACCCTTGAGGGCAAAGGTCCAAAACGCATCTTTCAAACGCTGCAGCTAGTGCCCTGGCAGGGCTGCCTGGGGAAGCACAGGGCACAGCCGGGGCCGCTCCGCGCGCTTCCAGGTCGCTCCCGGCTGCCTTCCCTCTCCCTCTCCAGCACCTTGCGGACACGAGGACGAGGCAATTCCTGAGCCCGAAAATACTCAATTATTTTAATAGGATTACATTCTAGATTGACAATGTTTAGAGCAGTTCCCTGAATTTATTAGCCTGCCAGCACTCCAGATAAGTAATTTGAATGCAAAGATCTTTTAAGTTTAAGTAAGTAACTGGCAAAGAGTCAACTCCCCCTCCGTTATTCCTTAGGCATAACAATAAGCGGTAAAAAGGGGCTCCTCGCGGATGCCTCGCGCTGCCGTAGACACCCACCCTCTCCTATACACATCCTCTAAGGGGGCTGCAAAGCTCCTGCGTTGGGAGAGGCACAGGCGGCAGGGCAGAACAGCCACCAGTTCACGCGCCCCATCTAAGCGGCTGCATCACACGGCAGCCCAGTCAGGAATCACAGCAACCTCTTCACTCGCGTGTGCCGGGGGATATTAATAGTCACATCAAGTATTTATATAGAGCTCGACATACCCGAAGCCCTGTGTAAACATTAATCCCGAGCAGCTCTCGGAGGCGGGTCAGGATCCTCTCTGCACATCACAGAACTGTCTGACAAGTACGGCAGCCGCGGCCGGCCCGGGGGCAGCTCCGTGCGGGGCAGCTCCGCACGGCCTCCGGCACCACCACGCAGCCTCCAGCTCTGCCGCGCAGCCTCCTCCAGGTCCGTGAGTTCCCCTCGCTCACGGCAGCGCTGCCCGCGCTCCCCTCCCCAGTTCTTCTGCGCTCTCAGCACCCTATCAACAACAGGCAGGTGATCTAGAGCAGCCAGCAGGCGCAGCGTTGTGAAGCCCGGACAATGCCAGTTAACAAGGCGGCAGTGTTGCCCACAAGGCTGAAGCACTGTGTGCCTCCTCGCTCTCTGGAAGCCGGAGCTCTCTGCCAGCCCTGCCAGAGGCGCCCGTGCCGCGGGAGGCCGCTTTGCTGCCCGCCTGGCGCTGCCACTGGGCAAGCCGGCACGAGCACGGCCACGCCGGCCTGCCCAGAAGGTCAGAAACAGCCTCCCCGAGCAGGTGCTCAACAAGAGCCACTACTGGTGTCTTCCAGTGCCCAGCAGTCGCCTTTCAGCACAGTGCCCGTCTGGGACTTGCAAGCACGTTTGTGCTCTCCAGCCTCTGGCGCCTCACAAAACGGCTAGGGATGCACGCAGAGGATACACGCAGAGCAGCGGAGACGCTCGTGCGGGCCGCGGCGCGCACCCTGCCGCCGCCTCTCCCCGAGGGGGGCCGCGCTGCGCATGGGCAGCCCCGGGCACGCCGTTTCACAGCGTTTTCCCTCGCCCGGGCGCCGGCAGATCCATGCAGCCTCCCCGCGTCCCGCCGCTGACGCCGAGCACGAGCGGCAGCTCCACGCTGGCGCTGGCCCCGGGCGCCCACGCGGAGAGCGGCGCTCGGCAGGGCACACGCCGCCCCGAGGCAAAGCCCCGAAACGAGGCCCACGAGCAGCGGCGGCACCGCTCGCCAGCACAACCCAAACAGCAGCCCATAGGCAGCCTCGAACAAGCAGTACGCGAGAAGCACTGGGCTTTGTGGTGACACGAGCGTCACAAAAAGACTTCAGCTTTTAGCTGAAACGCCTATTAAAGCATTGCTTTTACCAAGCAATTTAAGATATAATTTCTCATGTTGAGGCTGGCAAGCTATCCACGTAGCTTCTGCAGCACACATCGCAAAACACAGACTTTTCCAGCAACCACGCTGTCCTAGCGATGCTTGCTGACTTCTTTGGCTTCTCTGGCTCCAGGCCTGGACAAGCGGTCGCCCTGGTGCCTCTCACATCCCTGAGCCACCCACGGCACAGGCCTCTTCTGCAAGAAACACCTGGCAGCTGGAAAATCTGCAAATGCTCAAGCTGTATGGGGAACCGAGCATACATGAAGGCTGCCAGGGAGCATTACAGGACCCTTGTACCTGCTGGACATTCAAAACTACAGTTTGGATCCAACACTTTTGATCTGAGCAAAAGTAAGGCCACAGGCTCCAGATTCTCCATCCAAATATTCAGCCAGAGCATGGAGTTGCCCCTCAGCCAAAAGATGGTATCTGAAGGCACCAGAAGGGTTACGCCTAAAAAGACCTTACCTAATGACCCCTGCATTATTACACCTAATCGTCTCAGCATGGTAACTTTGCCACCAAAAGAGATCCGTATGCCTTTAAAGGAGCTCCCCGGGCCGAGCTCCTCACCCTGAGAGCGCGGCTGCGCCAAAGGCACAGCTCTGCACCACGACTCCTATGCCCTCACACCGAGGGCCCACCGGAGCTGTTCCCAGGGAAACCAGGTACCCTTGGAGAGGCAGGATCACGCGCAAGGTGCCAGGACGGCAGGGAGGGAAGCGTCGCGGGAGGAGAGAGCCCCCGTGATCGGCAGCGCCTGCGAGCAGCCACAGCAGCACGGCTGCGGGCACTCACACCAACAGAGTCCTCGCAGAGCCCGTCCAGCGCTCCAGCGCCAAGCTGGCGAGCAAAGCCAGCAACGCAAGGTAATGTCACTCCCATTAAATCTTTATGACTCAGAACAGTCTGCCTTCGTCTGAGGCTGCAAATACTGTGGGTGAGAGTGTTAAACATAACTACCAATTAAGCACAAACTCCTGGAAACACGAGCGCGGCGCCATCGTTTTGCCCAAGGCGGGAGGCCGCTCTTGGTGGCTTCCTCAAGCGGCGCCGAGAGCCCGCGGCTCTGCGGCACCCCGGTGGAGCGCAGCCTGCCCAAAGCCCCGGCACGGACGCACGCGCACACAGCGGGGCCGCGGGCCCTGGGCTGCGGTCGGAAGCGCGGTGCAACACAGCACAGTTTCCCTGCTTCCTTTTCACGGCACATGGCCACAGCAACACTTGTGGGCACGAGGGCGCTGCCGTGGGCGCCATGTCCGCTGGTGGCATCCCCGGCCACGGGGCTCCTCACGTCCCGCGCGCTGCGCTTTACCACCACGGCGTACGAGGAGCACGTCCAGAAGGCAACGGGACCCACGTCTCGAAGCGGAGCGTCGACATCAACACTTGGCCAGCCAAGCCTCGCGCACGGAGATGAACGGAGATAAGCTGTAAAACGCCACGGACACTCGCCCGTTGCAGTCATAGCTTGTAATCCAACTTCAGCTCGTTCTGCCAAGGGCCACACACAGCGCCTTTGTGCTCCCAGATTTCAAGCCCACTCCTCAACCAACACTAGGAAAACACAAGCGAGGCACAGTTTGCAAACACTCAACTTCGGGAAAGGCCGGTAAATATTGGCTCAGCTGCGGAGGGAGGCGTAGCTGCGGGTGCGCAGGGACCGCCGCGCCTGCCTGTTGCTAACGCATTGGCGCCAACGCCGAGCCAGCCTCGGAGAGGCCGCCCGACAAGGCAAGCGCCCGAAGGGCCTCGCAGAGCGGGCGCGGTGCCCTCGGCGCTCCCCGCGGGCCAGGGCGCCTCTCGCTGCTCCCTGCTCCGCACGCCGGCGCCGCGGCACAAAGCCCCCTCCTCCGCGGCGGCTCCGGGGCCGCCCCAAGCCGCCGGCGCAACCCGGCACCGCGCCAGAGCCTTGCAGGGCCCTTCCATCGTCACACGGAGCGAGTCCCGCTTCCAGACCCTTCCTCCAGTGCCGGCTGACACGGGAGAGGAAAGCCCTTCCTCCATTTGATTTTAGCTTGACACAACACAGGAGAGATCCATAATTCAGTTAATCACTAATCATATAAACAAAGAAACCTCTTGAGAGCCAGAGAGCAACACGTACACATATTTGCAATGCATAAAAAGGTATTTTTTTAAAATGGAAACAATGCAATCTATTCAGTGTGAAGAGAGTGCGAGGCCAATTAAATACTTCAGGTTCCATAATTATAATTGCAGTAATGAATGGAAAGGAGCATTATAGTTGGCACAATGCAGTTTTATTCAATTCAGTGAATCAGCTCTTGTCTGCTTTCAACTAACCTTTTGTGTCTCCTCATATCAGATCTTCTTGCAGATTACTTGCAAAATACAATGAAAATATCCCCAGCCCAGGTAATGTAATACATTAAGCATCCTTTGATTCGGCCTATATGCAATCTACTGAAGGGATTATTCACTCAATGGTTAATGCTAAAATTTATTCATTTTAGACATAAATGAAAATGCAGAGTGGCTCGAGCCACCATTTGAGCACTCTGGCTTGCCCAAAATGAGAGAGAAAGATGACAGCTGATGGACTGCTCTTGGAGGGGTATTTCTCAAAAGCGACTCAAGATCCTTCCTTCCCATGCAAGCTGCTGCTTGCAGCGAGGGGCTCCTGCACGCCAGGCATTCCCGGCCAGCCCCGCACTGGCTTTTGGCTCCTGTTTCTCTGGAGAAACCGCCCTCAGGAAATGAAGGGCTTACTCCCAAAGAAGTTGATCCCAAGGCACTCACTTTCAAGTTGCGGAAATGAGAAGAATGCCTCTCCTTTTCTTCCCCCTCTGCCCAGGGCTCAGGCAGGACGATTCCTCACAACCAGCACCGGTCATTAACCTTCCCAACAATTCCGCCTAGCACCAGGAGCCATCCGCAGCGTACACGGATCTCCACATGGCCAGGTCGCTCCTAACGGCCGTGGGCTGCTCGCACGGCAGCCTTGGGCCAGCGGGTGCCCCACGCTGAGCACGGTGCCCCCGGTGCAGCCAGGCCCTCAAGGGCAGCCCCTTGTCAGAGCTACACAGGGCAAGCGGGGCCAGCACCTGGCAGGGCGCAGGCGGCTCCCATCCCATCCCGTCACCGCGGTGCCGCCTTCCGACGGGCGGCCCCCGAGCACCCTGCGTATCGGCCAGGAGGGGCGGCTGGAGCCCCTGCTGAAGCCCCTTCTCACAGCAGCACCCCCGCCCGCACGCTGGGCCAACGCGGCCCCTCAGCTACCCTAGCTCACCGTGGCAAGACGACTCCCGAGCTGAAATCCCGCGGCACACACTGGTTTTCATAAGCTGGAAGTCACCTACTTCCACGAGCAATGTCATGAACGAGAGGGCAAACGCTGCACAACGTTTGCATTGAGCAAACTACTCCCTGCAGTCCCGGTCAGAGCTAATGACACCGTTGGGGTCCGGGGGAAGCCGGGAGCAGGTGCCCTTCATGCTCCTCATCGCACTCAGGTGCGTGGGATCTGAGGGAAACGCTGCCACGTGGCAGAGTGCTCATCAGGAAACCTCCCTGCAGCCTCCTGTGTTGAGTGGGTCCGAGGAAGAAGGCAGCCCAGAGCCGCTGGGAGCAGAGGCAGGCAACTCTGAATATTGCACATGAACCTGCTGCTAGCCTTAGAGAAGAGCGGCCGCTCAGCGCCCGCGTCTCACTGCGGCCAACACCCTCGGCGTCCCCTGGCACCGCCGCGCGCAGCGAGACGCGCCACATGGAGCAGAGGCCCAACCCTGTCGGAAAAGAAGAGATTTTGAGCGCCTGGTTTTTGCTGAAAAATACATTCACCTAGGCACAATTTACTGAAAAAGGATTTCTTCCTTCCTCCCCACGACAGGCCACAAATCGCTTTAGAGAGAACATTAAATTACAGCCATAATAGGGTTATGCAACACAGCACGCATTTGCTATGTTAGTCATGTCTCCAAAGCATTTTTGCTTTCATTTCCTCAGCTTCAGAGCAGCTCATTTCCCCTAAAAGAGAAAAGGGTTAATGCAGGACAGGGAGCTACGTGCATTCATCTCCTCCTTTGTCTCCACTAAAGGAGCACCAGAGATCTCAGTGAATGCGGTGTGATGAATGCAGAGCTTTCCGAGCCATTTGCAAGACAACAAGGCAACACCCCTGCGTATGCTCGGAGGCTCCAGTAGCAATCGGAAGCAACAGGCTGCCTGCAGAAAGGAGCTTTCAATGCCTTTCTTTGCTCTCGCCCTGGGCAGTGCCCATGCGGAAGGAGAGGGGCAGGAGCCCTTTGCCACGAGCTGCCAAGGGCCTCCTCGGGGCAGCGGCGCCTGCCGGCGCTGCCGCCAGCTCCGAGGTGCTCCTGCAAGCAGGGACGAGCTGCCCACGGCACGAGGTGCGGGTGCGAGCCTTGCGTTTTCCAGCGGCAAACGCTTGTAGAGCGGTCTGCTACTGCCAGCATTCACGGAGGGGAAAAGGGAACCTCCTATTGACGGAGAAAAACAGCTGAATCTGCCCCAAGGGGGGAAAATATCCTTGCCCCATCTACAGCAAATGGTACCTGGAACGCAGTGACATGGAAGTGATGGGTCAAACACTGGAAGAGACAACAGAATCTCCCTGCTGAGGATTAAAAATTGGGGACTGTTACCACTCATCAGATTGCGGTCCAAATGTCTCCTCACCTCTGCTAAAGCCCTGTGCAATTCAGCAGACGAGGAATGGTATCTTAGGGCTTTACAGGGCTTCTTTGTTTTTCTGCAGCCACACACACACACACACACACACACACACACACACTACATAGACAAAGCAGCACGCGCGGCAGTTGCCAAGGCAGCTGAGGCCGTGGACGCGAGGGTCTCGTTGCGAGCGCTGCCAGGGTCGCAGCCTGCTCGGCTCCCATTTCCCCAGGGCTAAAACAGGCGCACGGGGGAACCTGCTCAAGTCAGGGCCGCCTTTAGCCCAAGCTCCCGTGCCAGCGACCTGACGGCGCCTTCCGGCCGCCTCCGCTTACGACTGTTCCCGTCCACCCAGACGGGATCCGGACCTCTCTCAGAACGAGACTGGTTGAGGGAAGTCTCCCTTCTCTCCCCAGCTCGTGACGCTTCATAACAGGCCAGAAGTAACTCTAACCTACTTAGGTGCTCAGCTTTCACACTTACCATCTCTTAAAGAACACAGTTCTTAGGATTTATCACCCCGAGCTTAGCCAGACTTATCGATACCGCCACGCAGTATTTGCATGAGCCTGCCACAGGAACCTGCACAGACTGCACTGCTGCACAACGTGGTCCGGGAGAGCAAGCACGGGTGCGTTAGTCGACATTTCCTGTTGACTGAATTAGAGCATCGTCTAATGAGTCTCACTTCAAAATCATTTTAAATCCATTTGCTCATGTCAACATCAATGTACTCAGCATTATCTACCAATTAGTAAACCAGAAAGTATTCTTTAGATAATCTACAAACTCGGTAAAATATTCAGCATGCCATTCATTTGCTACAAACAGCCCTATAAAAACAAATTACTGGAACCAGCTGTCAAAATGCAACAAGCATCTCCGGCTAGAGCGCGTTTCCCACCCCTGCCGTTCGGGGAGGTACCTCAGCTCCGAGGAAGCAGCAATGCCAGCTCTGTGGGCAGACCCGCCACCGCCCTGAGCGCTGCCCCCGCCTCGGTGTGCAGGCCGAGGGGCCGCAAGTTCTCACGATGCGGTCGGACACAGCGCGCTGGCCCCGGCGGGCAGCGCAGCGGGACGGCGGCACCCTGGGCAGACCGGAGTGCCGGCAACGCTTCCGACCGCGCCCGCCTTCCACTGCCAGGGACGTCACCCGTGGCCTGGGAGCTCCTCCGGCAGCTAGGGAGCAGCTAGGAGAGGCGCCGCGGCCGCTGCCCGCGGCATCCTCAGCGCGCGCTCCCGCGGGAAGGGCAGGCGGCGCTCCCGGACACGCACTGCTCGTGCCCGGGCCTTCCCCAGGAACGGCCCCTGGAGGCCAAACCCGCTCACAGGCCACGCCAAGCAGCAGCCTCCACGGGAGGCAGCGAGGCCGCCAGGGTACCTCTCGTGGAGTGGCCACAGCGGTGGGCACGCCTCACCTACGCAGCACGGACATGCACTAGGAGCGGTCGCTGGGAGGCCGCACCGCGCTCAGGACACGGCCGCGCGAGCGCAGCCGGGCACAGGGACCGCGCTCGCACGCGTCCCCACTGCACCCACGCACAGGCGTTGCCCCAGGAAGGGCAGCCCCACGGCCGGAGCGCCTCCTGTCCCGACGAGCAGCTGCCACCAGGCACGCGCTGAGATCCCAGCACGCGGGCTGCACGGCCCTTGGAGGGAAGGAGCGCTGCAACGAGGGTCACGCGTCAGGAGCGCTCGAGCGGCTGCCGCACAGCCAGGCCGATCAAAGCAGCGCGGCAAATGAAGGGCACAGCAGCCGGGAAGGACGCAACACGCCGGGGAGGAGCGTCCCACGGCCTGTGAGCGCTTCTCTGCGCGTGGCAAGAACAAGCACTCTGGCCCTTCCCATCGCAGTAAAACCGCCTCATCTGGTACGACCCCAAATTACCGTGTGCACAGTTTGCTAATCTAAAGGCATTTCTAAAATTCAAGCAAAATAGTCCATGCATATTGAAGAACGCTTAAGCCTCACGTTAAACGACAATTTGCAAAACACACTAAGGAAATCTGATCGCACCAAACCAGTCCCATGAAATACCATATCTATCATCAACTTTTTAATTACCAATTGATCAACATGGAGACAGCGTAATAGCTTTCAGCTTTTAATTACTGAACTATCAAAATTCCAACCAAAAAGGAACCTCCAGAGATGAAACTGTAATGCTTGATTATTCACTGCTACATAATGAATGATTTGTTTTTAAACAAGATGTCAAGTTCCTCATGTAATCCATCTGGATGTGCGACTCTGCGCAGCTCGTACTGCCCATACCAAGCACCCGCGAGCCTCAGGTTCCCTTTCTCCTGACCCCACCAGTGGAGATTCCTGCCCCTAAGGCCAAACGCTGCGGAATGGAGGTGCTGAGGGGCAAGCACATTGCCCAATGGTGCCACAAATCCCGCAAGCTCCTGCTAACGAGACCTGTTCCGCAGCTGCCAGTTATGGCTGGGCTGGCACAGATCCGCGGGTGGCTCCTCTGCTGCCCAGCACGGGCACTGCCCTGTGCCCAGCTCCCTGCAGGGCCCAGCCCGCTCCCCCGAAGCCCCCTTCCCACCGGTGTAAAGCACGAGAACCCAAGTTCCCCACAGCAGGCAGGTATGCAAAAAATGCAGGTATTGAGTGCAAAAGCCCCGTGCACAACGCTTCTGTCGAGCCCAGGATTTTATATTGGGAGCAGCACTCCCTAAAACACTCCTTTGCAAATGCAAGGGGTCTACGCAGAGGCAAGGCGTTCCCGCAGCCACGCTGTTAAACCAAGATAGCTGAAGCAGAGCTTATTAGTCAATTAAAAAGAAACTACTGGCAAATAACATACTTGTTCCTGCAACCCCAGTGGCGGCGATTAACATCGCTCCTTGCAAGCCAAGCCCCCCATGTACAGGCTTGCAGATGTTTTCTATGCATATTCTCTCAAAACAGTTATGCTTCACAATGGCATCTGCTCCTACCACACAAACAACGCAAACAAACAAAGCAAGCAAGAAAGCAAACAAACGAGAGGCAAGGGAGAGGAAGGAGCACTCCTGTCCGCCTGCATTAAACCCTGCCTCCGAGGGCCGGCTCTTGGCGGACACCATCCTGCTCCTGAGCTGGCGAGCCGCAGTGCCGGTGAGCAGTGCCCTGGCGCACGGCGGGTGCCAGCCGGACGCTGCGCCTCCCTGGGGGCCGCTGGCGGGCAAGGCTGGCACACACACAGGAGCGCCCGCGGCCTTATCCCTCCTACAGGCGACTCGCCACGCCAGATAAATGCGGAGCTACACCCACCGCGCAGCCGACACTGAAAGGTTTCCATGCACCAGTTTAGCTCTGCCCCCGTCGCCTGGCGTGCTCGGCAACTGTGGGTACCTCTCTGCACTTTGCACAGCACCTTGGAAACTAGAGCGGCAAAAGAACACAAATGAGTGAAATGGCACAGAAACGGCGGGCCGCTGCCTGTCCTCCTCTCGGCTTAAAGCACTCCCCACTTCAGCACAGGCTCAGGAAAGGAGGAGGGCAACTCCCCAGAGCTCCTCTGCTCCGCCTGAAATCGCTGCTTCTGACACAACGTACGCGCATTATCATCTAGCACGGAGTAGGCCTTCAGAGACATAAGGAACAGGAGCACAACTCCGCCGCCCCAAAATCTTTGCAAGCTAAATAACCTGAGAAGGAAATTTCAAAAAGTGTGACTGCAACACTTCTCCAAAAGACAACCTTTAAATATTTTCATGCCGTCCTTGCAACAAATTTCCTTAAAATCAGCCAGCCACCCTCACCGCGTAAGCTCACCAGGCATGCAGGGAGCCTCTCTTTGGGCTTTGCTCCCGCTCGAGCAACAGCAATCTTCCTTGGGTTTGTCACCGGTCAATGGGATGTGTGCGGCACAGCCAAACAAAAAACAAAACAAGAAGCAGCACCCGCAGGCACGTTTAGAAGGAACAAGGGAAACTGAGGTTAGAGCAGTGCTCCCAAAGGCTACCAACCCTATGTGCCGGGTCTGGCAGGAGATTGGGAAAGGCTTTCTGCTCTACCAAAGCTGGGGGGAGAAGAACACCCACCGCTGCTCCGAGAAGCTCGACTGATGCTGCGACAAAGGAGCGCGTGGCCCACGACCCGGGCCGTGCGTGCAGAGAGGCAAGGGCGGCGCGCGAAGGCGCGCTGG
>VZSG01001019.1:173793-196525 GCA_013398315.1 Nothoprocta pentlandii
GCGCCCGCGGCGGGTGGCGGCCACGGCGCCGCTCCAGGTGAGTCGTTGGGGGCCGAGAAGGGAGAACCGGAGGCAGCTGTGACACACGGGTGGGGCAGACGCGTTAACACGCCTCTTAGTCATACTCGGTACCGGCTCCAGTCAGCCCTGAAGGGTAACTGGGGAGGAGCATTACAGGTGTTCTGGGAAAAACAGACTCCTGTGTTCTCGATGCTGTCAGATGCCCGCAGCACAGCGTTCACCGCTGTAAACCCTCGGCAGCTACTGCTTACATAGCTGTGAAAGCTAAAGCGCGTTTTCACACGCAGGCTCTGAGACAAGGCTCGGGTGCCCTCGCAGACACTAAGCACTGGCAGCCGGGAGGAGTGGCTGGCTCCAACAGAAGACAAAACATCCCCAAGGGGCTGCACACTATTAAGAGCCTTAGCACCACAGAGGCAAATGCCACCACGGTGGCCTACAGACGTGAGCTCTGTCAAAGCAGCAAGATGGGGGCGATACACAAACCCTGGTACACCAAGAGCCCAGTGCAGAGGCAGAGAGGAGGCCGCACTGGCCACACAAAACCATCCTGGACCACCCGCTAGCTCCTCCCCGCTGTATTCCAAAACAGCTCCCATCTCATACGGTCAGTCTAGAAGTAGGACGGAAGCCTCACAGGCCTTTAAAGCAGAAGGACTCGGTCCCTGACAACCAGGTAAGTGCCAAAAGGAGAGTCATCATCTAGAGCAAGTGTCTGACAACAAAAAGACAAAAGGGCCACGTTGTGCCCCTTTAGGGGCTCCAGCAGCCTCTTCTGGACACAACACAGTCCCCTCGTGCGCTATAAACTGGTGGCATTTCAGTCACGCTCCATAACAGTTGCAAGCAGCTGGGCTGTGCTTTTTCTGACAGTGAGACCACTTGAGGCAATGTTGAGCCTTCCAGTGCCTAGGTGAGAGGCAGCGGTAGGAGCGAAACAAGTCCCCATCCCTGGAGCCCCCACATCGCTGCTGTGGGAGCAGAGCACGGCCCGACCAAGGGGGAGCCACAGTGACTCATTAGCGGTGCTCCTGCAAGAATTAGGCAGTTCTGTAAATGGTCATCTGGGCAATGACTTTGACAAGTTTTAAATTGAGTAAATTATGCTTCTTTCCGCTCGCTAAGCTACATCAAGTCAAGGAAAGGGCTCTCAGACTGCTACGTCATGACTTAATAAATTGTGATCAGTACATTTCTCTCACCTGGAGAAGGGAAATGAGCTCAGCCTCCCACTTAAAATTCCACAAATATTAAGGGTCTGCACAAGCATTAACAGAGAGGAAATAGAAGGGATGTCAGGTATTTCCAACATCATTAATTCGGTTATTCCAAGTTAACCTAAGGCAGGTGAGTTGTCACTTCAGCTTTATCATCCTGTCTTCTGCCAAGCCTAAAGTTAAAACTGCTCAGGGCAAATGTTGAGTCACATCATAGGACAAGGAAGAGCTTGTGCTCACTGAACTGCTTCCAGTCTAGTCCCAAAGCAGCAGCTCCTGAGAAAATGCCCTTCCCTCCAGTTCCTGCGTTGGGAGTGTTCACACCCACTCACAGCCTCCCCGATGGCCCCTTTTTTGCTGTTGGGTGCCAGGCCTCCCGGGGCAGCCTTTGTATTCTTTTCATTTTTTCCCCGCCTGCACGTGTGGCCAGTGACTCATTCCCTTCTGCTCAACAACTGCCAGGTACTCTCACTTCCAGGTTAGTGGTTACGTAACAGTCAGGTTTATCCCCCAGCTTATAAGGAGCTCTCATCTTAGGACCCTTCTAGGACCCTGCCATCCCCTTCTCCTGCAGAAGGGCTTGAGTGTCGGCACAGAGCTTGTTTGAGAGACTCCGCACAGGAGCTCCCAGTGCCTCTGTAGCACTGGCACCACAGCAGCTCTTTGTCTCTTTTTAATTACTTACTTTATTCCCTTTTCTACAGTATTGGATATTGTGACCCACGGCCGCTCAGACATCAAATTGAAAGACAACCCATATTAAGTAAAAAGGTTTATGATAATTTAAGTATTCATGGGGTGCAGAACAATAAGGTGGGGGAAATACCATTTGCATAGTAAATACCAATATCACAACAGCTAAAACTAACCGTGACAAATTATCTGCCACTAAATGACCAGGAGATTACAGAATGCAAATTGCAATTCCTGAACTCTAGGAAATGACTTCCTTCACCTATTAGGTTTCATTCAGCACACAGAAAGGGAGTCCAGATGAACTAAAGCTGGCCGTGTTCCTGCTGGAAACGTCTTCCTGCATCCCATTATGGATCAAGTTTAATTTCCAGAGGAAAGCCATTTCCTCTGTCCGGGAAGCTTAGCCTCCGATTATTTGTCACCGTGTGTTTAGCAGTTGTGACAGTGATGCGCGGGCGGCACTGGCAGCAGCTGAAAGCTGCACTCGCTCAGCGAGGGCTGGCGCCGCGCGCGGCAGCTGCCGAATAGGTGAGGGTCACGGGGCAGGGCACAGAGAGGGGCCGCCGCAGGGCTCCGGCAGCCCGACCCGAGCGCTGAGCGTCGCGCTGCCCATCGCTGGCGCCACAGGACCTGCTTGCTCCCGGAGCGACACGTCGGCCGCCCAGGCTGCTGCTCCTGCCTCTGACACCTGCTGCCGCCTGCACGCCGTGGGAACAGCCAGGACCCTTAGGGACCCTGCAGAAACCGCTTCCATTCGCTCCCAGAAGCAAGGCTGGAGACACCTTAACGCCCTTCGGTGGCCGTAGCGTTTCCAGCAGCACAGCATTAGGGAGAATTCAGAGAGGAAATAGAGCCTACACAGCCTCGCTTTGCCACGCTAGGAAGCAGAGATGACCCACAGTACCTGCAAAAGTTAAATGCATTGAGCAACTTCTCATTCTCATACAGCTCTCTGAAGCGCAGAGACGCCCAAAAGATTTTTATACAAATGGCAGTTTGTTCATTCTACCTAGTCTGTCAAGAGAAATAAAACAGTTGTCGATCTTGCAAAAAGCACCAGCTCTGAAATTTTCAAAGAACTGCATGGCATTTTAGCCACACAATTCACATTAAAGTCAGCATGGGGCTAAATCCCTTGTAGCTCTTAGAAAATTCACGGTTTGTCGGAAGGAATCCAGAAAGGGAATAATCAAGTTATAGCATTTCAGATTTAGCAGCTGGGCTGAAAGACACTCAAGTGATTCCAGGTTTGCTGTGTTTCAGTCAGCAGGGCTTCCCGGTGGAACCTTTGAGTATGTCCCTGTACCTGTCCGCATGCAGAGGAACTGCCTAAAGATCAGGTAAGGCTGCACGCGCTTCATTTCCCTTCCTTCATGTGCTGTAACAGAGTTGGCACTTGCTACGCTCCCCCTCTATCCATTGCATGCTTTAGTTACCATACCCAGCTCCTGGTGCATGTTATCTTCTGCTGTGCCGGACAGCAAAACCCTTCAAGAGTTCAGAAGGTATAAAACAGAGATGTTTCTGCAGCAGGATTTGTACTGAAAAGATCCTACGTTTCAAGCAGATTTGAAAACTGCTAATGCCAACTTAGGAAGGGAAAGCAGCGTATTTCCCAAGCAGCATATGATGGGTCGCCCTTAACTCCCTGGCGACCTACATAGCGCTGCAGGCGCACACAAAGAGCCGCCCTGGCCGGGAGCGACGGAAGAGCCCTCACACACACGTACGCTCCACGGCCACTGCAAACAGGAGGTTTCCATTCATAAGGTACAGAGTTGGCTTCAGCACCCACTTGGTACTTGCCTTTGCTTTGTCTTGTCCCCGTGCATGCGTGTGTGTGTGTGTGGAGGGGGGCACTTTTAAATTTCAACTTTTGAGACCTGAAGGACTACATTTAGTGTTTTTTAAGCTACAAGTGTGACAATAAAACAAAAAAAGCCTTTTGATTTTGAAGAAATCCCATTGAGGATCTGAAGGGTTGTCATCAGTGCAGCATCAGTCTTCATTATCTGATTCTTTCTTCAGTTGGCAGCGCTTTACAGAGAACACTGCTCTTTCAACAAAATGATAAAGGGCCATTTGAAATAAACAGAGAGTCCCCAGCCAGTGAGTACCTTAGATTGCTGTGGACCGTGACTTAATGCTAACTCTTATGAACTCTGGCTTTTTATCTTTTAATAAAACAACACTTTAAAGGGGGGATTTTTTGCTTGGCTAAAGCCTTTGTTTCAAAACAAAGCAAAAAGCCCTGAGAAGCAACACGTGGAAAAACAGGAGAGTTGTCCCCCAGCAGAGGACTGAAGTGTCTTGCATGCACTTGCTGGGGCCTTGCCCCGCAGAGGGGACAGGGGCATTCGGGTGCTGCCCCCGCAGCCCTGGCACCGTCACCTTCCTGCCTGCGCCCGGCACCGACCCTGGCACGGTCCCACATGCCACCAGCCTCAGAGCCCTTTCTGCTTCCGAAGGGCATGCGGCAAGATCACAAGCAAGGAAACTGCTCCCTGAGCCACCCGAGCGGCCCGTTCTGCCCATTTCTTGATTTCATTGCAATTGCTGCTACACCGAGGAGACCCTCCCAGTGAAGTGGCTCAGAGACCCCACTAACGCGGAGAACGCGAGCGGCCCGCACCGCCCCCCAGCCCCGCTCCGTGCGGGACGTGGTCGAGGCGCTGGGCAGCGGTGAGGTGCAGCTGCGGCGCATGCAGGAAACCTGCCACGCTGGCCCCAAAACGGCCCCTGTGGCAGTGCCTGGGCCTCAGCCACGGCCAGCTCTCTGCAGCCACCGCAGTGCTGCGTAGCCGCCACGGGCAGCGGCCGCTGCAGCGCCTGCTGGAACGCACGCACCACGTACCCCGCGCGTGCCTATCATGGGTGCCTGCCGGTAAGCATAAGCAGCAAGGGTGAAGCTTCAATGTGCATGAACAAAGGAAACGCTCTCAGATGCTTTCCAAGAAACCAGAGGATTCCCTAGGGTAGCAACAGAATTCAGGGAATGGAGCCAGGCTGGCTCCGCTGCCCGTCTCGCCCCGTTATGGCTGCATAAGGAGCAGGTCTTTTTGCTTTCTTTTTTTTCGGTAGGGTTAAAGCAGAGCCTATTGAGGAGGGAGGGGGCAGATCATTGTCTAGTCTTGCGTCACCGTCCTTCCCGCTGCCGCGCGTGCTGCACCGTTGCCATCCAGCGCAGGGGCTGTGCCCTCTGCGTGTTGTTGTGACAAATTTGAGATGAAGAGGGTGCTTCACTGGGATTTATGGCAATGGGAAGGCAAGAAATTGTAATCTCTATGAGCCAATGACACAGAGCCTTATAATAAGAGAATGAAGTATCATTTTAAATGTAAAGCAAATTAGATTACCAGGGTCAAATCCTTCTGCAGAGACATCATGTCTTCAGAGTGTCTCTTGCATTTGACATCCTCTTTTCAGGTTTCACATTAGCATTTAAGTGTTTTTTAAATATGCTGAATATTCTTATAGGAGAAAAGTGCTTGTAGAAGTCAAGACCCGGAGCTGACAGGGAGGGAGGAGGAGGAGCTGTCCCGGCAGGTGCCGGGGAAGCTGCTCGCTGCCAGCTCGCTGCCCCGCGGCGCCGTCCTGGCCGAGGCGAGCGGCCCGCGAGCCTGTCCTTCTCTGCTGGCAGCCGTGCCTCACGGAAGCGCCCAGGGGCCGAGCGGTGGCACACGCTGCCAGGAGCGCCGGCTTCCCAAAGCTAGCCCTGGCCCCACAACTTCCACGCCACAAGGCTTAGCGCTGCAGAGGCTGTAAGGCAGCCAATGCAGTAAGATCACACTGTACACGCACAAACGCTGCTGCCAGTAAAGGCCACGGGCGGCTGTCAGCCTCATGCCTTGTTGCTGCCTTCCACATTCATCTGCTAGGGGCACCCAAAGGTACAAGAGGCAGCAGCTCCCAAGGCCCAGAGTCCTTGCAGCACCTGGGCACACAGTACTCAACTTGGCTCCTGCGCTTTAGGAGGCCGCACGTGGTTAATGATCTGTGAGCGCCGCCGGGGCCTAGGACGGGCTCCCGGAAGAGCCACGGGCACCACACGCGGAAGCCAAGGCCGCGCTCAGCACCAAGGGATGTCAGAGACAAGCGCTGCGACCGCAGCTTGCCCAACAGCAGGGCCAAGGCGCTGTCGCCCCGCATGGCCGCCTCGGCCTCTCCCTGGAGAGCTCCAGCAGTGCCTGCTGCCCCTCGCTGTCGCGGCTCGGCTCACCTCTGTGCTGCAATAGCACTTCAAAGCGGAGGCAGGGCCCCGGCTGCAGGCCGTGTTGTGCAAACAGGAGTTTATCCCTCGCTCCTCCCAACAGCACTCCCATCACGAGATCAAACAAGAGGAGACACCGGAATGCAGATAGGGCAGCAAGACAAACAGCATCGGCGAGCAAGGAGGCCTCCTGCGGTCTCACTCTTGCCGGGGTTTTGGCAGCCCCAGCGCGCAGCAGTTTGAAGCGGCGCAGCACTGAGGAGGACACACGAGAGGCTTTGCTCACCCAAAGCTCACACTCAAAAGTCCCTCGCTCCCTCGGAGCAGAACCCGGCCTGGGCGCTCATGTGGGGAGGTGCCTCCTCGCTGCCTTTGGCTGCCCACGTGCCACGCTGCCAACACTGCCGCTTCCCGCTGCCTCTGTCTCCCAGCGGCCTCCATCTCCTGCGGCCACCAGGGCCGGGAGCAGGTCGGGAAGCGCGGCCCCAGGCACTGCCTCCCCGCGTCGTCACAGCCTTCCCTCGCGGCTGCTTCAGCTCCCGGCGGCACCTATTGCCGCGTTCATTATGGGAGCTCGGTCCTAGAGGCCTGAGCAGCTCCACGTGTGCATTGCACTGAGCGCCACCGTCCTCCGAGCCCGGTAATTAGCGGGGAAGGGCGGAGACGAGGGAGGCTGTTGGAGCTTGTCTCAACTTGCCAATAACAGAGCACAACATAATTCGTTACCTCCGCGCAGGTTCTGAGGAACAAAGCCGTAACTCCCATACAATTATATTTTATCTGAGAGCAAGGTGAAATCATTAGGTATTAGCGAGGTGCAGTGGCATAAAAATGATGTGTTAGCGGGGGTTCATTACATTGTATTTCCCGAGCCGGGAAGATCAATGTGTTCATGCATCATGAATTAGCGCTACGGCGGCGTCTGCCCTGCGCTCCGGAACCCACCGTGATCTATGGGCAGCCATAGATCACTGCGGCAGCGGCGCGCGGTAGCGCCAACGCTGCCGAGCCCACTTGTCACGCTGACCGCCTTCCTGCAGCCTCCTGCACGCAGCAGAGAAAAATCCCAAGGAGGGGAACGAGGGTCGCTGCTGGGCCACATCTCGCAGTAAATTGCGACCGTCATTTTTCTTCAGAGCCATCACTTTCATAATCTGCGCCCTAGCTCCCTGTCACCGCTTCCACCAATGCTTGGAAGAGCGCAGGACAATTAGAAGAATGAATCCATTGAGCGATTGTGCTGAGCCCTTTTGCCAACGCAACACCTTCATTCCAAGATGCATCCCATTCATCGTGGGCTGTCTAGCCTGATGCTACCCTAGGTAACAGGGAGAGGGGTTCTGCTCCCACCCATTCAGCAGCATCCACTCTGCACCGCGCCTAGGACTGAATCCGCTCCCCGCTTCAACTGTGCTCCCTTCACGTGTTCAGGCTGGGACACTCAGCCTCTCCCTGCTGCCTTCCCACTAAATCCTTTGCTTGTTGCCTGGCAAAGCAAAGCAGAATTCCTTTCGTCTCCAGGGCAAGGGCAGCCCACGTCCCGCGCAGGAGCTGGGAGCGCAAGGGGCTCTCGGGGACGCACACAGACCAGAAACGGGAGGGTTCGGTAACTGCCTGTATGCAGCAGGCCCTCGCTCCTGGTGCAGGCTCCCAGTGCTACAGCCAGGCAGGTCCCACCCGTGCTCTACAGTGACTGCCCACACCGAAGGCAGGAGAAGAGCGTGGCAGTGCAGTCATCTCCTGGTGCAGCTCGGGGCAGCAGCGCTGCTGCTGCGGCGGCCACCACAACCTGCCCGCACCGCCCCACAGAGTGCAGGCCGCCCACCGAGACACGGACATGGACCCAGCGCCTGCTCCCCTTGTCCCACAGAGCTGCAACGCCCTAATTATCTGATCATGTAGCCCTCTAATATCTACCAGCAGCTTTCTGTTTTCTCAGATTTCCTCGTTATTGGGAATTATTCAAAAGTCACTGTGTCACTATAAAGAAATCAATAGGTGTGATCATATTCCTTTGCAGCCATTCAATGTTTGCTGCTTAAGCTGTATTCAATTACAGTGGGCCTCAGAGGTTGAGCTCTTAGCTTGCCTTACTTGCTCGCAGAACTGAGGAGCAGCCCAGGGAGAAAAGGCCTGGCCAACACTGCCAGCAGCCTAGCAGCCGCCCGCAGAAGCCAAGGAGGGAGAGGCTTTGGCTTGGCACGGTAGCGAGGTCGCGAGGAGCAAGCGACCGAGCTGCACAGGGACGGAGGCAGCGAGCACAGAACAGGGCGAGAAGCGCGCGGCCCTGCAAGGGCAGCTGCCACGAGCAGCTCATCTGCTGGGGAATATTCTGCCTGCATCTCCGCTTGCTCTTGAAAACTTTCCCACAAAGGAAGGTCTCGCAACAGCCTCACTCACTGGGGACCTGGTGGTCGCAGCTCAAACCCTGCACACAGCATTCCTGCCGAGTTTCCCCACCAAGCGTCCAACTCAGCTGCTCTGAAGAGAACTCAAAGTCCTCAAAGAGAGGCAGCGCTGACTGCAGCAGCATTTGCTCGCTGGCACACTCCCTCCTTTGGTACGCTAACCCCGCGGCGCTCGCCGCGGCTGCCTGCCCCGCAATACACACAACCTTCAACCTCCCATTCTTGGGCAGAATGAAAGCGCAGCCTTCCCTGTGCCGAGGGGCTGGTGCCTCATGAAAGGTGACCTAGTTCAGCGTGTCGCAAAGCCGCTATTTTTACGTGCTCGGAGCAGCCCTCCCCGCCAGCCTCGCGGCACCACACATGAACTGCTGCCGCAGCAGGGCCCTAGAGAGTGCCGCGCATGAGAGTGAAACCAGTGCGTACCTGTGGCCTTGGCCAAGCCCCGGGGATGCAGCCTGTGACACATGGCACTGTGGTGCACCGCCAGTGTGACAGAGACTAGAAAACGGCCGGGACGTCAGCCGCCGCTGGGCTGTGAGCCCTCGTGGCCTCTCGAGCGGTGCACATTCTGGCCGCCCCACGCGTTTGGGCTAAGGCACCAGGCGCTGCTGCGCGCAGCGCTTCAGGGGGTGACAGAGCACCCGGCTCGGCTCTCCACGAGAGCAAGCGCCCGCAGGGGCAGCAAGGCTGCAGGAAAGCCGCCCCTCCTGCCTGGCCCTCGGCTAAAACTGCCTGCCGCGCCCCAAGGAGCAGCTTCTCGCCTCGCTTGCATCCTTCTCTCTTAGGCCCTCCGTGCTGCTAGTTAAAAGGAACAAAAGTGCCAGTATAAATTGAAGGGACGCTGCTGCAGGCGAGCTAAATATAAGTGCCCCGAGTGCAGCATTGCCCAGTTCCCTTGTTTGCGGCTGCTTTCTCCTCCCGCCCCGAACAAAAGATCTCTTTCAAAGGCTCCCAAGAAGTTCCAGGGAGCGCTTGGAGCGTCTGCTCAAAGGGGACACAAGATGAGGACCAGCACACAGGATTTCGTTCCTTCTAAGGGCCGAAAATAAGCTCCATTGTCCTGCCCGTGCCTCAAGAACGCCGCCGCACACCGGTAACGAGGCTTCACGTAGGACGAGGCGCGTGGCCCAGAAACTGCGGCGCTGCGAGCGGGTGCCTGGCCGGAGCGCCTGGCCGGGATCTGCAGCGCCTGCCTGCGAGGCTGGGCACCGAGGAGGTGTCGTGCGGCCCTTCCCAATGCTGCCATCAGGAGCCCTTCGGCTGTCCTGCCCAGCGCAGCCGGACTCCAGCTCTAGCCTAACCTCTGACAAGGCCAGGCCCGCTGCCGCCAGCCCGGCCAGACCGCAGGGTCCCCGCCTCCCAGCCAGTGGCCTAGCACTGGGAAGCCAGCACCTTACTGCTGTCTCCTTCCTCGCTCCTGGAGGAGACGCACGCTGGAAAACAGCGCTTGCTAAACACACATATTTGTTACCTAATGCGTTTGCATCTCCAGGAAAGCTGAGAGGCACAAAGCAAAGCCAGGACTAAGTGAAAAATTCACAGGCAACACACGGCAGCAAAACAGAGCTAGAAAAAGGCACCATATTCCCCTTTTGGGCTCTGAGCAGCCCCGGGAGATAGAGGCCTCGGAGCAGAGGGGGCTCCGCAGGCACCATGGGGCCTGCCCGCACCCACGGCGGGAGGGCAGAGGTGCCCACGCTGCCCCAGAGCTCGCTGCAGAGCTCACTGCAAGGGGCAGCGCTCGCGGCTCTGCTGCGGGGCACGCGGCAGCCCTGGGCACGCGGCAGCGCGGCACCTCGGCACAGCCGTGGGGAGCGCCCAGCCCAGCCCTGCCACCACCACCGCCACGCCAAGGACAGAAGCCCTTATTTTTCTTAATTATTCCTGATATTTCACCTGTCATGTTGTCACCTTCCTCCGAGAGCAACGATAAATAGCGATTCTCATCTCCCATCCTTAGGGAAACCTTGCTATTTATCCCTGTGATGGGCAAGACATCATGACTAATTAGGAGAAATGGTCGCCTGCTTGCACCCAAGCACGAGAAGAGTCATCCCTTTCCTCTCTGTGCGCAGACACTCGCCCTGTGCTCCGGGGACACGGCAGCTGCCGCCCGGAGCGGGGCAGCCTAGGGAACTGCGCTGCCTCTCCCACTGCCCAGGCCTAAGCGAGGCAGAGAGCAAGGGCCGCAGTCACACAGCAAGGAGCCTTCCTGTCGGAGAGGCTGCCTGGAGGGGCCCGACGCGTTGCTAGCCCTGCTAGGGCGCAGACACCAGCTGTGTGAATCGGGGCCTCCCAGGCTCAGGCACCCCCGTGGCACCCCGCACAACGCAGCCGCGGCGCGTCCAGCTGCAGCGCCCAAAGCCACAGAAACAGGGGCACATGGTGCCCGCGTTCCACTGCCAGCGCTCGCTGCGGTCACAAGGAGATGAGCATGGCAAGAGACAGCTGTCTGTGAGCGGCACATCCCACCAATGCAGTAGTAAGAAAAATACCCTTGGAAATTGACCACAAAAAGGAAGCATTTGCTGCATCTCCGAGCTATGCTAAGCCAAAAGAAAAAAACAACCCATCCATCCCTTCCCTTCCCATCCCCTCTCAGACAGAGGCGCGCACAGCTCGCAGATCCCTTGGCACACAGAGCAGAGGCTGCCCACCCGGCGCAGCCTCGCGTGCCACTGCTGAGGGCCGCTGCCCGTGCCCAGGCCAGAGCTCCACCTCCCTGCCCCGGGCAGCCGACGAGGACAGGGCTCCTATTGTCTTGTCGCTGTCCCGCCACAGAGCAGCGGCCAGAGCTGCTGCAGTCTGTGGCGCCCTGTCCCATCGGGCGACAGCGGCTCGCGTGAAGATTCTACCTGTGGGCACCAGCCCCTCCTAAATCAGCTGTCAGCTGGAGTAGTGGGGGGGGGGTTGACGGGGGAGCCTCCCAATAAACGGATGCAAGATAAGCAGCATCAGCTGCCAAGGCTGGTGACAGCAGCAAGCGAGACGCTCACGAGCACATGTCACGCAGGGCAGGGACGGTGCAGGAGGGAGCTCACACTCCCCGCGCTGCCACGGGGCAGCGGCTGCGTTTCGGCACCGGCCGCCTGCCCCAATGCCAGTGCTGCTCCCAGCAGTAGCTCTTGACTACCTGGGCCCTGGGAGCGTTGGAGAAAAAGGCATTTATGGCTTGGGGCCAGTTCCTCATTCTATGGCTGCGGGGAGGCGAGGATGCCCAGACCTTGCCTTGCAGGGAGGAAGCTGCATTTGATCCGTTGGAGGCAACATGGGGCTGCCAGCCACGGAGGGGAGCAGAGCGCCCTGCGCAAGGCAGGACTCGGTGCCCAGATAGCGCCCTGGCGCTCTTGCTGCTCTGCCCCCTCAGAAGCCCTGGGCTCAGCACAGCTGGGCACGCGCGGGCTCCACGTCGGCCGTTCACCAGGCGAGCCAAGCAGGGCCAGCCGCTCGGCGCGTCGCGCTGCAGCATCACACCCGTGTGCCATGCCATTCCTTCCCTGCCCCGGCCCGAGTGCGTGTCGCTGAGCGCCAGGCGCCCCATGGCACACAGAGCGTCCTGCGCCCAGCAGCTCCTGCAGCCTCACAAGAGCGACACGCTGGAGGGAAACAGATTCTCCCAGAGTAAAAGGAAAACTCGGAACAATCTCGCTTTTCAGCCCGCCATCCACAGACACTTCAGTGTGGAAGAGGCTGACTCAATTCCTGTTTATAGATACAGCTCTTACAGTAGGCTGGCAAATTAAATTAAAGCTATTTACTCCGTATTTGCAGGCTTACATATAAATCATTTGCAAATAAAGCATTTCTTTAAAAAAAAAGGGAAAAGGCATTTTTCCCCCACAAAGAGGCAGAGGGAGGAGGGGGAGAAAAAAGCATTTTCTGGACCAAATATAATAAAACAAGAGCACCAACCTTCTTATGATTACTTATTAGCTGAGGGAAAACGGGGCTGCAATGGGTATGCTTGGAATCCTGCTACCAGGAGCAGTGGAATGCCGCATTTCTTTCTCATTTGTAGGTAACAAGAAAGAGAAAAGCAAAACGCTCTTTTTTATGTAAGGAAAGAGCTCTCCTGAGTCTGTCTCTCTAGCCCATATTTGCACTGCTGCCTTCATTTTAACTGAGTGCTGTGGGTCAGTGGGAACCCTTTCAAGTCGTAACTGCATGATCTGCCCCGTCTGTAATGGGAAGTCAGTGGGTTTTGTTTGATTTTTTTTGTTTAAGTGGCTGATTGAGTTCTTTTTGTTTTGTTTGCTGTGTGTTGTACAATGTAGCAAGGTGCATTAGGAAGGAAAATCAATAACGGTTTCAAATGTGAAATTTACAGGCAAACCTGAGGGCTGAGATAAGAGAGGCAGGAGAGAAGCAGCAGAGGCCAAGGCGGAGGTCTCGGAGGAGGAGGCTGCAGAGGGGGCGGCTGCCGGAGCCGGGTCCTTGCTGCGGGGACGCGCAGAGGTGAGCGCCGCGTCCCGCGCGGGGCGGCCCAGCAGACACACTCGCCTGGGCACGATGCCGGGGGCCGTGCTCAGAGCCACGAGCACAGGGAGCACCTCGGGGCCGCAGGGCCGAGGGCAAAATGATGCAAAACACGGGCCCTCTTCTGTAGAGTGTTGGACACTAAGGCTCTCCCAGGTGCCATCCACAAGCGCACCTCCCAGGGGAAGGGCTGAGGCTTTCAGGCCCCTGTTCCTGTACGTGCCTAGGGCAAAGCAGCCACAGGTGTCCCCTTTGGAAGGGGCAGGCACAGAACGGAACCGACAATGCCACCTGGGCGGCCAGCGCCCGCGCTCAGCACACTACCACGACCTTTACACCGCACACCGGAACGCAGCCTGTAGATGATTAGCCCGCGCCGTTGCTGGGCAGGCGTTAACCAGGGCAAGTCTGGGAGGCTGCCTGCCTTCCCCTCGCCTTCCTGCGTGGCCGGAGAGCGCGCAGCTCTGAGCGCGCCTGCCACTCCGGCACGGCCCCCTGCGAAGCCACCGCTCGCACGCACGTCAGCTGCAGCGCAGCAAGGCCGGTGGCCCTGGCGTCGCGGCGCAGCCTGGGCGCCCCGCGCTCCCTACGGCCCACCTGACAGCGCAGCACAGCAGCAGGCAACAGGAGACTCACAGCAGGGCCACGGGAGGCTCTGCCGCAGAAAGGGCAGCCCTCGCCTGCCAGGCCTCTTCACACAGCCCGCTCCCCTGTGGCCCTTCCTCCTCCCCTGCAGAGAGCCCAGGCGAATGCACATGGATATTCCGGTGCCGCTTGTTCAGCCCTTCCCCAAAGGCACATAGGAAGCCAAGGGAGCAGGCTGACAGCATTAAGTCTATCAGGAAAAAACACACCTAGCTACGCACAGCATCCCTGCAGGAGCTCAGCATATTGGGCAGCCTGAAAGCGCTCGTTGAGCAACGCCAGGCTCTGATGCCAGCTCGCCCTGCGGCGATGCAGGTTGGCATCGCTGCTGAGAGCATGCAGCCCCGCGCTGGCTGCAGCGCCAGCCGCCGGCTCCTGGGCTCGCCGCAACCCCGCAGGGCGAGGCCAGGGTCCCCTCCTGCCCCTGCTGCTCGCGCCCAGCACCAGCCCGGCCCGCACTGCTCGGCCAGGGCCTCCGGGCAGCCCCTGCTCCTGCTGTGCCCGCTGCAGAGCGTAGCGGGCGCTGCAGCCGTGGCCAGCGCTTACCGCACGCACACAACGACCCAGCGCTTGCTCCATGCACTAGCGTTCAGATGGACGGGGACCCAAAGCCCTCCTGGCCCCGACTCAGCCCTGGAGCGTCCCGAGGGATTTCCCGCAGAGCCACGCAGCACACAGGGCTCACACGGAGAAGAGGTGACCGCGGGACAGGAGTGTCCGGGGGCCCCCAGCGCCTCACCCAGCTCGGCCCCTGGCCAGCTCTCATGCACGCACCCAGCGCCGCCGGCGGCTTCCAGGGCCCGCAGCACAAGGTGTCGTACAAACAGCCTCTGATGAAAGGGCTGTAATCTAAGCTTAAAGACAAGCAGCTGGTGATTAAACAACAGATGGGAAGCAGCAAAAGGGCCCAGATTTCTCTCCCTTTCTTCCTCCCCCTCTTCTTTTTCTTTTTAAATATATTCCCCTTTCAGAGACAGAATGCAGAGGGAGAGGGGAAAACCCCTGAACACTTAAAAGCCAAGAAGGGTGTTCAGTTGCACAGATGTTTGGGAATAGAGCATTTCTGACAAAGTACAAAGCCTTCTGGAGAAGCATTTCACCAAAAGCAAACACTCCCGACCTCTTCCTAAGCTCGCAGAGAGGCCAGAGGCCCCTGCTGCTGCGTCTGTCCTCACAGTGAAGCTAATGGGCAGCAGCAGCAGCAGCGCCCTGCCCCAGGAGCCCGGCTCTGGCAGCCCTGGGGCCCGCACTTACTACGTTGTCCCTACCCAAGCAGTACAGAAAACTTTCCCCATCTTCACATCTGCTGCTGCATAGTAAATTTTGGCCCTTCTCTAAGAAAAAAGCATCAAAAATTCAAGAAGAGGAAAAAAAAATCCTTACAATGGAAGTTGGGTGCCACTCTTCCTCCAACCCCTGCTTCTTAGCAGGAACAAGGAGGTTTTTCCCTCTGTTCTTCAGTGTGCGCAAGACAGGGGGGAGTAAAGTCAGCATTAATTTTAGTTTTGTTTTTTTTCCTCCTTTTGACAAAAAGTTCTCCCTTTCTGGAAAGACCTCATGAGAAAAGGGAACACTATAATAGAGTGTGCGAGACAAAGGCTTCCCTTTGGAAATGGGAGATTAAAGGACAAGCATCGCAGGAGCCCGCACGGAAAGCAAGTCTAGTGCCTCTTCCCCAATTATTGTGCACTCGCTGCTCTATTTGGTTGACCTCGCACATTTCAATCAGCTTTCAGCACATTCCATCTTCACCTGCTCTGAATCCAAACCTGGAGGGCTCGCATCTGCAGCACGGAAAGCCTTTGATAGGCTTGTTAGGGATGCCAGGCAGCTCGGCCTGGGCAGGGCGCCTTCTGCAGAAGGGGCTCCCCCCGGGGCCGCGCGGGCGGCTCAGGCTCCGCGGCGTCAGCATCACCGAGCCCAGCACCGTAGTCGCTCCGGGCTCATCTCGGAGTCCCAGCCTGCCCAAACCGGGCCACTGTCGGGAAGGGTAAAGCCAGAGACACGTGGGATGGGAGCTCGACCAAGCCGGGCTCGTGAGGCAGCCAAGAGCTTTCCTTCCGCTGCTGCTTTGCGAGGCTGAGAAGGGCAGTGACCCGTAGCTGGGGCACTCTCACACGCAGCGGGGAGGCTGCCTCGGACGGGCCGGCTCGGAGGCCGCGCGACGGCATCCCCACACCCTCTGATCCGCGCGCAGCTCCAGCGGGAGCCACACAAGCAGTTATGTCACTTCACTTGTTAAGTAGGAAAAACAGGTAGGAAAATCACGGAGCTCGGAACCTTCTGGCTCTGTCCTACTACAGCAGATAGCACTTCTGTAAGATGGAAAGTTTAGCTGCTGCTTCCCCTCTTGCCTCTGCTGCACGGGCAGGACCAGACTACAGAAACAGTTACCCAACCTCGAGAGACACCAAATCATTCTGCCAGGCTGCACGAAGCAGCTGCGCGCCAGCGCGGCCCCCTGCACCCTCCGCGACCCGCCTGGATTTGTGGTGGCGCCTTCAAGGTCCTTGCTCAACCTCTGCAACATCTGAGCAAAGCAATCAAAGGCGATACAATCTAGCCCAAGCTAGATCGCCCTCCTGTCCCAAGGATGGAGGTTTATTAGGCTGTAGCCCACAGAGTTATTGTGCTGTGTTAAATTTATTGGTACTATCTCACCTCATTAAATACTTAAATAGACCTGACAAGACAGAAAAATGGGACTTAAAAAAAAAAAACGAAGGGAAGCTGGTGCTCACATGCTTTGAGTCACCTTTAATGCAGCAGCCTCGCCGTCAGGGAAGGACGGGGCACAGGACAAAGCCAAGGCGGTTGCACAGCTGCGCTGTCCCCGACGGCCCTTTCCCTGCACTTCCCTGCTGCAGCGGCCTCCCCTCATGCAGCCCCGACCTGCCAGGCGCTGAGCTCAGGACGAGGGGCACGCAAGCAGATCCCTGGTGCCCCTGCCAGGAAGGTGCCTAGTGCCAGCCCAGCCGCGTGGCACGCATGGCCAGCCCAGCTCCTGTCCCAGGACCTGCCTGTCCAGCACAGCCCTTCCTTGCCCTCGGGAGCACGGCTGAAGCTTCCCCGTCCTCTGAGCCGTCAGCTAGTTCCGTTATCAAAGCCTTTGCTCGGCTTCTCCCACAGAAAAGCACCGGCTAACGGGTGGGCAAGGAAGGGCCCGCAACACAGCCAGCAGGACACCTCGCTTGCGCTGCTGCACCCGCATCATCCCGCACCTAGCTGTGATTTAGGGGCCCAGCTACAGCGGAGCGGCTGCACAAGACCATTATGCTGTGCCAGCGTTCTGTTCCGCTGGCATTGCTTCAGCAATTAAGGACCAATTGAGTATTAATTGCAGGAGATATTTACTGCGGGCAGCAGCAGCTAAAGGCCAGTGCGGAGTGGAACTCCTCAGCTGGCACCTGCAGACCCATCCGGCCTGGCGCACAGGAGCCGCTTGGCCCCACAGGCCCCTCGGCCGGCACGTGGGGCCCCGGGAAGGCGCCCTTGCTCTCGGCACACGCAGCTGGCGCTCCCGAACGCCAGGCCCTCGGCACCCGCTGTGCACCAGGGATCGCTGTGTCCGAGGGGCCTCGCACCCACAGCTCGTGACTTTGCCGCTCCAGGGCTGTTACGCTTGGAGGGAACGGCGGCTACTGCCTCAAGTGATCAATCTCCTGCCCGCCCTGGCGGGACGGCACCGCGGGCTGCCAGCCCGCGCCTGGGCGCAGACTCTGGATGCAGCGCGCGCGTTCAGGGGACACACAGGCCCTAGGGTGCAGCGAGTGCTGCAGCCCCAGCCCGTCTGCGTTCCCGAGCACTTCCCAGTCTCCCTTGTGCCTCTCCCCAGAGCACCCCTATTCCACTGGCGAGCACTCGGCACCCGCGCTGCACGCAGCAGACTGCGGCACGGCCATAGGAAGCGACTTACCCCAGCATCCAGATTTGCAGCTCCAGAGGGTCATGAATTGAGAGTTGTGCCTCCCCGGATAGCACTGAGGCCCTCGGAGCCTCCCAGGAGAGAGATGTGCCGGAAATCTTGGAGCTGCATTCTCACAGAACTGCCTTTATTTGCCTTCCGAGAGCCGTCACTCACTCGCACGCACAGACGCTTGTGCAAGATCCTTCCCGGTATCCTTCCCCGCTCGAGGAAGAGCCTGGCATTTTCCATGGATCCAGGTTCAACACAGTGTCTGCTCTGCATGCAGACATCCTGGGCACACGCAAAACAGCTTCGTTAACAAGCTATGCAAATTGCAGCTAATTAATACGAGCTCACGTAGCCATTCTTAGGTCGTTCTTGGCCTTTAAGAGGTACCTTAAAGCAACTCGAGGCTAATGTGCTGCAGGCCTGAAAGGAGATTCAGTTAAGAATGGGCTGCTTTCTCTACAGAAGAGCTCGACTCTTAAAATGACTGCGAGATTATCTGAGGAGACCTTCGCTCTCATTTAACAAATTAAATGAGTGGATTTTCAGGAGTTCGGCATCTGAAGTACTGCAGTGTTTTTGAAAATCAGGCTGTAAATGTCATCATGCTGGGCCCTTACAAAGCCTCACTGCAGTAATGGCTGGGATCATTTGAAACCCAGATCCCGGGAGCTGCTCAAGCACTGACCCTAAATCAACTCTATTCAGAAGCAGACACCCATCGCTGGGTTTGAAACGCACTGTCTACCTTCATTCCTATTTTAAGTGAGGCCATTAGAGAAGAAGAGAAATAATCAAAGGGCCGAGCGTGCCTTTCCTCTTCATGCGTGCTCCCGCAGCAGCGCATGGCCTGCAGCCCCCGTGCAGCCCCCGGCTCCTCCTCGCCCAGGGCATGTGCGGCGCCTCCAGGGCAGCCGCAGCGCGGGGGACACCACGCTCCAACGCGTGGCCAAGAGCACCGGGGTCAGGGCAAGTTCCCAAGGGCGCACTGGGCAGCCCGTGGCACAGCACAGCAGAGCTCTGTAAGCACAGGGTGCACTTCTGTGGCCACAGCGCGGAGGAAGCCTCGGCCCGGCGCGTTGTGGCGCCCAGCACAGGGAGGAGCTGGCGACGGCACCACCGCGAGCGAGCGAGCTCCGAGCGAGAGAATGGGCCCGCGGGCCAGGCCGCGCTCCCCGTGCCTCGGCCGCACCGGCACTGAGAGCCAGCACTCACGCAGGACGGCACAGGATGGCACAGGACGGCTCGTCCCCTTCCCCGCGCCACGCGCCTGGCACCGCACTGGTGGCGCCCCGCGCACCGAGCCCGCTCAGGATTCTCATCTTCACATGCAGAGCACAAATGCTTTAAAGGGGGCCTTAAAAAGCTGCCACATACTGCAGGAAAAAAGGGAGTTTCATCTATCGAACAATAATAGCAAGATATTATCAATGTAGGGCTGTGATTGTGGCGTATAAAAAATAAAATACACACCGGTTAATCAAAGAAGTACAGACACTTTTAAGTAATCCCAACCCTGCCTTTGCATAACTCCATATACTGCCAGCAGCACTGCCGTTGACCACAAGAGACCATCATATACATCAAAAATTCTCCTTTAAATTATTTTCTGTAAAGATTGGTCTTTTGAACTGCAGAGCTGGAAGCTTAAGGGTACAAAAATCTGCCTTTTTTGTCTCTCCCTCTTGCGGAGCATGCGGATCTGTGGGGAAAGTGCTGCCACAAGCCTGCGCCTTGTCAGGATCCCCACCCTTTCACGGCTCTGTGCTCTCCGAGCGCCTGCATTAAGGCACGCAGGGCAGGCGGTGAAGGAGGGCTGTGCCGCAGGCAGAGGCGCCGGGCAGCGCTCGCGTGCCCCACAGCTATGCGGGAGGCCTCGCCTGCTCCGCTGCCCAGGCGCCGCTGCGGCTCCCGTGGCCCCTGCTGCCCTCGCTGGGCACGGCCCTTCCTCCCGAGGTCACCCTTTCTCCGCGGCCAGCCGCACGGACAGGCTGGGAGGCAGGGCAAGCTTCCTGCAGCGGCTCCTCGCCTCGAGTTCTGCGCCCAGCGGGTGCACCTTTGCCATGGCACTAACCTGGCCAGCAGCATCGCGGACTCCTGCAGCTCAGCTGCCTTGCGGATGCAGCATTAACGCACAGTTAACAGCTATAAACCAAGGCACGTTTGTCCCAGCATTGAAGGGCAGGGGAGCACGGCTGTACGGGTTCAGATAGCTAAAAATGACCAAAATAGTCACTTCCTTCCTCAGGGAAGCACCGTTGGCTGGGAGCGTGGCGTTCTGAGGGTTGCGCTCGGCCATGTGCACACGGAGCAGAGCTGCTCGGTGCTCACGGGGCAGCAGCGTGGGTACGCTCCCAAAAACTGACGGGCAGAGCCATGGAGGGCATTTCGGGCGCCAGGGCAAGGCTGCCATGAGGCCATTTCCAGCAGCAACACCCAAAACAAACTCCGTGCTACAGTGCAAGCAGGCCAGAAGCAACAGGAAATACTGAGTGTGTGACTCTGCCTTGGGTTTGGCTCCTACTGGAAAATGCAAGAAGATTAAGAAGTTGGCTCAGTTTATTAAAACCTAAAAATCAAATTCCCAGTAGATGACCCAGACTCCCTAGTGTAACAAGTGCATTAAGGGAGAGAAAAAGCACATCCTGCCAAACGTATTTAGCGCCGTTAATAATTCATAGTCGCGTATGCAGCCCCAGCTAGAGCGCCGTTCCCGGGAAATCAAAAGCCTTTCTGCCAGCACCGGCTCAGCTAATGTCTTCATAAAAGGTTCTCCACCAAGTCTTCCCTCAGCAGCAGCAGCCCTGCCACGGAAACTAATCGCTCCAGCTGGTAGTCATTGAGAAGTCGCTTACTGTTTCACAATGCAAGGAGCCGCGTGTAATGGGACACATTGTTTTCCCTAAGCAGTTGGAAAGCCCCTTGACATCATATTTATAATGTCAGATTTTATTGGCGCTCTCTTTTGAAATGATATTAAACTTTCCAGACCGTCTCGACTGAAGTATAAAGCTGTTAAGATGCGGACAGTTTGGATAACTGGAAAAATAATAGGTCTTGTCAGGCACTTCAGGTTCTGGGCCCGCAGGGCAATGCCAAAGGGAAAGGCGGCAGAATTCCCACAGTCCGTGCCGAGATGGGCAGCCCGGGTGCCGAGGGCAGAGCCCGGCTCCCCACGGAGCCGTCCGGGCCGTGCTAGGGCAGCCGGGTCCCTGGCGCAGCAGGGGCCGCGCCGTGCCGTGCGGGGACACCCGTGCCCTTGCAGCAGTGCAGCGCGTGCACAGTGCGTGCTGCAGCCGGCCCGGCAGCGCTGCCGGCCCCCGAAGAGCCTGGCCACACGTGCACTGCTCCTGCTGCTGCTCCTCACGGCTCTAGACACCTCATTTGCTTGTGATTTCTTACACAATCTCAGTCCCTAACATGCAGCTACGGCGAGTTACTTTCTGTGCTAAGTAGCTCTACGGGCAAAAAATGTTAAGTCAATTAAATGCATGAAAAACTAGAAGTCTTTCAAGTATTATTTTCATACACTTTCTCAGCTTGTCTGCTGTCAAATGAGTCTTTGCTACCAGCTTATTCTGGCCCATTGGCTCACAGAAATCCAGTTTTGACAACCCAATACTGCTCAATGTAGCTCCCGGATGGTATTTTAAATTGCACCTTCTCTTTCGTGTGACACAAAATGGCCATACTGCAATTCAGTTTCTCGTCTGGCGGCTGAAGCAAGGCCCTCAGCAGCGGCAGCCTCTGTCTGCCCGAGCTGATGGAAGCTCTTTGGCTTCATTAAGAGAGCACCTAACTCGCTGCGGCTGCTGCATGTTAAGCACAGAGCAGGCAGAGCCACTGTCCTCTGAAAAGCAGCTCCAAGCACAGGCTGTGCCCCCCAAGCTCATTCAGGGTGTCAGCACCTTCTCTCATCATCTAGTGAAGACTTCTCTAGCAAGAAGAAACGTTCAGAACCCTTCGTTAAGGAGCAGGAAACAAAAGCAGTTGCCCCCAAAGACCAGGCGCGCTCACCATCTCGCGTGTGTTTGGCGGCGTGGCTGCTTGGAGCAGCCTGGCGTTCAGCGATTCCAGCACTGCCCCCACCCGCGCTCCAAGTCTCCTTTGGAGCCCCGCTTCCCACTTGAGCTCTTCTTGCTGAGACACTAGGCGGGACTGAAGGCGCTGCGCCCTGCTGGGGAGCTCGGCGCAGCAGAGCCTCGCGCCCGAGCGTGCCTGCTGCTGCAGCTGCTGCAGCTGCCCTGGTGGTGGGCACCGCAGCCCCTGGCACCGCAGGGCTCTCCCGCGCGTGCTCTGCCGCAGCCCGGCACCAGCATCCGTTTCAAGAGCCCCCGACCTTTAATAATCGTTTCTTACATTATCTGAACGCTTCCTAATTCATCCCCTTCTGTCCCTGAAAATCTAAATCCTATTTAAGTTAATGCCCTTCATTTTCATTTATAAAGACAGATACAAAATAATTATTTCCTATCTCTGCTGTTTCCTTATCTTCTGTCCTAATAATTCTTCACTGTCGCTCTTTCATCATCTGTCTTCAGTACAAGAAACTTTTCTGTTGGTTAAAATATTCCGTGCGTTCGTTCTCTCCCTCTTTCATATCTCTGCTGCTGCTTTCTCCTCACCTGCCCTCGCCGCCTCCCGCTCCTAGGGCCTGCCAGTGCTTTTCATGCTCCCCCTTCACGCTCATCTTCACATCTCTCTGCTGTTTGTGTTTCCCTTTGCAATTTTGTATGCAAATTGCAGCAGGCCACCTCTTCAGCGCGGGCCTTTGATATCCGCGCAGCCCTGCCTGGCTCGAGTGCTTTGCATAGGCAGAGCAGCGCTCCAAAGCCCGGCGCCCCCCTCACCCTCGAGCAAGGGGCAAAACAAGCAGCAGCAGCAGCCGCGTCTCCCGGTGACAGCTTGTTTCAAGGCAGGAGAGGCTCTGGGCAGTGGAGAGGCCCTTGCTCGCTGCAGTGGGCAGCGGGTACCCAAGGGTGCCACGTTGCGCCAGGGAGCTTGCCACCCACGGGGCCCGAGGACACTTTGCAGAGCTCCCCGTGGCCGAGCGTGGCCCTGCACCTGGTGTGGAGGTGCCGGCTCCCTCGTGCCCACGGCAGGGCCGCCCGGTGCGCCGTGCCACACCGGGCCTCGGCAAGGACCC
>VZSG01001020.1:0-21334 GCA_013398315.1 Nothoprocta pentlandii
CTGGAGAGGAGTCCTGGTGATGTCCTGAGCGTTCGGGAGGAGGTGTCTGGTAAAGGAAGGCTTGGAAAGGCCGCCTGGAAAGCAAATCGCCTGTGGTTGGGACGTGTGAGCATCGGCCCTTGTAGACAGCAGTTTGTTGGACCCTGTATTCGCAGGGTGCAACGCAGCCGCCCTTCAGCCCGGGTGCAGCGTGAGCTTAAGTGTCCTGAGCATCTAGGATGTGTCCCACGAGTGGGCGTTTTGGGTTCCGTTCCGGTGTTTTTGTGTCCTTCTGAAAACTTGTCTCCGAAGGAGAAAGGAAGAGTTTCCTCTCTGGGATGTCCTGCGTGTCTTGCTGTCCACTGATCTGGTTTTAAATCTGTTTCAGTGCTAAAGGGCGTATTTAGAAAGCTGCCCTGAAAAGCATTAGAGGTGGAGGTTATATGTGTGCTGTCCTAGGTGGTGTGCCCGGCTTCACGGCAAGGGTGGCCAAAAGGGTGGTGAAACCCTTGCCCAAACTTCTCTTTGGGCAAATGCTGCGCCCTGCATCTTGAGGGGAACGTTAAAATGTTCCTGTCAAACGGCAGTTCTGCTTTCTCTCTTCAGAAAGTTCCCTCCTGTTTTTTTGGGGGGGGAAAATAATGTCTTTTGGAGTCTTGTTCTAGATTGCATACTGGTATGGGCGTTTTGGCTGCCAGGGTTTGAAGTTTGTAGCCTCTGCTTTAGCACCATGCTGAGAAATGTGGCAGCTCTCAGGCAGTCTGTCCTCCTCAGGAAAAGTAACGTAAAACTTACCTCAAACTTGGAAAATCTTCCAGTTTATGGGCAGTGTGCTGTTGCATTCTGCATGTTTTTGTGGAGCTCATCCTTGCTAGTTTAGCCCTGTGTGCTGTGAAGTCAAAATCGTCCCACGTGGTGGTGGCAGCTGGAGGGTGAGGGGGTTTGGGAGTCCCAAAGGGAGCTCTCCCGTCCTGCTGCATTGGGACGTTGCTGAGTGGCAACTTCAGGGCATCAAAGCGGGTGTTTTTGCCTCTTCGCTGCATCGGTCGCATCCAGAAACTCGTGCAGAAAACTCTTGTTACCGTGGCTCTGCTTTGGCTTAAGGACTTTACTAAACTTAAGGAGTTTGGGGTTATAACTGGCCATCCGGGATGTGACCTTTGCCAGGGCCGGAGGTGGTGATGGGGAGCAGGATGGCCAAGGTAGCGTCACCTTGGCTTCAGCTGATGTGAAACTGCAGGGTCAGCCTCAAATTGAGTGTTAATGATCAGAAGTATTGCTTTATTTATTTTTTAAAGAAAAAAAAGCGGGACCCCCCAATGGGTGGGAGGTGTACTGATAGTATTCGGAAGGACTCAATCTATTCTTGTTCTTCCTTGTCTAGGACTATCAGTTGGAGCAGGGTTATGGCGTGACACAAGGCAAGGGTGCCTGGCAAGGGTAGCGCCTTCTGGGAGGAAGTTACTGTTGATAAACAAGTTTTTTTTTTTTTTCTTTCTCATTTCCTGGCTTATTCAGCAACTGTGCAGCTGCAGATGGCTCTGAGCTTGGGGCTCTCCTTGGGCCAATGGCTGGGTGTGCTTAAAGCTTCAGGAAGGTAAGGAGAGAAGCTGCTGCAAAGGGGTGCTCAGGTTTGGGGTAGTTGTGCTCCCAGAAAGGGCCCTGGGGCCCCCGGGGCTGCAGAAGGACCCCGGTGGGGCTGAGCTTCTGGAGGAGGTGCAGAGGATAGAGCAGCAAGGGGTGCAGAGGGTGATGCTGTCCCGTGTGAGCTGGTTCTGTGAGTACTGTGGCCTGCGCTCCTGGGTGCGGCGGCTTGTGCAGCAGACAAGTCCTGCGCTTTCCTTCTGGTCACAGAGGCGTTCGAGTTGCTGCCAGGTCTCTTGCAGGTGCTCAGCAGGGCGCCCCGAAGCAGGACGGGGTCCCGGGAGCAGCGAAACGTCCCGCTCCCCTGTGTGGAGCACTGGAGCGCTGCACCCCACGGGCCGTCCCAGCGCTGTCGTGGCCGGTGCATGTCGGGATGAGAAGTGCCAGGGCTGGACACGGGCCACCAAGCAGCAGCCTTGAGCGCCCTGTGTGCAGGGAGCCCCGTCTGCGGCGCCCGGGATGAGGGAAGGTCCTGTTTGCTTTTCCTGGGAAGTCCCCCAGTGTGACTGGGAAGCCTGGAACGGGCTGCCCAGGGAGGCTGCGGAGGCTCCTGCTCTGCAGATCTGCCACCGCGCCGGGATGCGCCCGGGTGCCCCGTGCTCTGGGTGTCCCTGCTGGAGCAGGGGCTGCACTGGGCGATCCCTGGGGGTCCCTTCCAACCTCAGCCACCCTGGGATCCTGTGACTTGACAAAATGTGCAGCCCGGCCGGTGAACGTGGAGCCAGCATCATTGCAGAAAACTGCCTCCTCGCAGGCCCTCTTTGGCCAGGATGCCGCAAAATGCCCTGTTCTCGTGCTACCTGTTTGCAAGACCGAGGAGCTGCCACCGCATTGTTTTCCCTTTGAGCTGCTCTTTCCCGTTGAATCCAACTGATGGTTTTGGTGGCTGAGGAAGGGAAGGATTCTCGGGTAAGCCAGGAGGTGTGAAGGGTGTTGCAGGGTGTTCCACGCAGGCCCAGTCCCGTCAGGTGTGAGTGCTGCTGCACTGCAGCCTGTGGCAGCTCTTGTGATGTGGAGCTCATTCCTCTCTTGCCATGGAGATCTGCATGGGACACTTCCATCCACTTGAATAAAAGGAAAAGGGAACCATCCCCGGAACAGATACTGCAGCGTGAGACCTGCTTGGAGTTCAGCTGCCAAGCCAAACAAGGATAGAGCGGAAAGGTAAAGGCAAAACCAAGTAGAAAGGGTATTCCCTGGAGAAGCAAGTGGCGTATTTGTGCCTTAGTAAAAGGGCAATCTTAAATTCTACTTGCAAAATTCTCAGGAAAATAATAGTTAAGGATGGGGGAATGCCATTCCTCCTGCCTGCCTTCTGTTAAAAGAGAAGGTGGAAGAAGGTAGAGGAAGGAGGAGGAGGAAGAAGAGAAGGTTAGAAGAGAGGGTGGAAGCATCTGGACTGTAGGAAGTTGCCCACTTGTCTTCAGTGATGTGAGCTCACCTTGCACCCCAAATTGAAAACCTACAAAGGTTCAAAGTCTACTGCAAAAATATACATAAATTCCAAGGCTCCTGTAAAATATGAGTGGCAGCGTTCTGGGAATCCCACCGGCATGGGGCTTTGCTGCTGCTTGTTGCACGTGTCCAGCAACAGCTTCCCCATGGATAGGCCATCGTGCTGAATTGTGCTTGCAGCCTCCTCCAGGCAGGAGGAATCCTGGTTCGGCCGGTGCAAAAAGCGAATGAGGCTTGGAGTCATCAGGTCTCTGCGGGACTGGCGAAGTGTTTCTGCTCTTTTGGGATCCCCTCTGGGTGACCACAGTTACTCCCATCTTCAGTCTCCATCCAGGTACAGGAGTGGTGTGAGAGGTGCGTCCAGGTACAGGGTGCAAGAAGCTGTGGGTTAATCCAGCTACATCTCTCGAAGGTTCCTGCAGAGATTCCTGCAGGGAGCTGGAAGTCCCGTCGTGGTGACCAGGCCATCTACGTTGCATCATTCTGCCACGTGCCTCATATGTGGCCCTGCTGGCTACGGAAATACCAGCACAATATTCTTATGGACACGGGCTAGGGATTACATGGGACAGAACCAAGGCCTGTTCACCCTGTCACAGGCTAAGGGAGACTTGCAGTTTTCTTCACTGCTTTGTCACCTTTATCTCTCATGGACTGTGTCATTTAGTTGTATTCCTGTCTTTTTTTTTTCCTTCTTTCTTTTTTTTTTTTTAAGGACCTTCCTGCACAGTCAGCAATTGCTCTGCACATGCAAGCTGTTTTGCTGCAGTGTGGCTGATATCCCCTGCTATGAGTTCTGCCTGCTGAAATTCTTAGGGAGCTGCAAGTTTCCATAAACACCTCTTGAGGATCCACAAAACAGACAAATGGAGGTGAAGGCAAGATGATGGCAGTAGAAGTTGCAGTGGTCGAGGTGGATGAATGACCCATTCAGTTGTGGTAGGGAAGCCACGAGGCTACAGAACCTGTCACTCTTCCAGCCAAAGTGATCTAAACCCGTGTCGTTAATAAAAATAACAATAATTTCAGGTCACTTGTGTGCTCCTGCTTGTGACTTTAATGACCTAGAGGCTTCTAAACCCCTGTGAGTTGGAGGGGGACAGGCATGAAGCACTTTGCAGCGTGGTTTTGCCTGTCCTGTGTGGAAGTGGGCAAGGAAGAGGAGATGGAGGGTCGAGAAAGCGTCTCCTCATCCCATTCATGTTGCTCCTCTGTCTGGGATCTTCCATCCCTGGGCTCCTGGTTTGTTGGAGCTCTAAGTATCTCCATGCAACGTGGAAGTTGAGCAGGGTTGTCCAAATAGTGTGGAGCTTGTTTAGAGGGAAGATCATTGAGCTGGCGGTGCGTGTCTCCAGAAATGCCTCGGATGGTGCAAGCCTGCTTCTTTTTCATCCCTTTTTCCTGCCTCTCACCCCCTGTGCTTGGAGGAGCGGCATATTTTCCCGAGGATGTCATTCGTGAGGCTTCCTGCAGGCTGGGGTGGGGAGCCCAGCTCCTCCGGATGACGTGCGCCTTAGCCGCGCTCTTGGCACAAAGGTGCCCTCCTGCCTTCAGCCCAGAGAAATCTGACTTTTTTTTTTACAGAAAAACTTGCTCTTATGGCAGTGAAACTCAAGCAGAATAAGTGGGAAGCTTGGGGATATTCACCATCATGGAAGATAAAATAATGTCGACTTAACGGGTAGGCGATAAAGCCCGAATTTGCCGATGCTGAAGGCTACACGGGGGCTTTTAGAGCCAATTCTGCACGTGCATCTCCTTCCTGCGCTGCCTGGTGATGGATCTTGTGGACTAGTGAAAATTAGCTCGTGTTTGACCCCCTCCATCTCTCCTGTGTGTAGTCGGGTTCTTCAGTTATGTGGTTAGGCTCATGGCCCTCCTTGAGGAGTGAAGATCCAGATGTGAACAATCGGGTGGGTAGTTGGGCTCCTGCTGTTATCTTCTCCTGATACTGTGAAACTCTGTATTTGATGCAGAGAAATGTGACCGAGATGGCTAGAACTAAGTGGAGAAGAAAATTGAGAGGACTCGGCGTGCTGGCTTGTCTCTTGATACCTGTAGCAATAAGATCAGGTTAAAATATATGTATTTTATGGTATTTCAGTGCAAAAGCCAAGGAATCCTGATCTCATCTGAACAAAGGAGAATTTTCTGCCCATCTTCAGGAAGGAGGGAATGGGGAATAGGGGCTACTCGTCCTGCACTGTGTGAGCAAGCCACGAGGCTGGTGGAAAAGCCGGGCACCAATGGCTGGGATCAGCTGCAAAGTGCAGCCGGCAACTGTGTCCTCCAGCCTTTGAGAGCGAGACTGATACTGTTTAACACCTCTGTTAATGACTTATGTCACTTAACCAGTGATAATTATAGTATGTGCAGTTGGCAGGTTCATGGGTGATACCAAATATGCTCAAGGTGGTCAGTATAGATGAGACTTTAATCCTGTTTGCTGGTGATATTTGAGGTTTCAGATGTGTACTAAAGGTCTATATTTTAATATTTAGTTATATATCTGATATATAAATGATTTAGGGTTTGGTGATGGCAGGTAAAAGCCCAGGATGTGAGTGTGTTTTGGTACTGAAATGGGATCAGATCTGGTCCTATTTAGACATTTAGCTCTTCAGCAGATGGTGTGATCCTAAACTTCCATGATCAGCTTCCCGATTCTCCTCCCATTAGTGGGAATCTCTTATCTGCCCAGCTAAATGCACGGATATACCTACAGCCTCACAAAATATATATGCAGCTATTGGACCAGCCAGGCTACCTGACCTTTGGTTCCTGTAAATACCCAAGAATTTCATGTTTGGCACTTATGTTAGGGCATATATAGAAGCTGTCGGGCAGTTCAGTAGCAGCAACATTGGGATTTATTTGCAGGCTCCCTGGTGGTTGCAGGATGCTTTTGTTCTGGGTTAAACTTCACCTGGAAGAGCCAGGTTTTTATAGGGTGTTTTTAAGACAAAGTGACAGGACCGTTGGCAAGTTGCAGCTAAGGAGTCCGCAAGTAGTCGCTTCCTTGATGCAACTTTTGCTTGGCAGGAGCTGAGTTTTCAGAAGAAATCTTGGCTTTCAAGAGGACAAGATGGATTTTTGCTGTTTGTGGTAGCTCCCCATGTCCCGAAGCCTTTGTTAGTGCTGTTCCACACCCGAGCTGCAGTCTTTCCTTCCTGTTTTACAGGATTCCACGTACAAATTTAGCTGCAGCAGGTCACTTCTTTATTTCCCTTCTCTTTTCTCTGATGAGTCCTGGGGTCAGCATCCTGCTAGGAAAAGGTCAGGTTTGGGGTTTTTTTCTCCCCACTTTCCGTGTGGGGAGACCTGAACTCTCTCCAGTCCCTTATGAGACACAGAGGTGAATGTTGCCCTCACAACTTGTGGCTTTGCTCCTCACAGGCTCCTTTCGAGCCCTCTGTGTGTTCTGTCCCACGCTGTCGACCCTTGGGATCCACAACCTCTCCTGTGTTTTCTGGCTCGTTTTCTGGCTTTTCTGGCTGCTCAGGAGCTCCGGGAGGCTGGTATTCCTGGTGCCTTGGAGTCTGAGGGTGGGATTCCTCCCGAGCCTGCTCCAGTGAAGCTCTCCATGCATGGTCAGTGCGTTGGAGGACACTGCAATAAGTGTCATGCTTCTTTGCATTGCCTGTATTGAATTTGCACCCATCCTCAGCATTTCTTTCCTCCTAAAAACTCCTCGGCACTGCTAGGCTGAGCGTGCTACGGAAGGAGCCCCATAGCCATCCCTCCTGATGAGTTTGGCTTCCCTTTAAAGGCATTTGCAGGAATAGGTGTCGTCCCACTTTCACGTGTACTTATTAAAGAATGGTTTGGTTCTGGAAATACCAAAATTGAAGCTTATTTCATCTTTAACGTGGCTAAAATACCTCTCTGTTTTGATGCTTCAGCCTGTTGAAGCCTCCTGACCATCTTTGACTTCATGTCTCCTTCTGAGCTCTCTACCCCTGAATGTTTTCTAGCGCTGAAAGGAAAGAATGAGCACTGAGGTTTCCCCTTAGCTCTAGGGGAAGGAATGTGGAAAAATCTTGCAGGAGAGCTGCCAGGTTCAAATCGGGTACCTGTATCTGCCGTGGTGAGATCAATGTGGAGGTCTGATTGCTCTAATGAGCCCTGGCTTTCAGCAGCGGCTCCTTATCTTTGTTTTATGGATGTTCAGGAAGCTGGTGGCTAAGATAGTGTGAAAATTGTCTTATGTAGAGATGGAGGGGTATCTACAGACCTGTATCTACAAAAGGAGATGGATCCACATCAACGGGTAGAGATCTCTAGGCTACTCATACAGGAACACGGCTGGGTTAATAAATGGTAAACACTTGGGGCAACATCTCGAGGTCTATCAAGCTTTATTTATAGCTCCAAGTGAGGCTGAAATGATGTTTGAGACAGTTCTCATTATTAAGTAGAGTTTGTTATAATTTGCAAGCTTCTTTCAAACTATTCTTTACTTGAAACCAAGCTTAGTAAGGAGCTGTGTGGCAATTTCGGAAGTGTCGCTGGCATCAGGGTGGTCATGGCAGTAAAGCAAACGTTGTCTCCTTCTTGGACAGCGTTTTTTCCCCAGAAAGCAAAAACCACCCATTTGAAACAGTACTCCATTGGCACTCCAGTGTGGCTGCATCTTCAAACACAGAGGATTTTGGAGCCAGGCTCCTCTGCTGCGGATCCTCTGCTGCGGCTGACACGCTGCGCTGCGTGGTGGGATCCATCCCTGCCCTCCATGCGCTTGCTTCCTCATGACCCGCCGTTGCCCATTCCTTCTTGACCTCGTTTCTCGTTAAAGCCTTGAAGAGCAGCTAGCTAATTGGATGACTAGCAAAGATACTGCGATGTAGGTCAAGTGCTCCCTGCCCAGGCGCTGCTTGCGGCCCTGGCCGCGGGAAGGTTACTTGGCTTTGACATTCCCAAAAGGAATTTTGCATCCAGCTTGGGTTGGCTTTACAGCTGACCCGCTTTGCTGGGCATAGCGCTTGCACTGCCAAAGGTTGTTCCTTGCTGAAGCAGCATATAACGAATGTGCTGCTTCCGAATCCTGGAGCTGGGATTCTCCTGCTAGGAAAAAAAGGCGAGGAATGCGTGTTGGAGATGAGATTGAGATGTAATGTGACGGGCAGCTTTCCGCTGGGGCCGCCGGGAGCTGCGGCGCTGCCAGATAATACCTCCCCACGCTGCTCTGGATTCCCTGGCTTCCGCACAGTTTTCATTCCGCTTCCAAGAAGCACCAGGAAATAGTCCAGAGTTACAAGAAATGACTTCACTCAGAGCATCGGAAGGGGTGATTTTCCTCCCTCCCTTACGTGAATGAATAACCAGCACCAAGAATCCAGATGTGCATTTTTACCAAAGCTTTCCAAAAAAAAAAAAACCATTTGTGGCTTGATACTCTCTTTCAGCTCGTGGAGACTCTTAACTCTCTCCAATCTTGATTATTTCACTGGGGGGAAAAATAGATGTGCTGCTTCGATGGACCTGAAGTTCCAAAAGAACGAATAATATCGATATTAATGTTGCTATTTCCTCAGTAAAGCATCAGATCCTAATGGAGATGTTTTTCACATGCAGGAGTGTTGAAGAATGATTTTGTCTGATTTCTAAGCTTGAAGAAGACTAAGTAGTTAGGAAGGGTAGAGAGGCTGTTAAAGATAACAAGGGAAAATTTGCTGCTGATTGGCTTGGCCAGAATTGCTCTTTTTGCTGCTCATGCTGGTAGATAAAGGTTGGATCCCCAAATTAGATAGTCCTGGTCCCAGTGTAATTCCGGGTTTGGGAATGTGAAAGGAGTGCCAGGAAACAGGGAAGCTGCTTCATCCTGCTTAGCCTAAGTGCGGGGTGCTGGCACCCGGCTCTGGGCGATGCTCCTGCCTTGGCTGTGACGGTGCCGCTCTGTGGGAGGCTCGAGGCTTCCATGGATTTGGGGGTGTGAATAACCGCCCTAGAAGCTCCTGCTTCCATTTGGGCAGGATAACGGGAGAGCATCGAGCTGGGGACAAGGATAATGGAAGAGCATCGAGCTGGGACAGAGCTCTGTGCAGCTGGGGCTCCACCGTTGCTGCTGATGCAGCGTCCGGGTAGGACGTAGCCCTCGCTCTGCTCTGGGTGTGATGAGGTTCCTCTCCCAGAGAGGAGCCCACGGGCCCCTGCCCGGCTTCCTCATGCTCTTGGACCTGCCCTTGCACGGACATCCGAGCTGGGCACCTTCCGTCCTCTCTGACGTGACTTCCCAAGCTGAAGGATGCTTGATGCTTCTTGGAAGCAGATTCCTGTTTTGGAGGGATGATGGTCATGGGAGGATGGACGTTTGAGCCGTTTCTGGCAGCCGCGTTCGGGGATATAGGGCTGGTGATGGATTTCTGCATTCCTTGGGCATGGAGTGCCCGATTCCTGCGCGCTTGGTGCTCTCTGCACCGCTGGGTGCGTGTTGGAAGCGCAGTGAGCAGAGCCCCAGCACTATGTGAGGGCCCGAATTCCCAAAGCAGGAATCTCCCCTTCCCACATTTTTTTTCCCCACTGATTTCCTGAGCAGTTAGGGCTGGATGCAGGTGACCTGGAAAGAGCTTTGGAATTCTTGCTGAGTCCCCATGCTCTGGGAGGTGAAAAGTTGTAAGAAAATAAACAGAAGGGCGTATAAACCTAATCTGCATCTTTTTAGAAGGAACCTGGATTAGATTATGTATGTGAAACCAAGACAAAGCGGAGGATGAGCCTTCAACTTCTACCTGCTTCTCCAAGTAACACCCTTATCTTTTTTGTAGCCGGAGACTAAACACAGAGGTGTGAGAGTCGGGGCGCTCCGAGCTGTTTCATTTGTTATTGCTGCTTTTCTTTTGATTCTCTCCCTCTCGTTTTTGAAGAGAAGGCAGTAATACCTGGAAGTGGAAAACTGGCCCAACTAGCTGTGAGAAAAGCACAACGTATAAAAAGATGGAGTAAGAGGTTAGCTCTTTGTTACAGGTACCTGTTCCCTGGAAAGATTTGGGAGCAGTTGGAGTTGAATGGCCACCTTGGTGCGGATACGGAGCGTTGTCCCTCCGTGTCCCCTCGCTGCTCCGGTGGGAATAACGTGAGCGCCGGGTCTGGGGCAGGGACACGTGGAGAGGCCTCGGGCACCTTTCTCAGTGTTGCACTGGGCTGTGCTCATGTCCAGTCCCCAGATCTCCCCTGGGGACATGGACACCCCTTCATTCAGCATGGGTCACCCCCCGTTTGGATGGGCAGGGTGTCCTGCAGCTAGTGGAGGTGGGAAGAGCTGCCCCAGGAGGAAGGGGTTCCTATGAGAATGGACAGTTGCTGCACTGGGAGTAGTGGGGTTTTTTTGCCATTTTGATCTGAAAAGCTTTCTGGAAATAAGGTGCAAGCTCCAGTAGGCCGGTCATTTGGGCTCTGAGGGTTGCAGTGCTGGAAAATGCAGGCTGTGTATCTTCAAAGAGGCGAAACCCCAAGGCAGAACCCCGCTCTGGTGCGTTTGGAGGACGCTCACAGGAAAGCTCTTCCCGTGCAGGGAAACACAGCGTTGCAGGCGTTGGGACTCCTGATGCACCAGGCTTCTGCGTGGTGGGCAGCACCGCCAGGCGCAGCAGCCATGGTCTGAACCAGCTGCAATCACCCGAGCCTTGCAGTAGAGTTTGGACTGTGAGCTTGAGTTCAGCAAAACCCGAGCAAGAGGTGAGAGTCCGCAAAGAGCTTCTGCTGCCCCAATTCCCCTTCCTTTTGTAGTATTCCTTGCCTTAAAACATCTTCACTGAGATGGAGCTGAGATGTTTCCATGTCTTGGTCATACTGCCCGTTCCGGGCTTGTCCCTTTTCTGAAGGCATCCAAGGATTTTATGCAGCAACGGGTTCCTCTTGTTCCATTGCTTGTGTTCGCTATCTGCTAGGTCCAAGGAGCCCGGCACTTTTCTCCTCTCGGGTAAGGAACCACGTGTTGGAGAGGTGCTCCAGCCACTTGGATGCCTTTGCAAGCTGGCAAATAGCCTGGGGAAAATGTGCTTTGGGTTGTTCTGCTATGGGGGGGGGAGTGATGATGGTGATGATGTGATCTTCCTCTCTGGCCAGGGCTTGTAAACTGGTGGTACCGAGTAGGATGGGTTTGGGGAGCAGAGATTTTTCATGGGTTTTATTCGGGGTTTTGTTTCCTTGGTTTCACAGAGTGGTGCTTGAAGGGGATTCTGTCTCTTCTGGCTTCCCTTCTTAAATTTCATCCTGTAATTGTAGTGGCCTGAGTGGAATTTTTCACATTACATATTCTGTAAGAAAGCAGCCTCTATTGCGCGGTGTGAGATTAAGAAATGTCCTTTCAAAAAAACAGGATGATGAGGAAGCTTTGCAGAAACCAGAGCAGGCTGAGGCTGCAGTGTGCTACGTAGTGTAAAACAGAGAAACCCTTTAATTGCTTCTGTTAATGATGGACCAACTTGGAGCATCTGAACGGCCAAGTTGGAAAAATGGGAGCCTCAGCCGCGTGGCCCTGGTTTAGCTGGCGGCGAGTTCTGCTTGAGCTTCCTGGAGAGGATTCCCGAGTTGTCTGTATGGGATCCAACCACGTGAGCTGCGAGCCCTGCGGTTTGGCCACCAGAACCTGCTCGTTAGCTGCTCTGCTCCTGGAAGAGGCCCTGGCTGCTCCACCACAGACGCTGCTTTGCAGGATGAGGTCGGCTAGACCGAGTTCAAGTATCGGGCGCCTTTCCCAAAGCCCGGGCGCTGCGGTGACTTTGTTCTATTTAAACCATGCCTAATTGCCTGGTGTTCGGGAGATAAAATGTGTTCGGCGATCCGAGGCCCCTGAAGAGCTGTGCTCCTGTTCATGCTTTGGCAGTAATTGCTGGGCTTTGCTAGATGTTTTCCTTGAGTTCACGTTTTCAAAGCCTGTTTTATGGCATGGGAGTAGTGGATCAAAAGGGCGTTATTTCCACTCGTGCCTTGCATGTAAAATCTGGTGAGGCAGCCACCACTGAAGCTTGCTCTTTGCATCTCTTCCCCCTGTCATATCTTGCTTTATTTCTAGTTCTAGGCTTGCAGTTTCACGTGCTGTTTTTCCCAGCATTTTGGGATGCTGAGGGCAACGTGACACGAGGCTGTTCAGCATCTTTTCCCCCGTGATATTTTCCTCCTTCTTGCATCCTTCTCTCCTTCCTGTCTAGCTTTCCAGTAGCTATGAGGATTCGGTGAAACGGACCCAGGTCCCTGCCTTGATTCCTGCCTGGTTATTTGCGTGGGTCACTGCTTCCCCGCCTGCTTTCTGAAGGCAGTTTCCATCACTTGAAGGACATGAGTGTCATCAAGTCAACTGCAGTCCCATAGCGGGGGGCGCGGGGTGATTTCACCTCCTTGTGCTGCCCCAGGTGCAAGGGAAGCCCTAAACCAGGCTGTGGGTGTTGGATGGGTGCCTTTCATGAGTGTGCATCCCTTTAAGTCAGGTAACAGAATGTTGGAGGTTGGAAGGGACCTCTAGAGATCATCTAGTCCAACCTTCCCGCTCCAGCAGGGACACCCAGAGCATGTGGCACAGGGCGGCATCCAGGCGGGTTTTGGAGACCTCCAGAGAAGGAGACTCCACAGCCTCCCTGGGCAGCCTGTTCCACTGCTCTGTCACCCTCACAGTGAAGTTCCTCCTCACCTGGAGATGGAAATGCCTGGGTTTCAGCTTATACCATTTAACCTTAACAGTAGCCTGTGGCTGTTGTCGATTTGTGCCTTTTGCCTCCCTGTCCTTTTGCTAAGCGTTGCCGAGAGGAGTCAGCCTCTGTTCATTTCCTCCCTTCAAACACTTACCCATATTGGTAGGCTGCCCCGGATCCTCTTCTCCAGGCTGTCCAAGCCCAGGAGTTCCTCATCGGATTGGTGCTCCAGACCCTTCCCTCGGTCGCCCTTTGCTGGACCTGCTCCAGCAGCTCTGTGTCTGTACTGGGGAGCCCTGGGCAGAGCACCCACATGTGGCCTCACCAGGGGGAGGATCCAAAGAAGAGGAGCAAAATCTCATCCATCGCGGTGGTCTCCATTGGGGTAGTCCCGTGCATGGTGGTGAGGCTGGGGATCTGGTGTTCTCCGTCTTGTTGGCTACGTGCGTGTTTCCCAGGGTGCTCCCCTGGAGTTGTGTTATTCCGAAGCCTCGTTAATGGTTAACTTGGAATTCAAACACTTCTCGTGTGCGGTTGGGAAGGGGCCGTGTTGATGACTGTTTCCACCCTGCTCAAACCCACGGACACGGTGACACCAGTGGAAGCTGCCCGGGGAGGTTCTGGTGCTCTGGGTATTGCCATGAAGACCCTTGTGTGTCTTTCCCTGGGCAAAGCAGCCTGCAGGTGCCCGCTTGGAGCGCGCTGGGAGCACCCTGGCAGCCCATGGAGCCTTTGGAGCCCATCGTGGTCCTGCTCCAAGGGCTGGAAGCAGCAGGACCAGGAGGAGGCGGCTGCTCACAGGGGTTGGCATGTCTCTAGTCATCCTCCTGCTCAAAGCAAGGGCCACGTTGAGCTCACAGCAAGTTTTATCATGAAAACCTGCAAGGATGGAGGCTCTGCAGCCTCTTATGTCCTTTACCCTTGCTTTGAAAGACCTTTCCTTGCTCCAGCGCTTCGCGTCAGCGGCTGTTGGGAAGCACTAAATGAGCCTGAATCGGCTGCTGCTACAGATCGGGAAACCCAAGTGGTCTAATGCGACTCGCTTTAAGCACCTGGATGTCACATCCTGTCGCCGTGGGCGCCCTTAATTATTTATAGCTGCCATCGAAATGCATGGAAGGGAGGCTGGTAGCAGAGGGAGCACCAGCTAATCCCGCTTAAACCCCTTCTAAACTCTTGCTTGAAGTGCGATAAAATAAGCAGGGTTCCTTGCGGTCAGCCAGGCTTAACCCGAGTCACGCAGCGAGTTGGAAATAGCTGTGAAAGTTCCTGTGAATGGTAGGCTTGACCTTGCATTTATTTAATGTAATTTAGGGCTGAGAATAGGAAGGATAACATGAAACCAAGGCTAAGCAGACACTGCAGCTCTGCAAGGACTTCGTCCAAAGGCTTCCCATGGAGAACCAAGCCTACACAGAGCAGCATTACGGCACGTTCCTTGGGGATAAAGGATGCCCTGGTCTAAGGGAATTACGTGTTCTGCATAGCTGTTGGAAAAGGGATAGATTGGAACTGCTCATTTCCTTTGCTGCAGCCTCTTCTGCCTTTGCAGATGCACGTTTTGGTATAAATGCATATTTAATTTGCTTTCTGACCTGCCTTTAGCCCTTGGGATTTAAGGGTTGATATGCGGGGCATAGATTAAAAGTAGATGATTGGGAAGGAAATGTCCCTTTGCTCCCTCCCAGCAAATGCTGCTTAAAATATCTGAATTATATCTCGTGCCTGATGTGTTCATGTGGAGGGCATGAGCTTCCTGCTGCCCGCTTAATGTATAGTCCGGATTATTGGTCCTTTCGGCTTTATTGGGCACTTTTTGACACTGGCTGACCCAGTGAGGCCTCCCGATGCCTTATGGTGGGCTTAAACAGCTGGGAAACTTCCAGCTGTTAATTTATACCAGCATTTGGACTAGAATGAGGGCAGCCCTAGGAGAGTTCAAGCAACCAAAGAAATGCCAGAATTGAAGGGGTTTTTGGTGTTGTTTTTTTCATCTGGTTTCCTTGGGGAAAAAGGCTCACTGGCGATGCTGATTGTGTCAAATTGTCATGGTTTTTAAAAAGCCGAATCTTCTCCCAGCTGTTTCTGGTAAACTTCTGCAGCCACGGACAGGAACTAGGCCTGTTAGGGCATAAATGCTAATTAAAATGGTCTGTAAATGATGATGGGCTCCGGAGCAGCCATCCGTAGCCTCGGCAGGCTGTATGGGTCTGGTTTTGGTACCTCGGATGTTTGCAAACAGCCAGGATTGGGGTTTGGGGAGTGTTGTCTGAGGCACCTTGGCCATTCCTGGAGATTTCCTAAGAGTTGCTGTTGACCTGGACATGCCCCATCACAGTATAACCTTCCTTCCCATCTAGAACAAAATACAGGAGCCGGATTAAAGACAAGTCCCGTAGCCGGTCGTCTCGCTGCTGCTTGCAGCTGGAAGAGGTGCTGATGATTCGTGAAAGCCCAAGTTTGTCCTCGCCTATGTCCTTGGAACTGGGCGAGCGCCTCCGTGTAGCCCTGCGTGCTGTGGAAGGCTGAGGAGAAAATGCAGGCGAGTAACTTGTTCTCAATCTGCTTTTTCACTTGCCAGGTCCTGGAGAAATATCCTAATACACCTATGAGCCATAAAGAAATTCTTCAAGTTATCCAGAAAGAAGGACTCAAAGAAATCAGGTGAGTTAAGTATCCGTGGCAGGATAATAGCTTGGTTGTGACTTAGTTTATTATCAAACCCCATCTCACATGCATCTTTGGGACAGAAAAGGTGAACACTCACAGGAGTGGGAGGGACAAAAACCAAGCAAACAGAAAACCTCTCCAGGCAGTGGTTTTTCCCTGAGTAGGGTAATAAACAAGGATATCCTTCATTTCCAGACACCTGCTGCTCTCCCTGCTCTGCAGCTGGACCTGCTCAGGTAGTGGAGGCTCCAGTTATTGAAGTTAACTTAATCCCCTCCTATTTCATATTTTACAAAAGGGGGAGAGGGAGAATATAGCAGACAGCTTAATGGAAATAACCTGAAAGTGTCCTACTGAAATCTTAACAAACAAAACTCCCTTAAAAAGGCTTGTCTTTTATTTTTGTATGTTTTTTCCTCATGTTGGTGCTTTAGTATGATCTGGCATAGTGTGTATTTCTACTTCATAGACCTCCACGATCTTCATGTTGCTCCAGGGGCTGTAGTGGGTGTTGGGGTGCCCTGCACTGCCCGGTGCAGAGCCCAGGTGATCCTGAGCTGCTGTAGGGGAGCAGAGAGCTAAGGGCATGTTTTGGATGCCCTTAGTGCAGGGAAAAAAGGGGCAGGGGGAGTTGAGTGCAGGGAAAAAAGGGGCAGGGGGAGTTGAGTGCAGGGAAAAAAGGGGCAGGGGGAGTTGAGTGCAGGGAAAAAAGGGGCAGGGGGAGTTGAATACAAGTTCACCTATTTAGTAATGGAGTACCTGACCATGTCTGGTTTAGGATGGCCACGTTCTCCCCGCTCTTTACCGGGTTTAATGTAATGCTTGTGGGGTTTTTTGTTTGCTTTCTTGTAGTAACGTGGAGTGCTGTTCTCAAGGCTTGGGCAAGGGCTCTGATATGATGTGAAATGTGCAGCCTGGGTAGTCAGGCCTGAGTTTGGAAGGAAGGGCTAAAACCGGAGGAGAAATGACCTGGTCCCACAAAGTCTTTCACAACCTGAAGCTTTTCTGTCTCTGAGTTGAGGATCTAGCCTGAGCAGATGGAGTCATCTCCCTCTAAGGAGAGGAGCTAAGAAGAGCTCCCTGATGCTGTGAAATACTTGAAATCCCCCACAAGATCCTTGTGGCAGCAGTCACCTTGCTAGACTTGGTCTCTCTAGTCCAACTATCCCTCTAGCAGACATAGTGTTTGGGTGCCATGCAGTGGTCTTTCCCTTTAAACATAAAATAGATGTAATACAGCTTTTTTTTAGGTTAGGACTTAAGGTTATGGGTTCTTGAGCAGCTCAGTTCCCGTTAGCCCCAGTAACGTGTTTGGTGGCTGAATTGGGCTTCTTGTAGCTCACAGCTAGTGACAGGTGAATTTAATGTAAAGGAACATTTATTAGCAACTGATTTTGGGGAAGAACTCAAAGTTGCAAGATGAGCGTGTGGAGCTACCAGATTTTGAGCCCTTGTAAGCTGAGGTGGTAGTAGGAAACCTTGGCAAGTAACAGCAATTCTCCATACCTACCTGGCACGAGATGGCAAAATTGCAGATATTGTAGACAGAGTGAATCTGTTTCCATTGCAGGGCTTTCCATGCTCAGCATTGCCTCATTTAAAAAATATATCTACTTCTTTCCGTATTTGGTTTCCAGATGGGAAGGAATTTTAGGAGCCACAACTCACTTTCCTCCAGGCTTCGGGGAATGGGGCAGAGCCAGAGGAACCCGCCTGGTGTCCAGTGGTCATCGCTGCTGTTTGGCTGCGTGGCCACCTGGCTCCTTCCTCTTCTCCTGACTGGTGGCACGTGCTGGCCAGCTGCTTGGGAGGAGGACTTGAGGACTTGGTGTCCCCAGGACTCCCAGGCCCTCTCCATGGAGCTGCTCTCCGGCAGGTTGACTCCTCATCTGTGCTGCTGCCTGGGGTTATTCCTGTCCAGGGGCAGGACCCTGTACTTGTCCTTGTGACGTGTCCCAGCATAAACACTCGCCCAGCATAACTTCTTGCCCCCCACACAGACAGGGAGCTATGGGGCGATGACTTCCCAAAGCCCCCCTTTTGATGTGGAGTTCTGTCATCTTGGAAAGGACCTGCTGCTGGGTGTGAGGATGGAGAATGTATTAATGTAGACCTGACTTTTAGAGCTGGGGTTTGGAAGCTCTTTGGAAAAAGCTGCTGCCTCTGTCAAAATTGTTAGGGTTTCCTCTTCAAAAAGCTGTTCTTGAAAGCCCCAGTGGGTCTAACCTACCCATTAGAGTGTGAAAGGCTCTTGTAGGCCAAAATTCTTGTCCAGGTGAAGAGAGCTAAATTGATAGTTTTTCCCAGTCTTCAGAGATGTTTCTTTAGAAGATGGCAGTGGGAGAGGTGTGTATCCAGTGTCTGGCATACGGCACGGTGGCCTCTTCTAGCCGCTTCCCGGGATTACAGGTGGAGCTGAAGCCTTCCCTGCTGGAGCTGCTGCCTTCGTGGAAGGGGCCCAGCCCTAAACCCTGTGTGAGCATTCGCTGCCCGAAGATCCAAGGCTTTACACTGTCATGAGTTCCCCGATACAATTTAACTTGCCAATATTCTGCTCACACGATTCCTCTTTAGACTCTAAAGCTCTTCAATGTATTCACAAGTCAAAGGATGTTTAGCATAGGCCGAATCCTTAATGCTCCCTGGTGACTTGAGAGGCTTAGCTTTGAAATCAAGCTCCTTTTCACCAGCTCCTTCTGATTCTTGTCATGACCTTAGAGCAGAAGAACCTTGTAGCTTATTCAATGTGTGCTTTGCATTGAGGCTCCTCTGCTGTCGCTGTATCCACATGAAGGCAGGACCACGAGGTGCTTAGTTTGCAGATTATGAAGTTGGCATCTCCTGCAGCTTGTGTAGCACCACTTTGAGCTGCCGTGATAGGTCCCACAGCCCACGCCGTGCTAAAGAGCCAGAGAGCCGTGCTGGCCAGATGTGTTGTGCTCAATGGTGAGGGCATCACCCAGCAGCTTTATTTGTTTATTTGAGGAAACTAATAATTAGGCAAAGCTTTCCACAGCTCTTTAAAATCAGATTTCCAGTAGGAATCGTGTTTGCCTGGTGGTAGATGATATTGAGGGCACCCAATGTGTGCCAGGAAGCTGCGTGGGCTGCGCCAAAGCGTTTGGAGCTCTCCATGGCTTTGCCCCTCTGCAGTTACCCATCCTAGAAGGGTTCCTGGAGCTTGCTGCAGTCAAAGCCACCCCTTGAAGTTGAGCTACCACTTCTAGGTCAGCAGCTGTCAGCTGGAGGTGATGGGCTCCGGGTGCACGGTGGCAAATGCTGCTTTGGGTAAGGACAGGTTCTTTCCACGAGCCTTGGGCAGGAGCTCAAGCTCCTGGGCTAGGTGAGCTGCAGGGGTGGCTTCCAGCCCCGGGTTGTCCGTCATACACTGTTTCCAGCCCCGTGTTCTTTAAGTGAAGAGGCTGCTCACCCGAATGCACGGAGACCTGTTCTTTTGGCTCCAGTGCCTCGTGCCACCCTGTTGTGACTCACTGCAGAACCTCAACGCCTTGTTACTGGGCTTGCTCGTGGAAAGTGGTACTGCTAAAAGCACTGCTCTCCGTGTGGAGACGACCCTTGCAGTAGGTCGTGCTCTGCCACAACAGGAGAGCTTTGGGTTTCCCCCTTTCAGGGGGAATTTGCCCCTTACACGTAATAGCTGCGTGCTATGAACCACCTTGGATGGAACCATGCATTGGCAAATGCTTCATGTACTTGACACATTTCAACAAGCTGGGGATTAAAGAGAAGTTCCAGGTCAGCAGTCCGCTTGGTAAATGCAACCAAAGTGCTTAACCTGGAACGTTTTGGGGTTCACGTTTGATCAGGCCCTTGCAGAGTTGGGGCTGCCAGTGTGAATTCAACCTAGAGCTGAAGAAGGTTTCTCTATGAGTGAGTGTCTGAGCCAAAGCCTGGCAAGGGTTAAGGGGGATGTGACTAGTACAGGGGGAAAACACTCATTTGGAAAATAATCATTCAAGGATAGCGAATGCAGAGACGAAGTCGCTCCCATTAGCAAGGAATGTTGAATGCTTTTATTATAGGTAGGAGAAACGTTGTCTAGGGTGCCGCTTGTTGCTGTCTGTAATTCCTGTGAAGGTAGGAAGTCCCTAATGAACGAGACAGTCCATTTCCCTCACCTGAGCCTGTGGGAACAGCAGGTTTTGCTGTGTCATCAGGATAAAGGGAATGTCCCTTTTGATCCTGTGAAAGGGAGGGCATTAGCCCTTGCAAAGGGAGCAGTAGGAGGATGCTGCAGCGATGGATTCTCTGGGGCTGTAACAGGTCTGTATTGTTCTATAGAAGCACCAGAGCTAAGGCTTCCAAAGACAGCTAGGTCTGAGCTTCAAGCTGGTCTTCAGTCCCCAAGCTGGGTGGTTCTGTGGTGGAAACACCAAGGGCAAAAACCTCCAAACAAACCAAATGACAAACCCGGGCCCCTTAGAAAGCTCTGCAGGCCGTGGGGACCTTCACCAGTGTTCACGTCCTCTGTTACCCCCCATAGTAAGGAGCCCCTCTGAGCATGTGGGTTCATCAGGGTGTCGGGTTGCTTTTTCACGAGTATTTGTGAGTACAGAGCCGTGGGCCAGGCTGCCCAGGGAGGTTGTGGAGGCTCCTTCTCTGGAGGTCTTCAAAACCCGCCTGGATGCGCCCGGGTGCCCCGTGCTCTGGGTGTCCCTGCTGGAGCAGGGGTCTCGACTAATTCATCTCTAGAGGTCCCTTCCAACCTCAACCATTCTGGGATTCTGCGGAACAATAAGAAAAGGGAATTTCTGTGCTGCTGTGGCCCTTCCAGAGGCTTCCCCCACTTGTGAGAGGAGTTCCCTCAACAGGAGAAGGATAAAAACCAGCCCTGAGGGTTGCCTGGGGTTGGTAGCTGCTTCTGGACCTCCCCAACACCTCTTGGGTTGCCTTGATCATGCTTCTACTAAAGCTTAGTTTCAGTGTGACTGCCCAGACTGGTTCAAATTCACTCCTGGTGGCTGGGGAGGAGGGTTCGCGTTGATGAGTAGCCCAACTGTTGTGCTCAAGTTCTTAAAGGGGTGTTTCTCTCCTTTTTTTGGGTTGCCCTCCAACTCCAGAAGGTAAGAACCACTGCTGATTGTTCTAAAGCTGCTCTTCTGCGTTAACTCCAGCTGCCAAAGCCTCGCTTTGCAAAGCAAGCGCTTGCGTCCCGCAGCCCTAGAAGCCCTGTAGCGGAGGCGGCGCTCGTGCTCCCTGCAGTGCATGCTCCGTGCATCGGCCCGGGCGCGATGCAAGCCTGCAACCCCGCTCTGCTTGCCCAGCGTGGGTCGGGTGCCGTGAGGCTCCCAGCATGCGGACGCCCGGCGGGTTATCGTTCCTGCAAGCCCCGATCCCGGGAGCTTGGGGCTGCTTGGGTTGCATGCCGTCTTTCTGTGCGTCTCTCGCCTTGGGTTGGCACTGCGCCCAAGCGCATCTAACCAAACTGCAAAATAAACGGCTTTTCCTAAACGCGAATGCGTCCTAACGAGCTTGACTATCTGCTCGCAGCCTCTCTGCTCTGGCCCTGCAGGAGATTTCATTAATTTTCTTTCCTTAATCAAATGTTCGTGCACTAATGACCTTTGGAAAGCTCTTCCCGGGCTGTCCAAGCGGGCAGCAGGTGCCGCGGCTCACGGCCCTTCTCTCCTGCTCAGCTTGAAGAAGCTCTGAGTCCCCTGTGGAATGTAAAATGCCCTGATTTAACGAAGGTTTAAACTGGGCAGCCCCTGGAAGGAGCCACGGGGTACGTACGGAGGGAGCGAGGTGGAGTGTGGAGCGCGGCGGCCGGAGCCGTGGGCGCTGCTGCTCGCACCTCCCGCCTCGGAGCCAGCCGGGCTCGGCACCAGGGAAGGGAGAGGGAAAGAAAGGGGAGAGGGAAAGAGGAAAGGGGAGAGGGAAAGAGGAAAGGGGAGAGGGAAAGAGGAAAGGGGAGAGGGAAAGAGGAAAGGGGAGAGGGA